>JABSTQ010010111.1:1497500-1894586 GCA_013358835.2 Ixodes persulcatus
CGATCTTCTCTTTAGTTCGCATCCTCTCTTTTGCGAGGCATCGTGAAGACTGGAGTGTCTCGTCCAGCGGGCAGCGCAAGCGCGCGAAAACGAGACGAAAAACTGCCCACAGTAATTGCCGCTTCGCAAGCCTCCCCCTTTGGCACAGGTTGGGCGTCGTGCTCAAAATCTTGGGGGTCCTTCATGGGCTCGATTCTTCTTGACGGACATTCGGAACTCTGCTCTTTCTTCTCAATTTTTCAACTTATCACTCTCCTGCGCACGTTCATAAGTTGTGTGTTAGAGATGTAAACTGTCCGAAACAGGCTGCCCCCTCTACCAAAAAAAAATAAAAAATAAAATTAGGGACACAGCGAACAGTCCCATCGGCGCGCCCTGCATTTGTTTCTTGCTCTATTGGATTCGCCCGTGATGGAAACATTACGTGCGCCACCTTTGGTAGTCACCCATCCAGGTAGCATGCCGGAGACACGCCTAGCTTGGCAATCCTAGGGGCCTAAATTGGGCCTAATATGGTTTCGCTCCAATGCGTTATTTAGTGCCCGAGTAGTGTTCTTTTTGCGTTCCTGCGGCTTTCTTTCTGACCCGCCACATAAGTGCCAAAGTGCCGGACTTAGGCCAAAGATATGCCACGTATGAGCCGAAGAACCAGCAGTGGAGACTAAATCAGGCAAGCACTTGTTTAGCAATTTAGAACCAAAATTGCCACGTTAGGATCAATCATCCAAAAGTGAAGCCTACTAACTCTGGCACAATCGTTTGGCAATTCAGGCCCAAAGTTTGGCGAATTAAGGCCAAGATACACAGACTCGGGCAAAAGAAGACGAAGCCTGACTCGATTTCCCGGCTTCATATCCCTAAACTCGCAAACAAATACAAAAAAAAAACGCATTTTGACTTTTTTTTATGGGAAGTTCATAACCGTCTTGGTAGAGTTATAAACTTCCACCCCACAGATGTTAAAATATAAATTTACCAGAGATATTTGCCCACTAACGCTCACGTGACTTTTTTTTTTTTTTTTTAATTCGCCGCCTTTGTTAAGAAATTATTCGCTGCTTGGAGCTGTTCCGGAGATCTGTTTGCGAACATTCCGTAATCGCTTCCGGCACAAGACGTTCTTTTGGCGAACATCAGGCGCAGCAGAGATGCGAAAGAAAAAGAAAGCCACCCTAATTTCTCTTTATACTCTAGGCTTCCTCGTCGAAAAACGCGGTGATTTTGTTTTTGTTTCGTTTCGCCAAGCCGTCTCGAACTTCTGTTTGCGTTCTTTTAATCATAATATTATTGTTATAGCTCCATCAGAATCCAAACACAAACTGAATCTCATTCACGACGAATTTCCCCGAAGACTTCACAATCGGCGGTAAAAAAAAAAAAAAAAAAAAAAGAATTAATTCGTTGCTGATATATAGATCAACCTCATATTTCACTCTTCGTGCGATTCCCCCATGTTTTCATCTACTATCCTATCGCGCTCACCCTCTTCTTCTTTTCCTTTTGAATTCACGAAGGGAGTGAGATAATATATATATATATATATATGCGTTTTGCAGTACCTTATTTTTTTTTTTATTTACTTCCACGTTTGTCTGCATGTTTTCATGCGCCTTCCACTTTCTTCAAAGAAAATAGTAAAATAGTCGCAACTCCGGAGGAGGCGACGCCACCTAGCGGAAAAGGCGCGAAGGAGAGAACCGGGAAGCCACCGCTTATTTCAAGCGTGCAGCGAAAATCGGCGGGGTCCTGGTGGTCGAAATGGGAAACAGAGGAAAGGTTATTAAATGCACACCGCTGGAGTGACATATGGTTGAGCGTACTGAAGGTGGCATATAATATATGACTAAACAAAGAGGCGGCTTAGTCAAAGTGACATCGGTCGACATTAATCTCTACGATTCTCAAGAAAAAGCGCTGTTAAGCCGCGGTAACACTGCAGATACATCATAAAAAAAAGACAGTTTATACAGACACTTTCTGAAATGTGATTCTTCTTTGTTATGGCGGTCCTGTCAAATTGGTCATGCAAATAACTGTCTGCCGACATGTTCGACGCGTACATGTGTATAAAGACATGTTCGAAGCGTACATGTGCATGAAGCAAACATGCTTTAAACAGGCTTGAGGCGTATCCGCAGATAACGAACCCTTTTCAAAACCCTATCGAGCAACACTGGCGGTCGCCATTTTCTGGGCACGAAGTGTGCGATATGAATCAGAGTTCTCGAGGAAGGCTGACGCATCGCTCGTGTCCAATAGGCTCCTTGCCCCTGACGCCACTTCCGGCTGGCCTCGCAATCAAAACCAACATTGTCGTCTGCCGTCAGTGCCCTGGCGCCATGTTGGAGGCATTCGGCGTCTTATCGCGACAGCAGGATAGTGTCTTTGAGTCGTAGGGCCGTCTTTGTATGACCACACAGAACATTTGCGAATGTTTTCTTTTCCTAGTCAATCGCAAAGAGGTTCCTCACTTGACACGAAGTGCAGTCCACAAACCCTTAGTTGGTACCGTTGATACAAGCGCTTATAAAAAATAAAAGTTCTTTTTTACTGTTTTTTTTTTTTTTTAACTGTCGAGATTGTGCATGCGTATTTGTTGGAGCCATTCATGGCGCCGGTGAACCGACTGCACGAGCGTCGCTTTGTTCTAATTCCTAATCATTTCCAAAATTTAAAACAAAAATACAATCGTGCTGGTCATAACTTTATTTTCTCGACGGCTTTTACGGCTGAAACAGATAATTACGGCGCAACCGACCATTTCAAACCTCGGGTGAGTGGACAAACTACAGCGCGAAAACACGGCCCCAAAGCAGATAAAATATAGCATAATGGATTCCCGGCGGGTCCCGGCAACATTTTCGAACCGGAAGTAGCGTTTCATCATGGTATCATGCAAGGAACCCTATTCATGCTCAGAGTGCGTGCCCAAGCAATGGCGGACTCGAATAATTAGCGGAGCGACTACTAGATGGCGCACTTTTGGAATTTTGTCATCCTGCTGTATGACACCATGACTATTCTATCATCATGTCTGCAGTGAACACCATGCCCTTTGTGTGATGTTTGAGCATTGTCACTACGACTTCATATAAGATAGCTAAACTTCGCTTCTAGCAAGCCTACCCGGACGCCCATATGAGAGACTTTAACCTGCCCTTGTGAGATAAAAAAAAAAGGAAAACGTGACCTCGCTGTCGTCGATTTTTAAGTAGGGCTCATTTCGTCATCGTTGTGACGGCGCCTTTTGAAGTTGCGTCGACGATAACGATAAGCGGGCAAAAAAAGAAAAATTTGCCACGCGCTCGTTGGGTGTAAAAAACGACGAACGAGCAGCTGCAAAAGTTCACTCGCGTGCCGCTGGGCGCCAATTTCTGCGACATTATCGAGGGAACGCTTATTTCAAAGCAAGTGCGGGAGGTGGCCTTATCGTCGCTTTGCATGTAATGCATCCACATTTGCGAGTGCCTCAGCAAACTATATGCGTAATTTCCCGCCCCCTTTTCTTCGAATTTAAGAGAATCTAACATTGTATTGTCGCTACTTTCTCGGTGTCGTAACTCGCGGTATGCTGCGCCTTCCCTTTCGCATTCCAAAACAAAAAGAACGTCGAGAAAGAAGTGTTCTCTCTTCGAGGGACCAAACTATATTCTATTATGTAAGGCGCGAAGGGTCGAGGAACAAACTGGTAAGATCAATCATCCAGAGCTGCAGAAGCCTAGGACCATACGTTTCAAGAGTTATTTTTACGATGATCGTTGACAGGTTAAGGGTAAAGTGGAAGCTTCTCCCACCTCTTTGCCCTTCAGCAGAGCGAACACTGGGGAGGCCGGAGGTCCCCTCCTCTCCAGTATTCGCTCTACGAAAGTTGAAAGAAGTGGGAGGAGCTTCCACTTCACTCTGAACCAGTCCCCGACCATAGCTCGCTTTCGCCCTCTCGACGAAAAAACAATGACGTCGTCTTTCGCGCCTAATAATGCACAATGCATTTATCCACCTCTTTTTTTTTTCTTTTTCTTTACCCTCAAGGTAAACAGAATTATAGAGGGGAGAGGTTTAACAGATACACGAGCGTAAAACTGAACACAAGCACAAATATTAAACATATATTTATGAGTAATTTGGGTGTGGGTATGCGTTTGACGTTGAATGCAAGAATAAAACATGTCAGTCTAGTAATCGATGTGGGCGAGAACGGAATACATTGGGTAAACAATATTAACGGCGTCACGGAAGCAATCACGGTTAGGGATGCTGATGGAAGAGGCAGGTATAGGCGGTTCTGTCAAGGAATATGGATTGAAGGATAAAGTGTAAGAGCAGGTCACTTTTCGATGAGGAATGCCGACTTTATCACCGTGTCCAAAACGCGGTGAAATAAAAGAAGCAGGTTTAACCAAGCCTGAACCCTCTTAATAAAGGGAAACTGAAGCGGTTCTGTATTTAAGAAAAAAACACTTCAATGGCCTTCATTCGGCCTCCAGGATCACGAATATCGAGATTATTTTTCAACTCGGTGCACGGAGGCTGCATAAATTAATTTTTAAAGTACCGCCGAAGCCCCTCCTTTCTGGGGCGTGACGTCACACTAGGAATTTTCGGAATCTCCGCTCTCGCGCATCTTCAGCACCTGTCAAAGCTATGCACGCGCACTCTTGCTATTTTCAAAAAGGTCAGAAAGAGACGTCACGGCTGGGGTCAGCGCGGAAAAATATACCTGTCAAGCTTGCAATTGCACGCGCTGCCCACACGTGCGGCACGCGCTTGGCGGCCCAAAGATCCTAGTATGACGTCACGACTGGTCGGAGGTTTTTCGTGTTTCCTCGCGTTTAGTTACATTTTCGGGGAACATGAAAGTAATATTCAGATTCACGGGATAAAAATACGCCAGAATCCACCTCTAACTCGTTTTCTTCAAGAATTGTTTCAGCTTCCCTTTAACGAGTGATTATAGGTGGGGATATTACTTCCCGGCAGAATCGATCGATCTAACAGGCGGAAAATGGGACTTGTTCATGGCGACCCATTTTAGTTAGATGTTCCATAGTCACGTTACGTCGCCAGTATACGATAACGCAAGAAATAATTAACTAGAACTTCAGATATCCCGAAAATCGATCGACAAAGTAGTGACCAGTCAGTGAGGACAGCCAGTCTGTTACCGATTATTTAGAACAAAATTCTGCTATGCTTTAAAGGAAAAAAAATGAAAGCCGTTTACAACTCCCTGTAACGCCGCATTGGAGCGCAGCTCTTGAGGAGGAGGAGGGAAGGGTACTCAGGGGAGGGTATACCCCTCTTTTCTCCTCCTCCCCTCATGGGGGTCACGTGACCTCAGGAGGGGTCACGTGACCTGGGGGGTCACGTAACCTGTGCGGGTCACGTGACCTGTGGGGTCACGTGACCTTACGGTTACGCCGACAGCGTCGGCGACGCCGGCGCCGCTCAAGCCGGAAACGGGCGCCTAAGAGCTGCGCTCTAAAACAGATTTACCGGATTTCTAATATCTACACAGATTTCTAGATTGCGTTCTTTCATGCTTTCTTTTTCTTTCTAATAAGCTTTCACAAAATACTGAGCACAAAGCGCTCCCTAATGAGAACAAATAAGCGATCGACCTTATACGCACCGATAAGCTGAAGGGGAGCTGGAGATGAGTGCGCGCGGGGGGTGTCAGGGCGTCGAGCTCTGATTGGAAGGATTAACGGGTAGGCGCAATCTTTGTCTCCACCCACTTTCTCCCTCCACTCAGAGGGAGAAAGTCGAGCGCGAGGAGCAGACGAGAGCGTCGTCTGCTCCTCGCGCAGTGTCTCGCGCTCTTACGGCGGAGGCGGCGGCGTTCGGCGTTTGAAAACGTTCGAACAGTGGGTACAAATAAATGCAGCTATAGACGCTTTCAGGCAGCTGTGCATGGGCGCCGCCATAACCGACCTTCAGTTCTTGTTTCCTCTTATTCCCTTCGCTTCACTTCATCATTGCCACAGCAGGACAGGTTATTGCCACTTTAGCTGCTACTGCGTCCTTCTCCCCAGCATACGCCTTTGCGAAGGCTCGTCAACGCCCGCTTCAGTGGCTAGGAATCTCGGTAAGACAGGAGAAGGTCGGCAATGGCGGCTCACTCTAGCGCGTGTCATGCGCGTGTTTAAAGCGTCTATACCCTGCTGCAGGTTCAACTTATCAGAGCGAACGCCAGAGAAGATGCGAGATGAGGCAAGGAAGAACTCGCCCTCTCCGGTCTTTGCTCTGCGAAGTGGAGAGGATGGAGGGCTTCGTAGGAGGAGTTTGTTTCGCTTTTTTGAAAGGCCGACTTACACAATCGTTTTCTGCCGGGAAGATAACCGGTTCTCAGTTTCCATCTCTCAATTCCCTCTCGCAGTCTTCTCGCCTCCTGTATCACTGTATGAGTGATGTTTTTTGGGGCTTTGCAGCGTACCGCCTATCGCTCCAGCCTTGTTTTGTAAGATCCAATTTTAGGTTCAGCACACTTTGAAGTGTACATCAATACACCCCAGAGTAAACTGAGCAAAATGCGAAAAAAGAAAAAGAAACGTTCATGTCACGTTTGGACTAATAGTGTCGTATACGACACTATTAGTATACGTTGTTGAACGCAGATGGAATTACGCCACTCACTACAAACGTATCTTTTTCTGACGTCACCAAATAAGTTGAGCACACTTCAGCGCTCTTTTTCGCCCACAAAAATAAACCAAGAAAAAAAAGAAGAGAGGAAATCAAAGCAAAAAAGCAAATGGTTCAGTCAGTGGCGTACCAACTTGTTTCTGAGTGAGGGGGCAACCAGACAACCCCCCCCCCCCCCCCCCCCAGGGCCGGGGAGTGGTGCCCTCGGTATCCCTTGGGCTGCTTGGGCGCCGCATGCCAGTGTTTGCCCTGCCCAGTGGCGGCTGTTTCAGGGGGGGGGGGCAAAACACATGCCTTGCCCCCCCACTCTAAGAACTGGGGGGGGGGGGGGGGGCAAGTGCCCCCCTTGCCCCCCCGGTTGGTACGCCCATGGGTTCAGTGTATGTTTATACAGCCGGAAGTTAGTCTGCCTCAGTGGGCGTCTGGTGTCCCAGCTGTAGATGAGCAATTTAGCCAGTGCGGTACAACCGCTAACCTGGGGTCTTTAACGTGCACCACGCAGTAGTGACACACGACCGCACGCCGGTACGATGCTCATCCAGATCAAAACGGGCAGGAGCGGGGATTGAGCCCAGGATCCTGGGTTCTGCAGCGCGAGCTTTCGCTCCACGTGCTCCGAGCTGGTGTGCGCTAGACCACTCGACCACCGATCCCTTTTTTGTTTTCTTTATTGCATGGAAGTTATGGAACAAGAGAGAGAACATCAGCCAAATAACATTCAAACAGGCAAACTAGTATGGTAATATACATACAAAGCTGAAATGCTATTTACAGAGAACATTCAATCTGCAGTCAACCGTTGGCGTCTTTCACGCTGATGTCTTGATTAGATTACTATACAAAAGCTAAACAGATGATAATCAAATCTCTCAAATCTAACGATTCTCAGATTGCATCTAAGGTTTATAGTATCACAGTGCTATATACATAAATAACGGATGAGTTCACACTGAGCAAACAAGCAAAATCTTCAAACATCTGGTAGACCTATGCTGGCGTCTAACAGTGGATACCAGTCAGGCTGGGATGGCTGTGCCGCATAAACACTGCGCAGCTGAGCCATATTCTCCACAAAAATAGATTTTGTCGTGCGTGGCGGTTCCGCGTTTCTATCGATCATTTTACATCTCCATAAACTGTGGAGGCCTAAAATTACGAACATGTCGTAAGGAACACTTTCCTCTTTTGAGAATGGAAGGAAACGAATATTTTGATCAGTGATGTCGAGGTCTTTCTTTGGTGTTCGTTGAAGCACATCCCAGAAAAAAAGGCGTCATTACAGTAAATGAAGCAGTATTCTATGGTTTCTGGCTTATTGCACAAACTACAGTTAACCGACCATGGCACAAATATCCCCTTACTATAAAGTCAAGTTTTAAAAGGCAAGGTCGAAGTGTGCAGTTTGAAAAAAAAAAATGACTTGGTTGATGGTGGAACGCACATCTTCTTTACTCTGCAAAGAACATCGTCTTGGGGATCAACGGGAAAGTAACTTTGATAAAGCGGGATAGGGAAGAGGCTTTCAATTATCGCTGGTGATAGTTCCTTGCGTGTTACACTAAATAAATATTCTAATGAGAAACGTGTCTTCAGAAATGCAAACGTGTCCACAACCTCTTTTAGGAAGCCCCAAGGTCTTCCTTGAAAGGAATCATCACTGGATACAATGAAATAATTTAAACTTGTGGCCAGTCGTAACTGAAGAACGGTGTTGAGGAAGAGATGGTCGGCATTCTTAAAGAACAAAAACCGGGATACTAATTGCCTAACAAATAAATGACATAGATTCAGTCCACCTGCCTCAAGGGGAAGGAAGAGGTTGTCCCTTTTGAGAGGCTCCCACGACGAACGCCAAATAAATGTCGCAAAAATGCGATGAACTTTTTTTATGTTTTTACGCCCATGCATCACCTAAAGTACATACATTAGTTTAGACACTAGGAACATGTTGCAGACATTTGCCCTTGGCGAACATGGACATGTCACGTCTTTTCCATGCTTCAGCTTTTCTCCTCAACGATGTTTCCATTGACGTCCAGTAGTATGAGCTACTCCTGATGTGTGAGAGTGGAACTCCCAGGTATTTCAGCGGACCACGATTCCATTCAATACCGGCAAAAAGACGGGGCGTGGTAGCCCATGAACCATACCAAAATACATTACATTTTTCCGTGTTCACTAACGTTCCAGTAACACTACAGAAATGTTCCGTAATGTCGATGGCCTGTTCCGCACTTTTCTTATTGGCACAGAAGACAGCAACGTCATGGGCATAAGCAAGTACCTTCACCTCAGCATTATTACGTTTAAAGCCTCGAATACTCTGGCTTGCAAATATGCTGCGGCATAAAGGTTCCAAATATATGGCGAAGAGAAGAGGTGATAATGGACAGCCTTGGCGAACAGACGCTTTTATGTGTATTTTAGCGGAAAGCATGTTGTTGACAATTAATCTTGTAGTCCTATTCTTATAACATAAGTTACTACCTTCGGACACTGTTTCGCCTACGTTGATGTGGCGTAGGAGTGCAAACCAAAATGCGTGGCTCGCACGATCAAAGGCTTTTGACAAATCAATTTGTGTAAAAGCAACTTGAGTGTTACTGTCAGAGGCACACTCAAGAACTGAGCGCGCAACATGGATATTGGTTTGCATACTTCTTCCTCTTATACCACAAGTTTGGTGCTCACCGGCAAGGTCTTCAATTACTAACTGGAGTCTGTCATTCAATATTTTGGCAATCTTGTAATCTACATTGCAAAGTGATATTGGCCTATAATTTTCAACTTTTTTCCTCAATTCCACGTCTTCCGTCTTGGGTATTAGGACAGTATGACAGTCATAAAAGGAGGGAGGAAGCGTCTTGCATTGGTAGGAGTAATGAAAAACGTCAAGTAACAGTTGACATAGTTTGTCTCGGTATTTCTTATAAAATTCTCCACTAAGCCCATTAGGTCCTGGTGTTTTGCCATTTTGAAGGGAGTCGATTGCGGCCTTGACTTCATTAAAAGTTATGGGGCCTTCTATGCTCTTTCTATTTTCTTCACTAAGTGCAGGCATCAATGATATCAAGTTATCTAGGTCCTCTGCATTGCCTGTGCGAATTGCCTTGCCGAAAATACTTAAGTAGTAGTTTTGAAATGCTTTAACAATCAAGGTTGGCTCCTTGATAGTTACACCTTCTTGTTTTATTTCTAATATTTCTTTCAATAGGGCATATCGTCTATCATCATCCAGGGATCATTTGGTGGGCTGCTCGCCAAGCAAAAAAATGAAAGCCGTTTACAACTCCCTGTAATGCCGAATTAGAGCGCAGCTCTTGAGGAGGAGGGGAAGGCACGAGGGGGGGGGGGGGGTCACGTGACCTCGGGGGGGGGGGGGGGGGGGCGGAGAAAATTTTCCCCGCTAAATTTAACGGGGAAAATTTTCCGCTAGATTTAGCGGGAAAATTTTTCCGTTAAATATAGCGGGGAAAATTTTCCGCTAGATTTAGCGGGGAAAATTTTCCGCTAGATTTAGCGGGAAAATTTTTCTCTAGATTTAGCGGGAAAATTTTTCCGCTAAATTTAGCGGGGAAATTTTTCCGCTAAATTTAGCAGGGAAATTTACCCATCATGCACCGCGCGGTTACGCCGACGGCGACGCCGACGCCGCTCAAGCCGGAAACGGGCGCCTAAGCGCTGCGCTCTAAAACGTCCTCGTGCGAGAACGTATCACAGCTCCACGATATCTTTCTGCCTCAAATTTTTGAAGCTGTGCTCTAGTGACATTGATGTCGTCGTTGTGAAAACCGGGACTGATGCTTTCCATCTCATGGAATAATGAGAGAGTTTGATGGAGTTCCCGCTGTTCCTGCTTGTTTTCATAAGATATTGTTGTAGAGCGTTCAATTGCCAAGTTTTTAGAGCGCAGCTCTTAGGCGCCCGTTTCCGGCTTGAGCGGCGTCGGCGTCACCGTCGCCGTCGGCGTCGGTGCTAAATCTAGCGGAAAAATTTCCCCGCTAAATCTAGCAGAAAAATTTCCCCGCTAAATCTAGCGGAAAAATTTCCCCGCTAAATCAAGCGGAAAAATTTCCCCGCTAAATCTAGCGGAAAAATTCACCCGCTAAATCTAACGGAGAAATTTCCACGCTAAATTTAGCAAAAACGTTTCCCGCTAAATCTAGCAGAAACATTTTCCCGCTAAATCTAGCGGAAAAATTTCCCCTAAATGGGAGGCGAGCAGGAGAGGAGGGGCATAGCCTCCTCTCCGTACCTTCCCCTCCTCCTCCTCAAGAGCTGCGCTCTAATTCGGCGTTACAGGGAGTTGTAAACTGCTTTCATTTTAGAGCGCAGCTCTTAGGCGCCCGTTTCCGGCTTGAGCGGCGTCGGCGTCGCCGTCGGCATAACCGCGCGGTGCATTATGGGACGCATGACGTCACTGATGACGTCATCAGTGACATCACTGATGACGTCATCGGCATCGGCATCGTCACTGATGACGTCATCAGTGACGTCACTGATGACGTCATCGGCATCTGCATCGTCATCGTCACAAATGACGTCGCCAATGACGTCACTGAGGACGTCATCGGCATCGTCCGAGGTCACGTGACCCCCCAGGTCACGTGACCCCCCAAAGTCACGTGACCCCCTCCCGAGGCCACTTGACCCACCCACCCCCCCAGTACCCTTCCCTCCTCCTCCTCAAGAGCTGCGCTCTAATTCGGCGTTGCAGGGAGTTGCAAAACGGCTTTCACTTTTTTACCTCTTTCGTAAAACTGTCCCATATTGCAAAAATATGCATATTGCGATTTTTAAGGCTTTCTGACAGAATTAATAAAATACCCTTTGAAAACTTCTCATCCTTTAGAAGCTTCACGTTAAGTTTCCACAGCTCCCATTTGGGCCGAAAAACACAGAGAGTTTTGGTTCCAAAGCTAACAGAAACTAAACAATGGTCAGGAAAGAACACCGGTTTAACGCTATAGTTCATCATTAAATTAAATGCTTCGCCTGACATATATATTCTATCAAGACGAGCGTGTGAAACACCTTGAAAGTGGGTGAAGCGTATTGATCGGTCTTTCCGACATGCCACATCTACAAGGTTGCGCCCCTGGAGTATATCAATGAGTATTGCAGAGCTTTTGTCATACCGTGCCTGCGGTAGTGCATGGTCTTCTGCGCTACAGACACAGTTAAAATCGCCCATTAGTACTACTGTTTTGTTGATTTTCAAAAAATGTTCTATACTTCGTTTCATGTTATGTGCGAGCGAAGTCAAAGCTAGAAGCGCGAGCCCAACGCTCTGAGCGTTCCGGCTTCGCACGTGCGCTCGTGCACTACAGGCGCTGTTACAAGCAGCATGCTCGCGCTTGTAGCGTCGGCTTCGCTCGTACATAAGGTGAAACAAACTATAGAAACTGGAAGTAAGAAGTCCTTCCATTTCCTGTATTAGGAGAATATATACAAATAAAACGCCAGTTATTTTGTCTTAAAGAAAGGTCACATGAAATGAGACGCCCTTCCTGGTCACTGGTCAAGGAGACAGACGAATAGCCAAGCTTTTTACGAAGAAACGGAAAACAACCGGCAGATAGGCCTACTGCATGACTCACACATATTTCGAAGTCATTCCGAAAAGGCTATAAGTCCTCTGCCACGTCTTCATCTGATGACAATTTTGTCTCTTGTACTGCGGCTATGTCTACATGCTCGTGATTCAAGAGCCTTATAAGTTGGTACTGTTTCCTTTTAGACCTTAAGCCCCTTACATTTAACGTTAAAAATGTAAAGGCAGGGCGGATTCTATGAGGGGCATTAGGGTGAGCTAAAGCCCTTCATGACCATCCTCAAGCGTCTTATGGCTACCTTGTTTTCGATATGGCTGATGTCTGGCTCCTACCTGCTTCCTATCGTTCCTCGACCTTGCGATAGGCCTTTCTTCAGCTACCACAGTGTCAGACTGATGGCCGAGTCCTTCTGAAAGATCTTTCTGCTTCAACGCGTCTGCATCCAACCCGATGGTCGTTGGTGCTACCTCTAGGTGGTAGTGGTGTCGTCTTCACCTGCTGTTGCATCCTCCTCGACGACCGTGGTGGTTAAGAGTTATCGTCATCATCGTCAGGTGGAGGGGAAAGTTCAGGGAGGAGTTCTGGATCGTTTTTCGTAGTGCTGGGGTCGGTCACTGCTGCTGGTAGGTCAACTTCTGCTTGGCTCAGAAAGGCTGCTGCGGGTGGTGTGTGCCCGGAAGCATCGACAACCTCCGATACATTCATCAGGAGCTCAGACTGTTCCTCTTCATCCTGGGATATCGTTCCGCGAAGCTTGCTTGCATAGGTTGTGACGCAGTCGTCTGCGGTGTGTCCGTATCGTCTACATTCCGAGCAGCGCGGAATGTAGACGATGCACGAAGATTCCACATGAGATTAGATTTTTGCTTACAAGTAAGTAAATAGTTTTTTTGTAATCAACCTAACTTCTAGATATCTAATTATGAAGATGTTCTTGTCGTCTCAGTGTCGTATTGTAACGATGAAAGCTATTTTTTAAAGCCACTCCACTTTGCTTTGGTAGCAGACGACACGATAGATTCGCTGACCTCTGTTACAGCGGACGTCTTCATTGAATCGCGTCGGTAAACGAGCGACAAAAACAAGTGCATCACCATGGCCGTAGAGGCCTCCGCAATGTGCGTTTTTTTTTTTTTTCTGTGAAGAACCCAGCTTAGTTCAGAGGGGTGAAAATACTGTAAAATCAAACCACGTCATGCAGATCAGTTACGACGACGACCTGAAGTGCATTACCGGCGTAGTGCAGGCCAGCATGAGAAACAAATCGTACGCCGTCGAGGAAAGTCGTTTGTTATTGTTATTATTGAGGTTGTCAGGTCATTAAAGAATTGCATGTTTATCGCGATTTCGCAGCATTTTGCTTTTTTTTTTCCTTGGTATACATCAAATTCCGTGGATGTGCTCTTTTGGTGGAGATCTCCATCGAACCCGCGATGCAAGTGCAATCTGTAATAAACTCACCTTATGATTTTTATCCAGTTCTTTCGCGCTTTGGGGTCTTGCGGAAACCTGTAGAAACTGCAAGAATCTTTCTCTACGCGGTGGTTACAACGTACGAAGCACCCTCCCATAGCGCGAGTTCTCAAACAAAATTTGGGATCTCAACCGATCGCCTGAAGTGCTCTTCTCACAGGTGCATTGCGATCTTTTAGCAGACGATCACCTCGATCGACACCCGGACTTTCGATGAACCATATTTTGCATCGCACCCCACTATGAATTCTTATAAGTGTCTGAAACTCATTATATTTCAAACAAATGCAATATCAGAATATCGTTTTTATTCACACAATTCAGACGCCGGCGCCGGCTTGGCCGGCGGGCGTGTGGCAGACGGCATACTACTTGCATTCGTCGTCTGCTGCAGGCATCTTGAGGACCGGAAGTTGCAGTCGTAAATATTTCAGAAACAAGCGATTTCCGGCACACTTCTGTCGAAACATATGACATTCAAGCTTTCTATATCTGTAATTTTTATAAGTTTAAATCCTACTCCTGATTTTTGAACGGTCGGATTTTCGTAGCGAGACCTAGCCACATGTATTTGTCCATAACAACGACCCTAGCAACGGTTTGTTTGGACCCATGACGTCACACTTACGGAGTCAATGCTTCTTTTTTTTTCTTTTTCATATATAGTATGTTTTGGTTATTTCATTGTAATGACAAAGCGAAGCGGATATGCCCGATACAAAAAGAAAAAAATATATTTGATTTAAATGCACCATAGATGAAATACAACATGAACGCGCGGTTTCTGTATACGTGCGGTTTCCCTCGGTTTCGAAAATGAAACGTGATACTTGTTTTCTTAAATGAAATTCAAGTTCCCAGAGCTTAATAATAATTCCTTTATTTTTCCAACAAAACGTTGAAAGGTGACTAGAGAAAAAAAAAGCTGTAAAAACAGCTTGACTGGCTCCTAAAGCCCCCCCCCCCCCCCTCCCAAAAAAGCAGTCGCAAAGCAAGCACCAAAGGAATTACTGGAAAACCCTTTATTTTTGCGGCCCCTATTTTTCGCAAATCGGTCACAGAGGACATAATCGCGGCCATTAAATTTCGCTACTTCCAGACGCCTGCACTGAAACTCTAAAGACTGAAATTTTTGAGAATTTTTCAGTTCGCGAAGTTCGCGAAATTTGAGGGCTCACGAACATTAAGGGTTTTACAGTATAGAATGAAATTTTACAAATTCATAACATGAGTGAAAACTCATCACACAAAGAAACAACGTTTAACAAAGCAATCACACATTGGACCAACACACACACCCCTAAGGCATACAGTGCATTCTAACTAAGGTAAACACAGTCAGCGCTCATTGTTGATAATAAGTTTAGAAATAAAGTATTCCCGTAGAAGGCTCACCGACAGCACTGCTGATTTCTATATCTTGCCTAGTCAGCTGATTAATGGTAATTGGTGAAGTATATGCCATAGTTTGATTGTCATAATTTGTTCTTGAAAAGGGTCCCTTAGTTCGTGTTGGTATTATATACTTTTTGTTCTAGGTTCTCTAGGTTTTCGAGGTGGCGCGTGGTAGATTTTTTTATAATATTATTTGCACATAAACGAGATTTGTATAAATCAATTTTTTTTTATTACACCAAGTTGACCAAAAAGATCACTAATTGAATATTCAACGTAAACATTACATGTGCTTCTTAGTAGTTTTTTTTTTTTTTGCAACATAAATATTTTCTGGAGGTTGGTATAGGTGGTTGTGGTGCCCCTTATGAGATGCCCATAATTTAAATGTGAATAGAGGAATCATTTATATAAAATTAACTTTGTTCTGAGTAATAAGATGTGTTTATTACGATATACAATACCGAGTATACTACATAATTTAGATATAATAGGATTAATATGGTCCTCCCATGATAGGTTTTCTTCAAAAACGACGCCTAAAGTTTTAAACTAAGGAACAATTTCAATTCGAGCAGAATTTAAAAAAAAAAAAGAATTGTCCTTAGTAATGCTGACACACATACGTTTTGGTCAAAACAGAACTGTCTTCGTTTTATTCGCCTTTATTCTTAAAGCACTATGTTTACTCCAAATATCAAACTTTTTCAATGTTTAATTCGCATCATCTATAAGATCCGAGGCGTTATCACCGTTAAAAAATAGGCTTGTGTCATCAGCATAAATAACAAAGTATATTGATGGGCATATTTAATGCGTCATTTATATAAATGTCGAACAAAAAAGGCCCGAGAATACTTCCTTTAGGAACGCCTGATTCAATCGGTTTGATTTTAGATAAATGACCGTTTATATTAATATACTGCCTACAGGAGGATAAATATGATTGTAAAAGTTATTAGACTTGCCCACGAAATTCATACATGTCTATTTATTTTTAGTAATAAATTATGATCTAGATAGTCGAATGCTTTGGTAAAGTCAATGAATAAACCAAGCGTGAGTTCTCTTCCTTAATTTTCTTTTAAGAATATGTTCTTTTTGCGCAAGAAGTGCGAGTTCTTTAGATCGTTGTTCGCGGAACACAAAGTGCGATGGACTTAAAATGCTATGGTTATCAGCAAATGCTGTTAATCGTGAAGTATAATATTTTTTCTAGAGTATAGAAACATGTCGGTAATTACCCAAGTCGTTTTTATTACCTTTCCTATATAGAACGGTTACTTTAGCCAGCTGCATTTGTTTGGGAAACACGCTGTATAGCAAAAACAACATTCAAGAGGTACCCCAAAACAGGAGAAATAAGATCAATTATATATTTACCTGGTGTAATCTGTAATCCATCGGAGTCACAACATTAACTTTTTTTTAAAGCATCTAAAGCTTCTATGTTTTCCCAATACACCCGCACTTTCTGGCAGCATACCCAAGCTGACACATGTTACCAGCCGTCGGAGACTAAAGCCGAGCTCACACTGGTAATACGTCGAACAAACGACACGGTGTCCTCCGCAGTCGTTTGACAACAGAATTGAAGCATGTTTGGTTCAATATATGTTGCTTCAAACATATCTGCAGACAGTCTTTGTATGAGCAATGTGAGAGGATCGTAAAAAAAATCACGCCTCAGACTTTCTTTTGTATGACGAATAATGTTTTCTTCATACATGTGCACACTTTCTTTTGTATGACGTATCAGGAGTGTGAGTTAGGATGGACACGGTCGGCTTTCGGCTGGGTCTCGGGCGTTCTCGCTGATTGGACGCGAGTTCCACCCGAAAGCTGACGCAGCAGTCGAGCCAAATCTGCGCCCTGCGTTGACCTTATTTTGGGTGACTCCGCAATTGTATCTTGTCCACAGAAAGACGACACCAAGCGGCGAAAACTCGAAGTGCGATTGGCGTCCGAAAGGGGAGTTGCGCTACCTCCTCTGTCTCCCCAGCGGCTCATCTCAGTGGCGACGGAGCTAGGAGACGTCGCGCAGCTCCCTTTCCGGATGTCAACAGCGTGGTTCTAGCCTTCGCCGCAGCGTGAGGGCGAAGGTTCCGAAAGAGATTCATGCAGTATACGGTTTTTCTATCGATACTCCGTAACTATGCTTCATCTCACTAGTATTGTCCTCAAGAACCACAGTAAAGAAAAAGTCCGGCTGCTCGGGGAGCATTACAAATTTACTAGGTCTGGGCAATTGATCGATCAACATGATGATTAACCGATTAACGTTTTAATCGCGATTAAATATTTTATCTGGTTAATCGGTAAAATTGTGTCAAACCAAACGAAAGCAAAAGTTAAATGCCTTCACCGCGAACAGGTTGACGAGTACACGTGTATGAAGGACAGGCTTTGGGTGAAATTTTAGCTTAATGTTTACTGTAGGGGCGAGATTTGTAACTCCAGACAAGCGCAGAAGGTTACACGCGTCCCGGCCGCTTCAACGCTGTTCGAGTATCCGTTTAGAGCAGCAGAGACTATTGTGAACAATAAAGGGAGGTCGCTCTTGCCCGAGAGTATCAACGAACGTCTTTGCGTCATGCATCATGCAGCTGAAGTAATATTTTGTGAGTGTGAGTGTCTTTGAACTGCCCTTACCTACACATCGAGAATGATTCCTAATAGAAGTTGTATATTGCGCCGTTTATCACATATTCAGCAAAGGCAAATAAAAGAAAATATTATTTTAATTGTTTAAATATTATGCATAGAATTAGACGAGACCGATTAATCGATTAATTAATCGATGACAGGGTGGTGATTAATCGGGTTAAAACTTTTAATCGACGCCCTGCCCTATAATTTACCCCTTTATATGGTGAATGAAGATGGATGCATGTGCATTTGAGATTAGCTACTTGTTATTTTACCAAGTTTCAAACGCCAGAAACATTGTTTGTTTTTTTTACCAGAAAACCATCTTGCAAGGACTACATCGCGCAGCGCATAAACAGTGCGCAAAACTTGCCCTCTTCTTGATATGACAACGAGTACAGTTGCACGCAGTCCTGTCGAAACCAAGGGCGGGCGAGAAAAGAAAGCCACTTTTGTGCGAATTTTGAGTGACGGGCCAATCTTCAAGTGGAACAAAAGCGACGACTTGGGCTTTGCTTGGGCGCAGTGAAGAAGATATGGGTAAGGGGGGAGTTCCGCCTTCCCCTATTCTCCCCCTGCTTGGGTTATACTCTCGCCCCTGCACCTCTGGCAAAGGCCGTCACGTGCTTCCCCTCCGTCGCTCTCATCGACTCGAAGGAGTCGTAGCGCTCGCTCTTTGCCAAGTTATGGTGAAACGAAGTATCGAGGGTGTTGCTTGCCACACGGGAATGCAATCCGGTGCTTTTCGAGGCATGAACAGCGACAAGCCTCGAAATGCGGATCTTCAGTTGCCCCGGTATGACAGCAGCAGGCTCGGCGCTCCTTTCGCAACCTCGCGCCCGCACGCTCCAGACAGAGAGCGAACACTGACGCGCTTGACGGGTCATTACCGATTCACAGCGGCCTCGGAATTCAGGATGATTCCCCGCAGACGCCAGGTGCGGTTCGTTCCCACGAGCAGTCGGCCGAGTGGGGCGGTGCGGGATGCTTTGACTTAATCATATCACCGTAAAAGTTGGTTGTCGAAGGCACGTACGCCCGAGTGAATTCCGAATTTACAGCTGACGACACGCGTCTGTCGACGGTGCAGTGATGTCTCGTTACTATGGACACCCTCGTTTTCTCAAAACATCGTCCATAATGTGAATTGTCCATAATAGAGAGTTTTAGAGATACGATATGATGGGCCCTCGGGTATGAACTGCGCATATGGGAGCCTTCTCTGGTAGCGCATCCGCAGTTCGTACCGGAGGGGGCCCATAGTACTGTATCGGATGTTCGAAAACGGCTCCCTAAAACTCTCTAATGACGAGACAAAAACGCCGTGTCTACCCAGTTCGTCTCCGAAAATTCTATCTGTGTGGCGGGTTATTCATTATAATAAGGCCCGTGTTGATGAGACATGATTGCATCCTTCCACCCGTAACTTCCCGATCCAGTTATGCGTCCGCGAAGACCGACTGTAGAGAGACGGACTGAAACAGGCTCTACAGGCCTGTTTCTCTCGGCCAGGGGGCACTATACAGCTGTAGCTCTCAAGTTTTGCGCAGCGCCCCTGGCGAGCAAAAACTGATATATCTAGGTCGTGTTTCCTTTTTTTGTGCGTCTCGTTGTGTCCTTTGCTCTGTTAGTGCCCGTGGATCGCCGAAGGACGCTGAGAGACGCTAGTTTACGCCCGTAGATCTTTTACAGTGGAACGCTAGGACGCCGCTTCACGTCAGTGTTAAATGGTCGCGTCTCACGGACGCTAGCAGAGGCACCTCTTTTGTGGTCGCGCACCGTAGACACTACAGCTCTCCCTGGTCGAGAGAAAAAGGCGTATATCCCAAAAGAGGGACCTCTGCTAGCGTCTGCGAGACGCGACCTTAATGCTGACTTGAAGCGGCGTCTCCCATCATGCACGATCCACGGGCATAAACTACCGTCTATCAGCGTCCCTTGGCGTCTGCCCACGGGCACTGGCAGTGCATTTGAAAGGACGCAACATGACGCAGAACAGAAATGCGACCTAAAAATGACCGATTTTACTCGCCAGGGGCGCTGCACAAAACTTGTGAGCTGCATCACCATAGAATGTGTAGATACTAACAGCCTAAGCCGGGGCTGGCTTCTTGCGTTCCCGCGTATGACTTTGTTTATTCTTCCTTCGGCATTCTGATTGGCTAATAGCACAATCTCAATGGCAGCAGAGCATAGAGGAAGGAAGCTTCTGGTGGCGACATGATGCCACCAGAGGTTTAGCCAGAAATTTGGAGGAACACGGCCCCAACGATGACCAAAACTAAGAAACGCTATTGGACAAAAAAGAGAGCTCTCTACTTTTCGTCCAATAGCGTCTCTTGGTTTTGGTCATCGTTTGGGGCGTGTCCCTCATTTCTGGCTTCACCTCTGGAGGCATCATATCGCCACCAGCAGCTCCCTACCTCTATGCAGCAGAGCTATATAAAAGGTGATCGATATTCGCCATACCCTGCGTTTCTTATACTGATAGTGACCATTGTACATGTAAAACAATTATTCAGTGTCCGATGCGCGACAAGTGCTCAGAGCACTGCCAACCTAGGGACGTGGCCACAATTAACATTGACAACACGAACCGGCCAACGAACACCTGACAGTTTGTTCCAACCTGAGCTAGAAATTAAGGCGGGCGTCCTTTGAAACGGCAGTTACGACGTATAATCAGTATTTAGCAATATCAAAAGAAAAAAAGCTTCCCGGTCACCTCAATTTCTCGCGTGATACGTCAATACAACAAAATATTTTTATTTATTTATTTGCTACGAGCGGTATCGCCGACGGGTGCGAACATCATCATTATGAGCAGCAGGAACATTGTGGCCGTTATCTTCAACAGCAACGGCATGCCATTTCTGACCCGTTAAGGCCTGTTCACACATGCAGCGGAGCGCTACAAGCATAGCGCTGACCTCGCGCTAAGCGCGTGCTGATTGAAGCATTCACCAGCTTTTTATCGCACCGTCAAAACTGTTGCTCATGGCAGACAATAAGTAGCTGACGGCACGTGAGAAGCGCTACATCAGCGCTTCGCTGCATGTGAGAACCGGCCAAATTTAGACAGCGGCAGGTTATTCAACCCCAGTGGGCGCCTTGTGTCTCCGCTGTATAGATGCGAAATTTAGCCGGTGCACTATACCACTGCTGGTCCAACACCTCCTAGATACTAAGGCCGTAGCGCTCTTCTCGTGACGCCGCAAAGGAAGGCCATAGGGGGCGCGACGCGAAGCGAAGGCAACGCTCGTGGATCGACCGTCGTTACGCGCTTTTAGTCACATACGCGTGTCTTATTAGCTAAAATGAAAGCTGCACATGGCAACGGGTCTAGTAAACATTTTATTACACGGGCAAAATATTACACCGCTGAATAATCGGTATGAAATGGCACGAGGTATGCGTACAAGACCTCTATAGAAAAATGTGATTGTTTTAAGTCGAAAACATTGAGTCACGCAATTATTGCTGTAGGAATGCATATTTTATACAAAAATACTTCGACAAAATGGCGAGGCACGCAGTGATTGGACACAGCAAAACAGATCACAATTAAAAATCAGGTAGACGTAATCAACGCGGACACGGCTAGACAAGTGTCACTTACGATAATGTAAGCAGTGTTATCGCGTCCAGTCTTTGAATTCTTGCGTTATACACCAGCCACATGGCAAAAATTAATGTAATTTCGATCGAATGACATTATAGGGTAAAAATCAACTTGCGACGCTCGTATAATCAATCAAAACCGCGAGCTGGTTAAATACCGTATCATTTAATGAAAATATATTAAGTTTTCCGTGTGGCAGGGGTACTAAACTTACTACTTTTAGTCAACTAATTTACTTTTCCCTATGGGCTCGAGCTGCCTTAGAACAAAATATAACTTATTTTTTATACAATAATATTATTACCTCAATACAGTTAAGATTCTAGTATAAACGCGGTAAAGGCAATAAAATAACATTAATATAAATCAACACATAAGCACAAACAACGCACTTTCGATGATCACATAAACTTTTTATTTACCTTCCAGTGAAAACTGGAATATTAATACGCATATTTACAAATTTCGACGCAACTGCACACGAATAACGATGAAAAACAAAATTTCATTCTATCACGACTTAAAAAAAAACGACTGCAGCACTTTATTTGGGTCTTACATGACCAAGAAAGCCCGTAAATAAGCTGTTTCTCACCTGTCGATCGTATCGATACGTCCCACCATATCCGTCACGAAAACATATGAACACGAACTCAAGAAGTTTCCCCCTGTCGAGAGAGAAATCTATCGATAATCGACCAGTGTCATCGATGACTAGTTGCCACACGTGTCACTCAAACCTTAGCAGGTCTTGTTCCGCGAATTCACGTAAATAGCGCAGTATCAAGCGTGCACAAAAACAAACTACCCGAGACTTCGGTGACGACAAAAAAAAAACGACGGGAAGAAGGAAAGAAGTCTGAAAAGAACCACACACGAGAGCAGCGGCAGCATTGTGGGACGAGAAGCTTAATGTTGTCGACCCATCTCTTGCTCGTGTGCGCTCCCTGCGGCGATGACTGGATTTTTTTTTTTCAGTTTATTCCCTTCTGAAATGTCTCAGCGTACCTTTTCAGGCAGTCAGGAGCTCACACACAACGTAAATTTACCAGAATCGGAGCGCGTATGAGGGAAGACAATGTCGCACTGGAGCCGGTTCATTCGAAAAGTCTGGGGAGCTGCGGGACAGCACGTAGTCCCGCGGTGATGGGGATAATCATAAATATAAATTTGGTGCTTTCAACCTACGTAACGCGTTGTGTATTACGTTTATATTATATATATAATAAATTGTACAAGACTGCGCTTTTAGAACGTATATTAATGTCGGATAAACGCGTACGAACACCACCGCACCGCTCGACAAGAAACGTTTTTTTTTGTTTCACGCCAATACCAGGTATTTTTTCACGTAGTTGCACCATGGCC
The DNA here is from genome assembly GCA_013358835.2 of Ixodes persulcatus. NCBI lineage: Eukaryota > Metazoa > Arthropoda > Arachnida > Ixodida > Ixodidae > Ixodes > Ixodes persulcatus. The sequence continues at coordinate 1,520,205 of JABSTQ010010111.1, forward strand.
TTCCTTCTCCGACATTGTGACGCTACCACTTGGAGCGCTATGGCCTTCTTTCTAGGAGGTGTTGGCTAGTTTGGGTTCTTAAAGCCGCAGCGCTCATACATCGCACAAAACAAAAGGGTGTTCGCTGCAGCAATGATGACTGAAGTATCTGCAAACAAGTCTCAAACATGTACGAAGCATGTATGCTTTAAATATGTGTGCAGACAGTGTTCGTATGCCCAGAATGGCATGACCGTCAAACAGGAAGGAAACACGCCTCACAGAGTGTCAGCAGACTGTGTCATTTGTAAAGGGCGTATTAGCAGTGTGCTTGCGACCTTAAGCCGGGGTCACACTGCTCATACATCGTACAAAAGACAGCCTGCAAACCCGAGTCAACGCAATATCCGTGGTTCGAATGCCGCGTGCCAAGTTTCCTCCTTGAACTCGTTGTCATGCGGCATTCGAAGTGCGGATCTCGCGTTGACTCGCGTTCCAATTTGTTTGCAGACTGTCTTTTGTACGATATATAAGCAGGTGTGCTCGCGGCCGTAGGGTGCACCACGCAGCAGTGATACACCGCCGCACGCCGGTGATGATGCTCATCATTCATTGAGACGGGCAGGGGTGGGGATTGAACCTAGATATATAAAGGAGGGAACATAGTAAACGCGGTAGCTGAGCTTGAAACAAAGTATGTCCACCTTTATTTGTATTTCTGCCATTTAACTTTTTTTTTTCATTTTCATGGTAATGCTATTGTGCCTATAAAAATAAATAAAAAAATACATAGCAATTTCGAATTATTTGATCTTTTTTTTTCCGTTGGATCCATCTGGGGTATTATCTGGGCCCGTCGTCTGGCGGACTCGGGAGCGCGGCGTAAAACGATCCGGACTCCGACAGACGGAGGCCGCGGACGACGAATTATGAGCGCCTATTTATATCGCCCACGTGGCAGGTGATCCTGAATAACTCAGGGGGGCTACCTCGCACGTAATAGCCGCGCATTAATATGCATCGCCTCAAGGTGTCCCCAGAGTTGCCCGGACGACGTGGCCGGCCCTACTTAGCCATTCCGATCGTCTCGACTGAACTCGCGTACATTCCGCCGTCCGTGAGATGATCGCGTCAGGCATTCCGTATTCAACGGGGTTAGATGCTGGCCGGTTTATGGCTGCCCCGCAATTGGAAAACAAAAAACTAACACGTCTGGGTTGAAAACCGTATCCGTTGAAGATAGATGCGTGGATTTAACGAGATGCAGATTCGACGTGCTTTTAGCTCATGGTTCTTTCGAAACATACTGCAGTGCGGTGCGCACAGATTCACGACATGCCACAATGTTACAACAGGCAACCACCTCCAGTCATCGTCACATCGATCTGGAGTCAGAAGCGGGACCAGCACACAACCTCGCTAGATTTCACCCATCCTCCATTTTTTCTTCTCTCTCTCTCTTTTTTTTTTTTTTTTCTCGGTCTTCGTATCAATCTTTTTACTGCATTTTTGTTTAAGGGGGGGGGGGGGAGGGGGGGGGGAGCACTATTTAAAAATACTTTGTGCAATGCAGCCATTTTTTCTTCTTTTTTAATTTGTCTAATTCTTTTTTATGGCCACTCGTCAATTATTAATGTGACGGCACCATCGCCCCATAGCTGCAATATAAACCCAAACCACGATGCTACCGCTACACTGAAACAAATTAACAGCTTGGAAGTGCGTCTGCTCTCTGCACGCATCATTCATCCAAACCATTGACCGTACCACCTCGGCTTCCTCATCAACGCGCGCTGCCTGGGCTTTCGTGGTGTTGAACGGTGATTGGCGTTCAAAAGGCACATTTTGGTATATACTTGCCGATCGCGTTGGCCACGCCTTATTCTCCTCAAAGTGTCAGTGATAATTCGAAACCTATAGTCAGATACAAGTCAGAGACAAGTAAAGTCGGATTTGAGATCACCACGCAGAAGATGTATGCACATCGAATTGCTCCATGGTCCGACCAGAAACAAATGTGCTCCACAATGACTTACGTGCTGTCAGCGCGACGTGCGCCTCGGTGGTGGACTACTTGCGCATCGCGGAAGAAGAGTGACAGGCAGTAATCAGGCTGTGGGACAACAGCGAAAAGAAGCACTATAGCGATCAAAGCTGCTTAAAAAATAAAATAAAATATTGCGGATTCTAAAAAAACAACAACTAGGGGTTGCTTCGTGATTGAATCTTTGGCGTTCTTATCGGCTCACACAGCAATATTATTAGCAGTATTATTAACTCGCTCGCCCTCCGTTGCTTGCGCTGGCGGTGACTATACAAACAATCTACGCTTGGATCATCGGCACTCTAATCCCCGCTTTATCTTTCGGGTGCCGCCGTTTTGATGCTTAGTGCTCAGCTGGCGCCGTTGGCAACTGTTACCATTTGAAAATGAAGCTTACTCAGCTCTAGATGTCAGTATCAAGGAAGCTCGGGCGACATCGGTCAGCCCTGTCACGAACCCTTTAAAACATTAATCGAGAACTAAAAATCGTTACCTGCGATTTCGGCGGCAGGTCAAGGACCCATACCACCTAGGAGACAAGCCGCCTGGGGCGGGTCCGCTAACAATGACGTCACGCGCGGGCCTTGTCTTCTAGGTAGTATTGCACGAACCCAGTAGATGGTACGCCTCCTGTACGCGCTCACCGCCTTTTGGACGTGCGCGACCAAAAGCGTCGCTCTGGTCGGCTGTCGGCCAAACGTCTATCGTGACGTCTTTAAGCGAGGTAGATTCTGCTTTCACAACGGAACAATGTCGGATTATCAACTTTTAGGCTGTTGGTTCAAGAATGCGATGACTCCAAGCTTCAGCCGAACTTTCTGCACGCACCATCTCTAGCAGCACACTTCCCCGGCTCATACTTGGGCTAGTTCGGCGCAAGCTTGGGTCAGGCTTGAGCCAAGTTGGCTCTAGCTCACGCCAATCTGGTCCAAGCCTGGGCCGAGGAAGTGTGCTACTTGGGATATATCGAACTCGAACTTCGCAACTTATGATAAGACGCCAGGATCACAACTACAGTGACATCACAATGAGGCATAATCCTGGACGTGACATCACCGCAAGCAACCATAAGAGGGCGCCACCGAAACATCTCGGCGCTAATAGCCACCGTAATGTTGATCACCGTAATAGCTGAAGTTTTGTTCTTCTGAAGTGAAACCTATCTAGTGCCTCCATGCAGAAGAAACAAGCGCCGTCAAGATGGTGGCGGCCAGCCCCCTTGCATGACTGCGGCCACTCGGAGCTCAGACGCTACCGACCATCGCCGCCGCCGCCGCCGTCGGCGCTGTCCGAAACCGACGTGGCCGAGTGTCCAGCCGAGGCGATCTTGCGAGCGCAAGACGCGATTTATGGCTTCCTTTATGACCCCGCTTGTGCCGGCCAGGACGCCGTTTCGGCCCGCGGCGCCCGCGGTGTCCAATGTCCCAGCAAGCTGACGCATGCTCGCACCGCGTCCCTGAGCTTCGTGAAGTAAGCCGGCACCGTGCCTTCGTTCCAAAAAAGCTCGCAAATCGTTCAGGCCGAAATGCGTCTTGGCCAGCAACGGGTAAAAGACATACCGTAGTGCGTTCTCTCCGTCTCTCTGTCTCTCTCTCTCTCTTTCTTTCCTTTTTTTTTTTTTTTTTTTTTTTGGGGGGGGGGGGGGGGTTTGGTTTGTTTTTGGGGCGTTTCATATCTGGCGAGCGTGGCAGCTAGGGGCTCTTGGCAGAGCAAGAATGTCTAGCGAAAGAAGGCTCCAATTGTGGCCTCGGAAGGTTCTTTGTGGAAGAAAAAGGCATCTACAACAGTTCGTTAGAGCTTGTGAAAGAGGGTTCTTCTAAGGGACCGTTTCCTTGCATTTTCTGACGTTACGTATAAAGGCTCGTTCGCACAGACCCGTTTTCTTACGTTACGTTACGAAAAGTCACCGGGAAATCTGTGATTCGTATTAAGCGGCACGCGATATTCCAGACACGAATGTTTCGGTGACGACGAGCTAGGACGGTGAGTTACCTTGGGAACCAAGGACACAAGGCTCGTCGTAACATGACGTAAGGAGTTGAGCTCGGTTCAACTTTTCGCACATCACCGCTTTCTTACGTTACGTCTAATATTTTTGTTACACGGGCAAACTTAACTGCAGTTACGCTAAGCCACTGTTAGCGCACAATACTCGCGGACAACGTTCTGCGGCTATGCAGTCAAAGCTGTGAGCGAACGTGCGCTCGAGCATCTTGAGCACCCATCAAAGCAGTGCACGCGCGCTCTTTATTTATTCTGAAATAGCTGTCTGGGAGTATAGTGCGGTAACTGTGGTGCTGCGTAACAGCAGTTAAAGCTGAGTTAACCGCGGTTAAGGGTGCGGGCATAATACCCCTGTTACACGGGCACACTTAACTGCGGTTACGCTAAGCCACAGTTAGTGCACGATACTTGCGGAGGACATTCTGCGGCTATGCAGTCAAAGCTATGGGCGAACGAGCGCTTGAGCATCTTGAGCACCCATCAAAGCGGTGCACGCGCGCTCTTCACTTCTTCTAAAATAGCTCTCCGAGAGTATAGTGCGGTATCAGTGGTGCCGCGTTACAGCAGTTAAGCTGAGTTAACCGCGGTTAAGTGTGCCCGTGTAACAGGGGTATAAGTCACCGAAACATTCGTGTCTCGAATGTGGCGTGCCGGCTATCTCCTTGAATTGGTAGCCACGCTTAATACAACACACAGAGTTCCCGGTGACTTCTCGTAACGTAACGTAAGAAAATGAGTCTGTATGAACGAGCCTTAAGGCTGAACCCCATGGAGCGAATTATGTGACGAATAACTGGCGAACGCCGCCCGACGGCACGCTCGTTTTGCGCGCGACGTAGCAGCCACTGTGTTGATTCCACGCGCAGAGCAAAAGCCGCCGGCCAAAATTCGTCGGTTATTCGCAGCATATTCGTCCCATGGAGTTCAGCCTTTAAAGGGTTGGTTCACACAACACCGTTTCGTTACGTTGCGTTATGTTACGGAAGCTTACGTCTGCTTACGCCACTAGTCACCGGGACATAGGTGTTTCATATGGAGCGTGGCTTCCTGTTCAAGGAGACAGCCTGGCATGCGACATTAGGGACACGAATGTTTCGGTGACTTATAAGTAAAGTAAGAAAACGTAAGAAAACTGGGCTGTGTGAACCAGGCTTTAGTCGCCAAAGCATTTGTGCCTCGAATGTCACGTTCCAAGCTATCTCCTTGAACTGGTAGCCACTACTATGAAGCACGGGTGTCCCAACGACTCGTGCGTAAGCAGATGCAATATTCTGTAGAAAACGAGGCCGTGTGAACATTCTGTACCAGCCTTAAGTCAAGAGTCACCGAGACATCTGTGCTTCGCACTTTAAAAAAAAAGGGAGGAATGTAAACCCCAAAACTTCAGTTGAATGTACAGCGCACTGACGTTGTACCGACGCTACCAAATTGCACGAGCGGCTTGATAGCCGAGTTGTACAACTCATTAAAAAAGTTAATGTAAGTGTGACTGACTGCAAAAAAAGTTTTCGGGGTTTTCTAGGCTCAACTGAAAAACCTGTGTGTTTTTTTTTTTTGTTTTTGTTTTTTTTTTCAGTAGACTTTGATACGTACTTTAGCTGTTTAATATGTTATATCGCACCGTCATCAACCCTCTCCGAAGAGGTGGGTGCAGTCAGTTCGAAGTCAGCGCGCTCTACGTCAAACTGAAGTTTTGGGGTGTCGTATATGTGACAAGGGGTGTAACGTCTACACCCCCTTTTTTTTTAAGAGTGCGAATGAAGTGTTGCAACTGGTTCAAGGAGTATAGACTAGCACGCGACATGCGAGGCACTCATACCCGTTAAACGTAACGTATGGAACCTTCTTATGGCAAACGCCACCAGGCGGTGCTCCAGTCTTTGACGTCCTAGAGGACTTCCGGTTCAAAAAAAAAATTGACAAAGCCCATCTTAACACCACTGCTTGAAATGTCGGTGAAACGTTCAACCACCAATTCTCTGGGTGAACGCGAAAAGAATGAAGAGGCGCAAGATCTGGTAATATCTTTGGAATATTCCTGTAAATCAATTTGCCTCCTCCAAGACGTTAAATTGTACAGCCGAAGGCCCTCGTTAAATCTCCAGCTCTGTTGTCCATGTAGCATTTGTGCTTTCTAGCACTGGTGACATAAGCAAGCTCGACAGGCTTGCAGAGACGGAGCCACCTGGAAGCCGCATGGGACGCCAGCGGCAGGTCATATTTGTAAATATCAAAAGGGTCCTATCGGCGACGTCAGCGATCGAAAGCGTCACTGTGGTCGGCCTCCCACGATTTACCGAATGCTGACAATGACGTCAGCAAAGGATTTCTCATCGACGCAAATAAAAGGAATGTAAGAACTTCAATTTTGACGGTGTTGGCAGTGTTGCTATAAGAGCGCTATGATTTCAGGCTTCCACCATGCCCATTACAAACACCATCGAACTTGTTGTTCACAAGGTAATGACGTCACGAAAGGTAACCGAACGAGGGCTGCTGACGTCATACGACCGCGGTGGCGCTGCTGTCGGTACTGCGCATGCGCTAATGCTTCATTCCTCCCAAATTTGGCTTCTGCGCATTTGCAGTGCCCACACCTGTTGTGGGCAAAGCGGGCTTGTTTGTAAACAGTGTGTTGGTTTATAATATATGAGCAGTGTGACCCCGGCTTAACAAGACAAAAAGACATGCCCCTGTGTGAAAGGGCCTTAACGCTCCAAAACTTTTATGTCGTTACTTTTTCTTTTCTTTCAAGTACTGTTCTTCACATAAAAACACCGTATTTGCACGAAAATAATTCAATTCTTGGGAACCGTGCAGAAACCTACATGACCAAACATCAAGTGGAGATCACCACGGATCGTATACGTACTGCGAGTTTGTGATAAATTCAAGAACATTTCGCAGCTCCATCGATGCATTGAACATTACGAGAAGCCTGCCTGGGTGTACTAACCTCTACGATTTTTTTTTTTTTTTTGGGGGGAGGGGGGTTGTTTGGAGGTCCTCTCTGAAAAGTTTCGTGCTTCGCTCACCGCGCGACCAGAGTTTGATACAGAAGAGAACTTGGCGCGAAGCCCTCGCATTTTGAACGATTGGCAGAGCTATTATTATTGAAAGGCTCAACCTAATATCCTGTCAGACGGCGTTCTAAAGGTCCTTTTCGCTAAGCTCTTTATAAAAATCGGTGAATCTGCTCGCGATGTGGTGCGCACGTGCCCTACGCCGTGCGCTGGTTCGGAGTTTATAAAGGAGCTGTTTTCTAAGGCTTTAAAATTTCCCGACTGACGGGTTATTACAATACAAGGGGGAGAGATAACTCTACGTATAGACATCACTGGCTATGTGGTGAAAGACCCTCCCGATTGCAAGGTGCATAACGCATGCAGCCATCCATTCAGCCGCAGCGCCTGAGTGACGCGTAAGCCATATCTCTACTGTCTCACCTCTACGTTCCTTAGGATCAAAAAATAAAGGCGCCACCGCTTCCCACTTTCGACCCTACGACCGCCAACGAGCCACAGCGCCGTGCATGCTCGTCCCGACAGGTACTACGTGCGACACAATGGCTCCTAAAGGCCTATTGAATAAGGTATAAGGGACGGGAAAATTGGATAACCGCCCAAGGCCGGCCTCGTCGCAGTTTTGAGGGAGCCGTCAAAGGAGTTGGGCAGGACGACGAAGTCTCAAAAGCGATTACGAATCAAGCCGCGTCCGTTTTATCTCGATGTGCCGGGACCTTCTTGAAGGATTTAGAAATTAGGAAAAAGCTTATCGAGTTTAGGCAAAGCTTTTGGACCTTTACCGAAGCTGGCGTTAGAACAAAAGCTCTAGGGAATTTTAAACATTTTATGTGTGTGCGTGTATATGCGTGTGTCTGTCTGCGTGTGCGTGTGTGCGCGCGTGTACGTGGGCATCTGTATGTGTGTGCGCGTGTGCGCGTTTGTGTGCGCGCGTGTGTGTGCGTGCGTGCGCGTCTGAGTTATTCTCCCCTTTTCATTTTTCTTACACCAGTTATCTGCTCGAGCCCCCATTCCAGAAATGTTTTCCAGGCGTAAAGCCATAGAAAACAAAACAAAAAAAAAGTTTGGCGCCTCACTGTTTTATTTTGCGAGGAAGGCGCAATTTAATTAGGAACACTTAATGGGCCTCTAAAGTCTTCTTAATTGGACTTTGTTCCGGTCTTGGCGCTGCTACAAAACACACATTCTCTTATGACGCCGTCTTAAGAATTCCTCGCACTGATAGTAGTGTGTACTAGAATACTTGGGGTTCTGTTGGAACCAGAGCGACTCGGCAACGGGAGCTCGTGAGGGCGCGTGTATTGACAGTTTGTGGCGGCGCTGTAGTCGAGTTACCCGGAAAAAAGCGCGCAGCCCGCCACGTTTGGCGGAAAATGCGTTTAAAGTTAACGACGCTATTGCTTTTTTTTTTTCACTTTTAGTGGTGCGTGCGCCGGTAAGCCGACCACGATTTCATAGTTCTGTGTGTTCGATCGAAATATGTTTTGAATCTTGTGCGTTCTGATTTTGCGGATGGTAAACGCGTGAGGGTAGCGCCGAAATGCCGTCGGCGAAACGGCGACAGAACTTTTGCTGCGCACTTGGTTGCCAAACGCGTTACATCCGAGTGTAAGGCGTGAAAACGGCGTCCCTTTTCGACGTTCCAAAGGACAGTGCCACAAGAAATCTTTGGGAAAAGAATCTGCAACGATCGGACAACCGTCTTGAAGAAACAAGCGCTGTCTGCGAGCTGCACTTCGAGCCCCGCTTCATCCTTCGAGACGACGACCACCCCGCGCTTACGCCAGACGCAGTGCCGACTCTGCTGCCAAGTGTACCCCAGGACCTGAGTGGTGACCCTTCCGCAGAACGAGAGGAAAGAAAGCGAAAGGCAAGTCCACCTGAGCCCATCGCTGCAAAGCGCTCGGAGCTCGCTCGGGAAACTGACCCGTTGTCACCAGTGGAGAACAGCGAAGCTACTGCCATGATCCCACAAGGCATCGATCGCGACGCACTAGGCTCCCTGAACATGCCAACTCCCTACTGGTCTGTTGATGAAAGGATGAAAGGAATCAGAAATGAAGGTCAGTTATGGCAGCGCCCATACACAGTTGCCTTAAAGCGTCTATAAGAAGCACAAAAATAGCACCATCAAGGCATGACGAGCACGTGATACATTCGAAACGAGGTATTGTCAACCGCTTCATCGTGAAGATTGTCGAAGCTCCGGTATAGCGTGCGCTGAGGGGCTTGGTATAGCGCGAAAATACAAGTACAAGTATACAAATCAGAGAGGAAGACGGCGCTCGTTCTGCGCGTATTGTCGCGGACAATATGAGCTGAAACAGTCCTTCGTGCTTCTTTGAGCGCCCTGCCCGTTTTCGGGAGAGCCGTGACCTCAACTACGAATGGATTGCGAAGTTGGGATTGCGAAGTAGTTCTTCAGACTACTCAACAGATGGTTGTTGGGACTGCAGACGCCGAAGAGGTACGGATCAGGCGCTTGAGCTCATATTGTACGCGGAGGTACCTCTTAAGGCCAGTTCACACACTTGCAACCGAGTAGGACCGGTCAACACAAGACCGGTTTTAAAGCCTCTTGCTACGGCTTAGGACCTGCTCCACAGAAGCTCAGGTCCCACGGCAGCCACCTTGAACAAGGCGTTAGTTCAACCAATAGATGGCGACACGCATCCGTGGGGTGGCCGAAATATTGGTTCATGGTGGGATGGCTCGAGCACCATCACGTTCCCATTGTGGCCTAGCTCGCACCGCTGCCAGCTGTGCTCAGCTGGCTCAACAGCGTGGCCCAGCAAACTCATGTATGCGAGAATGTCAGGCTGATATGGGGACATACGGTTCGGCGGTTGCCACGGGCTTTCGCAATAAACCTTACCAATAAGGAATCAATTGTTGATTGACGTGTCAATATTCTGTCAATGAAAAATTCTTCTGCAGGAATGCACGCTCAGTAGACTCAATCTTCCAAGACACCAGTGGAAGCGGCCGTCTAGTAAACTGCTTCGCGATTTACGGTATTTACCTCGCCATTATAGACCTTTCCAAAAAAGAGCGTGCGGCCGGTGCCATTCTGGGTGTTCGTGCGTATGGCGCGCGCTTTGCTCGCTTTCCAAAGCGACGAACACGCACGTGCTGGGCTGTGAAGACCGCACGCTGGACTGTGATTTTGTAAACATTGGAAAGGTCTATAATGACGACTGAAAAGTGACGTCACGAAATATTGTGCTTCACGGGATCCAGAAGATGTAAAAGTTGTTACATTATAGTTCCAAGAAAACAAACGCCGTTGCAATATTTTCGGAAGTACCGACACATTATGTTGTAAGTACAGCTTAGGAGGAATATGATGAAAAGCATCAGTATAAATAGGAATACGTTTATTAGCAATGAAGACTCTATGATTGAGCGTCGTTTAGTGACGGCATGTGATGAGCGTTCGGGAATTTATAAGTTCACATGATTGCTAACTATAGACATGCGGACAATGAAGACCTGTTTTGTCGGGAGATGAAGTTGCGGTGATGACCTGATATCGGACGTCTCGTGGCAGACAAACAACCAAGTGTCATCTCAGCGAATGGTAAGCGTCAAGTGTCAAGCACAGCACGTCGCTACCGACGTTGTTGACGTTTCGAGCACTTGCCGCTTTCGACAAAAGTGTTGGCACCTGGACTAACTTTGCGGAAATACTCGAAGTCTTCCTCGAGTCCAGCGCCATCATGAACAGTATAAAAACGATTCACTATTCAGTCGGTGGGTGACGAAACGTATTCGCATCTGCGGAGTCATGGTCGATGCGTACTGTAAGTGATTGGAAGTTTACACGATGCATGCCATGACGTCCAAACGCGTCATTGACGTTCTATGCTCTCTTTTTGCTACTTTTGGCCTATCGAAATTACTTTTCTCTGATAACGCGCCGATTCTTCTTTCAAATAAAATAAAAAGTTTTTGAGAAAAATAAAAACGGCATCAGGCACCACATTAGTGCACCATACCATCCCGCAACTAGCGGGCAAGCACAACATATGGTGTGTGAAACGAAGAAAGCCCTCTTGAAGCTTACGGAAGAAGCAGTTCAGTGAAGAATCGCCAGGTTCTTGTTCCGGCAGCACGCGACGGTCTCATCTTCAACGAGAAGAACACCCGCTGAAGCAATGTTCGGCGGACGAAGAGCCACACCCCTCGACCTCATGACACTATGGCCAACGAACGAAGATCGAGAGATTCCCAGATCGGGAGTAATGGCAGTTTATTCGATCGGACAACTCGTCTACGTGAGGAATTTCAGCGGAAGTCCGGCCTTTCATGTAAAACTTGAGTAGAAAAGGCTCTATATGTTGTTTGGCCAAATGGTGTCATCCCTCTGAATACGTTGGATACCAATGCCCTTGAGCGTAAATATAACGAAATCACAAAAATCTTTTTGTGTATTGTGTAACTGCCCTTGTATTCTGTGGCAGAAGCTATGCTATGGTGGTGATTTGGACCTTTCACACACGGCTCCTTTTTTTTTATTTTTCGCCTCATACTCTTGCGGTTTCGGTAGGCTATAAGAATCTTTTCGAACGGGGACACTTTACCTCAACGAGGCCATTTGTTCCAAGCAGTCCATCAGGGGATGCTGCTAGAAATCTGTCCTTCATATTAATGAATAAGCTGCACTTTCGCGCAGTGCAGTTTTCATGTTCCACGTACAGTTGTAAAGCAGCATCCTCATTGATTCTACCATATTCTGTTGCGGGTGAAGAAAAGTCTTTGGGTACACGATACTTGAAACAAGTCTAACACTGTACGTTGTGGTTCGATACCCACTAATGTCGTCGTCCTTATGGAGCCTCATCATTTAATCATTACCTCGTCACCTCATATTGCACTTCATCAACAATAAGTACAATAGGCTACCGCCATATTACAATACATGAATTAAAAAATTTAGTCGTTCAGTCCTTTATTATGTTTATTATTTATATAATGTTAATACGTTACATTACCTCAAGACGATCGACGTCCATCGTCGATCTTCAAATATACCTGTATATGAATTAGACGCACAATCACAAAGAACACAGCTTGCCACCTCTTTTCTTTGAATCGTCTTTTTGAAACCAGCGCTAGCTGGCATTTTCTCTTCTGAGACGGTTAAAACGGTCACACATAAAACCCGCGTTTCTCCTACCCGGCCGCTTCCTCCTCTCATCATGTGTAGTTTGTTATAACTAAATAAGCTATAATAATGGTGTATTATTCATATTTAGTTTCAGTTTCAGTCAGGGGAAAGGAGGTTCGCGGGAACTAGAGCCGCTAAATGAGCTGCGCTTAGAGTATCGGCACTCCGTTCCCCTACATTGTTGTGGGCGCCGCCATTTTGGTGCTTGTGCAGAGCAGACGCAACTGCCGATCGTCATGATTCAGAAGTGCGACCTCCTCAGCATTAGATTCGGTGTTAGGAGACTCATGTAATATTGCTTTGCTTTGTCGCGAACTGTTTAAACATTTGTGGAGGACGAAAAAGCGTTTCCTGTGATTTCAGATAAAGCTTCAGATAACTGGCAACCAGCATTTTAAGCCACAATATGGTCAAGTGTCGCTACTTTGAAGCGTAGCTAATTTAGTGGCACTAGCGGGAACAATGAGGAAGAGGTAGGCGTCAAAAGGTAGTGGCTTGTAGAACCCACGGGGCTTACGTCATGGCCCCTTCAGTTATTACAAGCTCCATGAACAAGGGCATGAATAGTGTCATTAAATAAGCTACGCTTCAGAGTAACGACACTTGGGCATATTGTGGCTTAAACTCATGGTTGCCAGTTATCTGAAGCTTTATCTGAAATCACAGAAAACGCTTCTCCGTCCTCCACAAACGTTTAAACAGTCCGCGCCAAAGCAAAGCAATATTGCATCAGCTTCCTGACACCGTATCTAATGCTGAGGAAGTTGCACTTTTGAATCATGACGATTGGCAGTTGCGTTTGCTCTGCACAAGACCCAAAATGGCGGCGCCCACAACAATGTTGGGGAACGGAGTGCCGATACTCTAAGCGCAGCTCATTTAGTGACTCTAGGCACGAAGTGAACTCGGGTGTTTTCTTTTCCTTTTCGTCTTTATTGTTTATCGATTTCAATCATATCGAATAATGAACACATTATATCACACTATGCTTGTGTAATTATTCATCTTAGATTTATTAACCTGACCCAGTACTTAAATCATTCATTTGTCGATAGTAAATCTTCCAACATATTTTCTAAATGTGAAGGTAAAAAGACACGGACATTGATGATGATACAGACGCCAACGCCGCCCTCGAAAATTTCTTGAACATTAGAAATCAGCAGTTATGTCTGCCATCCGGCAGGTAGCGCAACAAAACACCCAAACAGTTTTTCATTCTTTTTAAAATTAACTAAGCTCTACAACTACCAAGAAACCAAAGCAAGATCATTGTGAAAATCTAATACATCGCAATGTATATCTATCCCATACAAAAAATGTTATTAGATGCCAATAAATCTGTTTCATTTCCATGAAAGATATGCGTCAAAAACAGGTAAGTTTGAAGGGCTCCTGGAGCATTATGAATTTGAAAATGAAAAAAAGCCATCGTGCACTTCTTGGGCAACCATTGTAGTTCTAAATATTATAAAATATTTTATCATAGTTTAATTATTTCCTCAGCGGCATTTGAAGCACCGTGACTCGAAGCACAAAAAAGTGCTACGTTTGATATAGAATATCTAAACAAACAAATTTACACAACATTAATTTTTTTCTGCATATTACCAATTATAAGCACTATGTCTGTAGGCAATTTCATTGCTCTAGCGCATGTCATTAAAAAACATATTTGCGCTGAAAAAATACAATTTTCGGGCAATATTTTGAGAGATGAACAAAACAAAGTAGTGCAAATACCAAAAAAGTATATCGTTACATTCTGCTCCAACATCATCTTAACAAAACTGCTCTATTGGAACTGTGTTATCTTTAATAGATTCTTCATGAAACATGAACCAGCGGAGCAAGTGAGGGTCCGCGCCATTATATTCAAAACGCAACAAATGCGTATAAGCAGTATAAACCAATACATATATAATATCAAATGAAAGAGGATTGCTTTGCCTTTCGAACGACATCAATTCCACAAACCAGTATTCAAAAGAATATGAGTAATGACCTGCCAAAAAGTACCTAAACTGCCACATTCAGTGGGACCGCGGCCTTAAAAGCCAGTCTTATCTTTGTCGGTCCTACTCGGTTGCAAGTGTGTGAACGGGCCTTTACAGTTTTCCCCTCGCTTAACGGCTTTCTTTTCTTGACGTTTCTCCATGCTCGGTGCCACCAAACAAACTGTTCTTGTTTTTTTTTTTTTATGTAGAGACATAGTTTTAGCCTCGTCGTTCGCCCAGCTTTCTCCCTAGATTACAGCGACTGGATTTTCCAATTGCTTTGCGAGGAAGTAGACGCCTCAAAGTCTTTATGTCGCGGTGATATACAGCGCGTCACAGAAAACAATTTACAGCGTTGTTTGTTTGATTTTGTTCACCACGAAAATGAACTACGGATCGCCGAACGCTCATTCGCTGCACAAAATGTAGCGCTAGTGGTACGAACCAGGTGCCAGAGTTTCAGAACAAACCGTCACCTCAATCGAAAGTTATAGGTGATATTCTGAAAATCTTCAAGAACTGCCTTGATCACCATTTTCCTATTGAAAATATTATAAAATCCCTCAAATAAGAAAACGGTTAGTTCTGAAACTTTAGCTTCCGGTTCGAACCGCTAGCGCTACATTTGGGAGGAAAATGAGCGTCGGGTAATGCGCAATTTATTTTTGCGATAAGAAAAAAGAGGTAAACGAACTGTAAATTTGTTGTAGCTGTTTTTGTGACACCCTATAGTTCAATTACTAGTATGAAAAGTACAAAAAAATGTCAATAGCCGCCATATCGGCGTTAATGCACATTCATTCGCAGATTCATTCGTGCTCATTCACACGTGCACCCTTGCACTTGCAAATATATGAGTAGCTAATTTCAAGTAGTACTTCAATGTTTTTCGAGCGCCAACCGCTATTTTCCGCAAGAACCCCGTCAAAAAAAAAAGGATCCTTCCACGGTTTGCTAATTACAAACAAAGAAGCTCGTCGCATGAATAAAGCAATGCCTAAAGCTCACCTGCACTCAAAAGCGTGCTGGGGGAACGTTTTTGAGACTTTAATCCTCCGAGTTTTCGAGACGCACTGGAGCGCGTTCGCGTAAAAGAAGGAAATATAAAAATAATACTTAAAAACAAAACAGGCTTTGCCTTCAGTGCGAAATGGGAGAGGGCGCGAAACAACAACATAAATTAGAATATGAGAAACTGAACGTGCTTTCGTGTTTGTTTTGACACGGAACGCTCTACCCGAGATCGGAAATTTGACAATCCCGTCGCTATGAGTTTGTTCGCTTTGTTCGCTGAAATCTCCACCCCCCCCCCCCCCCCCCCCCCCAAAAAAAAAAAAAAAAAAATATATATATATATTATATATATATATATATATATATATATATATATTATATATATATATATATATATATATATATATATATATATATATATATATATATATATATATATATTCACAACAAAAAGTGCTGGCGGCATGATCTCGTTCCAACGTGTGTTTATAATTAGCAGGCCGTGTCCGTTGCCAGTGTTGAATGCCGAAGAAAATGCGGAAACCGAAAGTCGACGGACACGCTGCACGACACTATACTTCGTTTCATCCTACGATGGACTAAAGACCTAAGCTACGGCCCGCCAATCACGTTCCACGCTAAACTATGGCATGCTTAACATTAATTAGGGATGGACGAATAATGCTCCTAGTAAAAGTGCGCTGCATCATTTCTATAGCTTCGACACTGCAAAGAGCCTGCTATGTGTCCTGGCTTTCTTTGCAATGTAAAATTGATGAGTCACTCAGTAACGTTCATCGAAGCGAAATACCAGTCAATTTTCTAAGTGGCTCACGATTGGTTCTGGTGGTTCGTAGCTTTTGCCTTTAGTCCATCGTAGGGTGAGACGAAGTATATAGCAGCTAGAAGGCGTCGTACGTGCTCCTTCTTATTCCTAATCATTTTCATATGATGCATTTACTACCACGATCAAACAGTGGCACTGGGGGTTCGTATAGTAGGCAATAGACCTTTTTTTTTTTTTCAAAAGTCAAAGTAATCTTTCGGAAGTTGGAAAATATCTGCTGCAATACCAGTTTCTTGGAGATAAAAAAAATCGCCAGTATGACGCTCTTTCAATATCGTGACCCGAAGCTGACGTGTAGGGGCAGATATCTTGGAGTAAACTCTATGCTGCTTACTTTCTCCACTCGTTAGTAAACATAAAAGTTTTTTTTGTTTTTTTTTTTACTTTTTGTTGTTTGAGCATGCACTATGAACACTGCTCCCATCACTAATAAATTGGTATATATTTAAAGAGAATCACCAAACCTCTAAGAAAAGCTGAATGATACTTATATTTGTCTCGCACGTATTCCATATCAGTTTCACACACGGTTTCGTTTGGCTCCATGAAGTGTTCATTCCTATTTATTGTTAAACGAAACTGAAGTTTCTAGTTTTACTCGGACTGTAGCTGGGCAGGTTCACTACAGCTGAATCTGGCTTGATCTCTGTCCCAAATATGAGCGCTCTAACATTATTTGCTTTCTATTTGTTCCATAATTTGTCAGTTTAATTTTTGATACTTCTTAGAAAGAGTCACTTATGTGTTGTTTTTTTATGTTTTTTTTATTTTTTTGGCACGCAACGTTGATGTTTTCTTCGAACATTTGTTCTGGCCATAGGTAAGGAAATTTGTGAACCAGAAAACAAGACATAATTAACCGAAAGTTTTATCTACAGAGTGAGAAAGAACAAGAGGAAAATCAATAAATATTGATATATGAACACGAAAAAAAAACCCTTATAGATGGACACTGCGCAATGTCTTGACCCCCCCCCCCCCCCCTTTTCCCTCAACCTTTTCCCCTGTCAATTACTGCGACGCCAATTCCCCCGCTTGATTGATCATTTCCCTCCACCGCGCCACTGGACGATCAAGCTTTTGCAAGAGGCGACCAAAGAACTCACAGTAAGTCTCGTTGACGAGTTGATTGACCACCTCCTTCTTCAGTTTGCTGTTCTTTTTGCCCATGGTCCGAGCTGTCCTGGTATCGTCTGGCCGGAGCCGGACAACGAAGACGAACCCGCAGGTATCCCGACGTCGACGCCGAGCACACGCGGGTCTTTAGCCACCACCGATGCCGCTCTCTGTTGAGGCCCTAACCCCACGTCCACTCGTCAGCCGACCACTGGCTTCGTCAGCGCTACTTTGACCGCTCCGGGGGCTCCGGTAGTCCCGGTCCAGATCGAAGACTTACCAAAGCGCGCGCGCGCGCCCCCACGAGGCGCTTAGTCTGGTAACTAGAGCCATCTAGCGGCAGTCGCACGGACGACCGCTCCTCCCTCTGTTCTTGAGAGGTGCGCTGGGTGCGCGACGGTGCGACCTTTTTTAGGTGGCGTCGCGCAGGCTGCGAATTTCGTTGTTGTAGGGGTTGGGGCTACTGACGTCGCAGCTATTGTCGGTCCGCGGCGCCCGACACTGTAACGCTGCTGAAAGATACCTCACGCTCAAGGCTGTCTGTGTGTCCTTTCGGCTGCTACGGCCACGGGGTGCGAAGAATGAACGCGTGCGCAAACGATCGATAGACGCAGTGATCGAACCTCGCGTACGGCCTGGTTACCTTCTTCACACATGCGCCACAATTGGGGAGGGAAGGAAGCGTGGGACAGAAGCAGATAGACATCTTCATTGTGCCCCGACGGCGACCACACCGTCGACACGGTGGTCTCAATGGGAATGTTCCTCGGGGTCTTTACAATGCAATCTTCTATAACATAATAAGAAAATATCGAATAAAGGAGCAAAGAATTATACTTCAGCGCGTCTCAGCAATTATATGCAGAGCAATTACAAACAGACTTCAGCAAGGCAACATTGCTGAAGACTGTGCACGCACAGGTTTTTCAATCCTGTTACCAGTTTTTGCAGCTGGTTGTTTTGAAACAAGTATTTGAAAACATGAGCAAAACTACGCGCCAAAACCCGCAGGGTAGGTTAGAAACATTCAGTGATGCCAGACAGCTTCCCCAAGAGGAAGGAGCCCTTCAGGTTTTTAGAAAACGAGAAAGTTTGGTTTGTGAGGAACTCAATGTAGTAAGTGCCCTGCCGGGTCATACACACTTCTGGAACAGCTGGCTTAAATGTCGCGAATGTCAGAATCGACTGCCTTGAAACATGCCTTGGTTAACCTTCTCCGGTGATGTGCGTAATACCCGTCAAAAGTAAACCGTTATTTGTAACTCGTTATGTTTTAAGGGGAATTCAACCGCTATTTATTTGTACCCTTTTCCTCATAGATGGCGCAGAATTTTTCCGCAACAAACGAGTTGCACGTTCGCAGCTGCGCATGCAGGTCGGGCGCTCGAGGTGGGCTCGGGCCACGGGCTGTTCGTCGCCGATCTCGAGCTAGATCTTTTTCGCTCTGCGTCCGCCGCTGCAGGAAGCGGCCAACAGAAGGCGCGAGATACGAGTTAGTACATACGTAGATTACAGTGGCTTACAAAACGTAGAATAAGCTCTGATTTCCGAATTAATTCAAAGTTTCATCCACGTTCGAAATTATCGAAAGCACAAGGTGCGGCGTTGCGGCCATTTGGACCACCACATTTAACATGCAAACGTTGTTTTGCAAAAAAAAAAAAAAAATATATATATATATATATATATATATATATATATATATATATATATATATATATATATATTTAGAACTTAATTTAAAGCTAGAAAACAAAAAAAAAAGAAATAAAGTGGCAGTTTTGCACTTCCTATGTCCTATATTGGCCTGCTCTTCGTCTGAATTCTGGTTTGCAAACCCGCACCAGGATGTATGGAGTAAAAAGCCCATCTATACTGGGAAAGGTGACGCCAATCCTTTTGTGAAAATGCTTGAGACACTTGCCGCGCGACCCTTCTGGGAAGAACTAGAGCCACTAAATGAGCTGCGTTTGGAGTATCTGCACTCTGTTCCCCAGATTGTTGTGGTGCCGACATTTTTGTGCTTGTGCAGAGTAGACGCAACTGCCAATCGTCATGATTCAAAAGTGCGACTTCCTCAGCATTATATCGGTGTTAGGAAGCTCATATAATATTGCTTTGCTCTGTCGGGAAGCATTTAAACATTTGTGGAGGACGGAAAAGCGTTCCCTGTGATTTCAGATATAACTTCAGATAACTAGCAACCATGATTTTAAGCCATAATATGAACAAGTGTCGTTACTCTGAAGCGTAGCTTATTTAGTGGCACTATATATAGAAGAACATGGCGTCTGAAATCTAGCTCAGTGCTGCGCTGTTCCGCCATGATCTTCCCTAGTGCCACTAAATAATTAACCTACGCTTCAGGGGTAACGACACTTGTCCATATTGTTGCTTAAAATCATGGCTGCCAGTTATCTGAAAATGTATCTAAAATCACAGGAAACGCTTTTACGTCCTCCACAAATGTTTAAACGCTTAGCGACAGAGCAAAGCAATATTACATGAGCTTCCTAACACCTAATCAAATGCTGAGGAAGTCGCACTTTTGAATCCTGACGATCGGCAGTTGCGTCTGCTCTGTACAAGCGCCAAGATGGCGGCGCCCACAGCAATATTGGGGAACAGAGTGCCGACCCTAAGCATAGCTCATTTAGTGGCGAGGTCCACACTTCTGCGCGGCAAGGTTCACACTTCTGCACGTCCAGAGTTGTGGACCTCGTCGAAGAGGTCCACACTTCTGCGCGTCGAGTCAAAAGCAACAAGAAGCAACCGTTTCCCACCCGTGAACTGTACCAAGGAGTTATCTGTCCAAGCAAGTGGTGCGGCTCTACTACTCGTCCACAATCGAGCGCCAAGTGCACAGCAGCTGACAAGATTGGCAACGGGTATGGCAAGAAAGGACACTTTCCGTCTGTCTGCCTGTCAGCGAAAAAGAACCACTCAAATACACAAAGCCATGTTGCACTTGAGTTAACCTCGTAAATTCATAAGTTGAAGGCACTCCTGGCAAGTGCAGACTAAATTCATTTGATAAAATTCACGCTTGGAAGTACCGCTAACTACCGCTAACCATTGTTGTGGAAACGCGCAAGACACGTGCGAGGAGCGGGTGCTCCGCTGCCATTCGCTTCCAAGGGCCGCTCATTTCCGTATTGCGTCGACAACTGCTTCCAAGGGCAGGGGGCTCTAGACACGGGTCTCGTGCACTGGCGCATTTGACGCCACTTGCAAGACAAACGCAAACACATCGGAGGGCTTTAAGCCCGGTTCACACACTTGCGTTTGACTGGGTTTGACTGCGTTGCGGCAGCCAGAAACCAGGACATCCCTGCTGCTTATATCGCGTGCCAAGAAGATTCCTTGAATTGGATTCCACGCTTCATACGAAGCACAGATATGCCGGTGACTCGCTTTCGGTTCTCGCCGCAACGCAGCCAAACGCACTCAAACGCAAGTGCCTGAACCGGCCTTTAGGGCTCATTCACACTGGAAGCGGATCCGCGTTCGCAAAGCGGTTGCGAACGCGGTTGTATAAGGGTTCAGTACAATTGCACGCGCATTTTATGTCATCAAACTGCGCGTGCAATTGTACTGAATCCTTATACATCAAATGCGCGTGCAATTGTACTGAATCCTTATACAACCGCGTTCGCAACCGCTTTGCGAACGCGGATCCGCTTGATAAAGGGGGATTGGTGGCCAAGTGCAATGACGAAAAAAAAAAGGATCGGTGGCCGAGTGGGCTAGAGCCACAGAGCACACCAGCTCGGAGCACGTGGAGCGAAAGCTCGCGCTGTATAACCCAGCGATCCTGGTTTCAATCCCCACTCCTGCTCGTTTTGATCTGGATGAGCATCGTATCGGCGTGCGGTCGTGTATCACTATTCACATCGCACCGCGGTGTGAGAACCGCGGTGCGATTCTCACACCGCGGTACCACTATCGCTGAAAGTTGCGAATTAGGCTACCGGTTGTACTGCACTGGCTAAATTGCTCACCTACAGCTGGGAGACAAGTCGCCCGTTGAGGCAGACTATGTTCTAGGGGCTGTAAAACATACACACACCCCAATTTGTTTCCAGGCAGATAAGGTAGCACCGCTTCATTCCACCGTGACATAGTAAGATCACTTTTGAAAGAAGGTGTTCATAACGGACAATAGCATGTTAAACTCCCGAGGTTGTTTATGAAGACACTAAAGTTATTTAGAGGTTCATTTGATTTTGCCTAAAAATGATAAAGGTGAAGAGAGAAAAAAAAAAGAAACGTACGCCTCACCTTATGTAGCAATGTATTTTCTACCTATTGATGGCCCGTTTGGTTTTCTTAGTAATTCGCAATACGGGAAGTGTTAAATTTACAACAAAAAAAAAATTGTTTCGAGTGCCAAAACGCAAACGTCAAAATTCTATTTGCATCTCAGAGTAAGCACCTGTTTGTTGGTTAAGAAACTATATTGTAATGTTCAAAATAATAAAATCATGATTCTTTTTTTTTTTTGTTTTTCATATCCAATAGCCACAAAACAAGGTCTACAGATAATGAAAATATCTGAAATAATGTTTCATATAATGAGTGTTGTTCGGAATAAGAATTTTAGCCTTCTTTGCAACTCATTCAACTATATGTTTTTGTGCGCTTTGCTTAGGGTGGAGACATCTGGCCATTTTGTCCCACACTTCTATTTTTTTTTTTTTTTTTAGTTCAGAAGCGCGTGAAAGAGCGTGTCCCGGCACGCGTTTGTGGCGCTGACTGTGCTATGACGACATTTTGTTTTCGTCAATTTCTTTGTATTTTACCCGTGAGCGCGTGCTGTCGGCCTCGGGTACTACAAAGGGTGTCATCAATCGAAGCAGAAGGACATTGAGGCACCCTACATATTAGGATGTCTCTGTTCAACCCTTTACGATCTTAGGGTGCTTACGAGCCACGCCTGTAACGTATGCAATCGTTTGACCACGCGCGCTAACATAGCACACACAAAAAATAGAATCAACAAAAGTATCGCCTTCAGAGCCTTTTCAGGCCTTTCGCTAGGAGTCTGCTCATGACTAGATATACTTTTTTGCAATGTTTGCAAAAAAGTTTGCAATGTTTGCAGTATACCACTGCTTGTCTGACGACTTTAACGTGCATCGCGCAATAGTGATACATGACAACACGCCGGTACGATGCTCATCCAGATTGAAAAGGGCAGAGGCGGTGTTTTGAATCCACGATCAGTGAGCTTTACAGCGTGAGCTTTCGCTACACGTGCTACCGATCCACGAGCAACGAGACATCGCGGTCGAATTCGAGCTCGAGAGAAAAACAACAACAGCAACAGCAAGAAAATCTCCGATTTGAGGCATTTAGTACTAGTGTCGCCATCTCGTTTAACAAGTTGGAAATAAAATTAACAGGGTGATTTTATTTACACAAATACGCAAATACAACAATATTTTGCTTTCTCGTCATGGTCTTAAAATTAAGATTAGAGCCACCCCTAGTACGTACGGCCAAGCGTTTTGTCACGTTTGTCTTCTAAATAATTGTATTTTCAAAAATGCCTCAAAACGCGCTAAAAACACTCAAAACGGTCATATTTCTGGATTTTATTAAAAATCTTCAGAGCTCTAAAAGAAAAATCCAAGGGCCGTTCAACCTTCATTACGTTATCATAAGTAACCTCCAAAAGGATGAATACTATCGTGCATTCCTGAAACTCAGGTTTGTGTAGCGAAATTTGGCCATTGAGTGACGAGCGGTTGAATCCCCCTTCGAGCAGGAACGAGTAATGCATTTTCGTTAGTGTTTGACTTAGTCATGAAAATTAATTACATTTCTTCTTCGTCGGGATATTATTTAATAAACTTGGTTAAAGTCTGCATTTGTTTGCCTGATGTCTCCCCCTAACCAGGGAGAGAGCTGCCGAATCTTTATTTTCAGATCCTGCGAAAGACCAATTGTTTCTTTGCACCAACTCTTGTTGCACATGCGTCAAGATCTAGAAGCTCCAAAGGGACAAACGAGAAAAGGCACGCTTGACCTCTGACGCTATTTTCAACTCCAAAGAAGGAGACGCCACCACTTCGTCTCACCTTAGCATGGACTAACTGCGAAGGCTGTGCAAGCGCGAGCGGCTAGACTTGACTGCCTTGACTGGAGCACTCTCTGCACGAGCGCTCGGGTAGCCACCGTGGCTTCATCCAGAGCAAATATTAACGGCGAGCAGAGCCGTGTATAGACGCTTTACAGCAGCTGTGCATGGGCGCCGCCATAACTGACCTTCAGTTTTTGTTCCCTCTTATTCCGTTCGCTTGACTTCATCATTTCCACAGCAGGACAGCTCGGCATCTCGGTAAGACAAGAGAAGGGCGGCTATGGCGGCTCAATCTGGCGCGTGTGTAAAGCATCTATAGAAAGAGTTTGGTCAATTGGAGGCGCGGGCAGAGCCAGGGCGTGCACCAAACGCAGAAAGAGGTCTTAACATGCTTTCTTGGCCAACCAGAAGCCGAAAAGAATTCCCTAGCGGTGTTAGCGAGAAACAGTTTTAATCATAGGTATATGGTTTTAATAAGCGCGTAAGAGTTAAATGTAATAATCCTTCATGGTTGAAATAGGGTGCATGTGATGTTTCGATCATGATCATGCTAAAATATGCAAGAAACGAATGTGCCGCTCATCTCTGTTTTGCTCAGACAGAGTGTGACCGCTCGGACGGCAGATTCCCGGCCTTCGGCGCCTGGCGTACGGATTATGTCGATCGTTCCGTTAGTCGCGCTCTTCCACCATGATCTTTAATGGCCGTGATTGAAAAATCGCGTGCACCATATTTTCAGTCACCAAGAGTTACTCCGACGCACTTATTATGCTTGTTTCTCGCGACCACAGCCAGGGTATTATTTTCGGCTTCTGGTGGGCCACATTCGAATTTGTGAAGGCGCCCTGGAACACGCCCAGCCCGCTTTCGGCCAGCAATTAATGGCCAAACTCTTTCAATACAATGCTCTGGCGGCGAGATGTTTTGGTGGCGCCATCCTATGGTTTCCTATTGTGACGTCGTTACCTTGCGAACAACACGTTCGATGGTTTTGTAATTAGCATGGTGGAAGCTTGAAAAGATTGCGCTCTCAAAGCAACACTGCCAAAACCATCAAAATTCAAGTTCTTACATTCCTCTTATTTCCGCCGACGAGAAATCCTTTACTGACGTCATAGTCAGTATTCGGCCAATCGTGGCAGGCCGATCAGAGCGACACTTTCGATCGCGCACGTCGCCACATGCCCGGCCGACAATAGTTCATGCTAAGGTGAAATAAGTGCGCAGCTATCGCTCATTCGTGTGTGCAGCGAAACCTGGCGCGGACTGGTGGCCGATATGTGAAATGGAGAAATGGGGAATCAATCATATAGAAACTGAAGGATAGGAGAAGAAGAGAGCTCTGGTTGGATTGATTAGTGAGTAGACGCAAATCTAGCTGCTTTTCTCTCTTTAATCACTGTTCGAACGCGAAGGCCGAAGGCCAGACGCCGTCATTCGGCGTTCGAACGCAAATAATGAGTATAGACTGAGGCAGCTAGTTTTGCCTCCACCCACTAATCAAGCCAACCAGAGCTTGGTGTTCTGAAGTCCACGCGCGCGCTCGTCTCCTACTCTCTTTCGGTTTCTACCCACAAACGGCCGTGCTTTTTGCTGATCACGTTAAATTCAACCCATTGTTCCTAATATTTGCTATCACAAGCCTGAAATCACGCCATATCAACAAGGTATTTTTTTACGTATTTTGCTTTGCTCCTTACTCGTCATCCGTCTTTTCTAGCTTTACGTAGATCGACTGTTACTTTAAGCGGAAAATTACCAAAAATATGTAAGACGTTCCCTTTGAGACTGAATAATGGGTAATGCGCTCCTTGCTAAATAAAAAAGGAGATTGTTTTAATTCTTTTAAACGAAGGGTATTGTGTTTTATTTTACCGTGGCACCCTTTTCCATGCACTTTTTCGCACACTTTTGAAATAAAGGACGTTCCATGCAAACGTACTTTATTTTAGTATTAAAAATGGTAAAAACTTACGCAACACGTAAGGTGAAACACAGCGACAGCTGAACTGTGACGTTTAAGGTGCCATTTCGGAGCAGACGAACTGGATGAACGGTAAAGCCTTGTTCACAGATTTGCAACGGTTGCGTTCGCATGCAGCCGAAATGACCGTAAAGACCAAAACACCGCAACAATCGTTACTCATGGATTGATTTGAGAAGCTACCCCTTGCATCGCTTTCCATCCTGTGTATGGCGAACACTTGTCCCGGTGACTTCGTTGCTATACGGTCGTTTCTGTTGCATGCGAAGGCAACCAACGCAGATGTGTGAACCAGCCTTAAAGACCGACGACCAGTTCGCGCCTTCCAATTTTCCATCGCTTCCTCCTCTCCCCTTCCTACTCTCTCCACCGTTGTCGGTTTCCTTCTCCCCCATGGTGAGGAGGATCTTCTGGCTTGCAGAAACTCAGGTCTGGTCGTCGGCGCGCACCATATCGGGACCGGGACCCTCGAGTTGGTTCAGGACGTATTTGACTGAACGTCAGAGCACTGTTAGGATTTCAGACAGCTATTCTGATACTTTTAAACCAACATCTGGGGTCCCCAAAGGATCGAACTTGGGGCCTCTCTTATTTCTCGTCCTCGTAAACGACCTGGAATTGGGCGTACGAAATTCACGCTTATTAATGTTTGCCGGCGACATCAAGATCTTTATGAATGTACGGCCATCCTACAACTGCAGTCTTCTACAAGCCGATATACTACGTGTATGAGTGGTGTTCTGAAAATGTTTGGCATCTTAATCCAAGCAGAACAAAAGTTCTGTCAATGTCTCGAAAACGTGATATATTATCTTACACTTAAGAACTCCAGTCTGCCACAATCGCACGAGTCACTGTGGTTCGTGACCTTGGGATCTTTTTTGATGCCACACTTTCTTTTTCTTATCATGTCACACAGATTGTCTCCTCTTCCATGCGAATGCTGGGTTTGTTATCTCGCTTATCTCGTGACTTCAAGAATCCTTTACGCATTGTTCGCTTATTTTCTTGTCTAGTACGTACTAAACTTGAGTTTGGTAGTGTGATATGGAACTCGCTAACGGCCTCTGATGCGCCACGAATTGAATCCGTACAGAAGCGGTTTCTTCGCATTGTGTACGACAGGCATTTTAATAGAAGGTGTTATTATGATTACGAATATATTCTTACCACTTTAAGCTTACAACATTTATTGACACGTAGACTCTCGCGTGATATTATACTTTTACACAAAGTGATCCACGGTCAATGTAATGGTGACATGCTAAGCTCTGTACATTTTCACGCGCCTGCTCGCGTCTGTAGAAAGCACTCTGTATTCTATCCGTCCTCGATGGACACGCTGACATCGTTAATTCGCATGCAGATTTCAGTGAACGACTTAGCGTCATTATCTTTTGATATTTTTCGTGACTTTGCTTCTTTCAAGCGTGATCTTGACATACTGCTGTACCATTCCTAGAACAATGTCTCATTGAGTCTTTTTTTTTTCTTTTGTGTATGTGCCACCACATCAAAACCTCACGGTTGTTCTGGGGCACTAAAGAAATAAACGATTTATTTTATTATTATTATTATTATTATTATTATTATTATTATTATTATTATTATTATATTATTATTATTATTATTATTATTATTATTATTATTATTATTATTATTATTATTATTATTATTATTATTATAGATAGTCCGCATAGGGGTCCTTCCATGCCAAAGAAACGTGGCAATTTGTTTCATGTCTGGGATTTTGTACGACAAAATTGAGTTAGATAAGAAATTTCTGAACTCCAAGAAAATTATATTTTGTGAGAAAAATTGTTTCCTTTTTTTTTTCTTGCTGATATCTTGTTCTAAATTTCTGGAATTTGCATAACAACCATGTAGTTAAGAAAAACATCGTGAAAAAAAAGGTTGCGTACCACAAAAATATAAGTGGGCGCCTAATTACTTAATAACGTGCCTTATCTTACAGTAAAATACAAATATTTAAAGACGATATTTCGATTCCAAATACGAGCTCCAAAAATAGGAGACTTTATGAGATGTCTTTATTTGTTTTAGTCAATTTGGAGTTTGGTGTTAGCTACGATACTTTTTTCTTTGTTCTTTAAGACTAATAATTGAATCGCTTAGGTTGATTTTTCAAAGCCTCGTTTTGTTGCGTTTAATTAAGTAACAAAATCTCCAATATATGCAGAAACGGCCTTATTGAGAGCCGAAACAACAGAAAAAAAAAAAAAAAAATTGTGGGCCTCGGTGCGCGCAACTCTTCAATTAGCCAAAAGTTCAGCTCACCTGATCTTTTCAACATATCAGAAGATTATAAAAGTACTGCTGTTTTTGCTATTCTTTATGAGTTTTTTCGACCATGCCTTTAGTCGTTGACGCCGGCGTTCGCCAGCGAGGCGTCAACGGTGCGAGACGCCGCTGCAAGGTCGTCAACGCGCTCCTGAAAACACGTTTTATTCAGTTGAAGTGATGGTTATCCTGACTTCCATGCATCCGCATCCTCTTTACGTTACGTAATGATACTGGCGTCTTCATCTTACTCTACTTCCGCCCAGGTAACTGCCGACGAACGCAGGCCTGCATCGTCTGCTTCCCGAGTTTGGGAATGCACACAGCGCGTCGGCCTCGTCTGTCGTATGTCTAGAGGTAAAATCAATTCAGACCGGACAGCTTTTTACCGACGCAAAATAAAAACAGGGATGTCGCCTCCCCATAGTGTTTTGGCGCCAATGAGAGAGTTTTAGGTAGAGAGCACTTGAGCTGTCTGCGTAAAAGGGGAGCGTGTTTTTGTACATCACTTCGGCACAAATAGTCACATGTGCTAAGCAAAAAACGCCAAATAAACAAGGACAAGGAAGTAGACAAAACGAAGTGCACTCTCAAATGAACTTTACTGAAACAAGCACACACAATTACTACCATATTTTTGGTAATTCTCGCTAACGCACCTGCTTTCCGCTTGCTTTTTGGATACAAAATGCATCGTAAAATTCCAAGGCAGTTTTATCTGCGTATTTCCCGAGAATTGTTGTTTGTGCTAATTCTGGGTCCCATGGGCGCTTATCCCAGTGCACTGCCAGATTGCTCTGCGGGAACTGTATTACTCACCATGTACACCCTAAAAACAAATTATATTCTTACACCCCTTGTCACATATATAATACACCCCAAAACTTCAGTTGGTCGTACAGCGCACAAACGTTGAACCGACGGCACCGATGTTCACGATCAGCGTGATAGCCGTGTTGTACAACTTATTAAAATAGCTTATGTATGTGTGACTGACTGCAAAAAAAGTAATCGGGGTTTTCTTAGCCCCATTGCAAAACCTCAGTGGTTTTGTTTTTTTTTTTCTGTGGTCTTCGATACGTATACTTTAGCTGTTTAACATCTTATATCGCACCGTCATCAAGCCTCTTGCAAAAATTGGGGCCATCAGTTCGACGTCAGTGCGCTCTACGTCGAACTGAAGTTTTGGGCTGTCGTATATGTGACAAGGGGTGTAAGGGCTACACCCTTTTTTTAGAGTGATGCATGTTATCTTGCTACCACGTATGACCATGCATGTTATCTTGCTACCATGTATGACCATGCATGTTATCTTGATGCTTGTTACCTTGTTATCAGCGGCCCGTGGAATGTTTTGGCGGAGTGCCGCAAATCGCCCGCGTCGATATAGAGCGCGGTCAACGGTGCGAAAAAGCGAAGTGTCCCGCTAACAGCTATCACTGTAAAAGGTATATATCTGTAAATACGTTTGCTGAAAGGGTCTATACTCCGTTCACCCTTAAAGGTGCCCTGAGGACAGAGATGGCAAAATTACTTTCACGAAGTAATTAAATGACATTACTAATTACTTTGCAGAAAACAGCAAAAAATGTAATTAAATTACATTATAAATTACCACAGACTAGGAGTAATGGCATTAGATAACAATTATTCTCCAAAAGTAATGAAATTACTTAAACATTACTTTTAAATACCTTGTGGGAGCCGAGGGTGAAAGACGAGGCAGAGGGCACGTGACAGGCGGTCGGCGGAGAAGTCACGAGCTGGTGCGAGAGAGTGCGTGCTGAGCAAGGCTGGAGCTGGGCAGAAACGATGGAGCCGGGCTGCCTGGCCTGGCCCATGGCGAACCCCGGAGCGGTTCACCAGCGAGGTTTGGAGACGGACCGGTGGAAACGGCGAGCCCTGGCCATACTGACCTGGGCTATGACTATCCCGAGGTTGTTCCGCAGCGAGACTCGGGCTGTGATAGCCCGGGATAGCCAGCCTACGCAGCGCTGGCGTGGGAAGGGCAGTCCTCAGGCCTGGACCCGGACTCCGACTGCGAGCTCTGAACGACGGGCGACAACTAGGGTCGGCGTGCCTGGACTGCCGGCTCTCGACGACGGGCAACCGGGAGGTACAGTAAACCCATTCGCTGTCTTCTTGTTGTTATCTCAGTCCCTGGGTGACGACCGAAACGCATACCGCTCGGGCGGCGATCATTAGTAGAGGGACTTCCATGAAGAACCCCACAACCTTGAGGCATAATTTGTGCACATTTTATTTACAGTACATCTACTAAAAATTAGATGTTCCTGTTTACACCGCAGCAGCCTTATGCGCCTCAAAGTGAACCACAGTGACCCATAGTGGCATGATGAATAGCTTATTCTTTAGATCTAACTCAAAGACTGTCGACTCACCGGTCTCACTGTTTATTCAACGGTGGAGGTCCTTAGCTAAAAAGAGAAATTTTTCCGTTTTTTTTTTTTTAAGAAGTTATAGAGAGGAAGAGAAACGTGAAATGTTTCCCTTCGGCCCAGACACAATCTAATGAATACTCCGAGAGCACTAGTGAACGTATTGCAGGTCATCCCTCTCAAGGAGTCTTGTTCCCAAACACCCGAAGAGCCCAAGTTCTTGCGCGTTGTCACACAAGGGAGCTGGATGTTTGCTATGCACAAGCGTCGCCAGTTGAGGAAAGGGACGAAGCAAGTTTCCTCAAATGTGTACGTTCCCAACAAACGGGTGGCGAAATCCGCTCGCAAGCTTATTCCCGAAGAAACTTCCGACGGAAAAACAGCGAGGCATACCACGAGCGGCACCTGTTTTGCTCGAGTCCCGTCTTTTCAGGCTACAAAACTCCTTTACTGCCAAGGATACGCACGAAACGTTCTGGGTTCTTGACAAAGCATTTGGAATTAACTATTTATTCCGGACGTTTGTTGTTCACAATGGTCGAAGCTTACGGTTTGGCCTTGCTTGACGAAAGAGCAAGAAGGTTGGGATCTGTTTGTCCTGTCCTCTCAGGTTTTAAAATGTATTGACGTCATTGGTAACGTGCCCTTCGTCTTGTAGCCTATGAGCCGTTCCTTCCTAAGCTGACAGTGCGGTGGAAGCTACGTGCTCGTTGGAACAGTCACACGTCTATCTGTCGCCACGTAACCACACTTTCGTTCATACCGACGCGCAGAGAAAGGGACAGGTTAGGTGAATAAGGGGAGGTGTTTGATTGGTTATGGTGAGCTCGCAGCTCCTACCGCACTGTCAGCTTAGGGCTGAACGAAGTATAATACCCTCGTGATGATGTGACGCCGTAAATCTCTCTTGCCTGAAGTTAGTGAGCCGTGGCCTTCCAGCGATGTCTTTACACGTAAGCTTTTCTCCTTCGCCTTTCCAGCTCGCCTTTGTGCGTCTGTCGAGTTCCTTGTACGGGGCTTTGCGCTCAGATGGCCGTCGTTCATTTTCTCTGACGTCACTTTCACGACATTTCACCATGCAAAATATTTTTTCTCTTTTTCTTAAAGCTCGCAAACGAACTTTCTCATTTGGGACAAAAGCAATTTTAAAAGTAATGAGTATTTTTTCGAAATTACTGCCTGAAAGTAATTCATTACATTACTAAATTATGAGCCTAAAAATAAATGCATTATATTACTCATTACCAGAAAAAGTAATTTAATTACCGTAATTTAATTACAGGTATGTCATAACTGCCATCTCTGTCTGAGGAAATTTCTGAGATCTCCTGAATATAGCGAGAACTCACTTTGCTGGCTCTAAGCATCAAAGAAATCGCTCAACATGACGATACGCGGTCGATTTCCCTATTAAAAAAGCAATCAAAGATCGAAACACGCCGATTTCATCTCCGTCGATGGGCGGAGTACGTTTCGAAACCAGAACCCCTGTCGGTCAACAGCAAGCTAAGAATCCTCGCGCCTCCGACTGGTGGAACCGCGGGGCGATATCTCTAATGCGTGCGGCTCATTGCCCATAAGGCCCGGACTACGATTCAACCCATAGCCGTATATGTAGAAAGTTTGGCCATTCGTTGGGAAGTATAGGAGGCAAATGAGGAGGCGCCATTGGCCGAAAGCGGGCTGGGAGTGTTCCAGGGCGTCTTCAAAAATTCGAACGTGGCCAACTAGAAGCCGCAAATAATACCCTGGCGCTGCTAGCGAGAAACAAACTTAATAAGTGCGTCGGAGTAACTCTCGAGGACTGAAAATATGGTGCACGTGATGTTTCTATCACGGTCATCCAAAATTATGGTGGAAGAGTGCTACTAGCGGAACGATCGACATAATCCGTACGCCAAGCGCCGAGGGCCGGGAATCCGTCGACTGAGCGGTCACACTCTGTCCGAGCAAAACGGAGTTGAGCGGCACATTCGTTTCTTACATCTTACTACATGATCATGATCGAAACATCACGGGCACTCTATTTTCAACCATAAAGGGTAACTACATTTCACTCTTACGCGCTTATTAAAACCATATACCAACATATACCCACGATTAAAACTGTTTCTCGCAACCACCGCTAGGGGATTCTTTTCGGCTTCTGGATGGTCAAGAAAGCATGCCAAGCCCTCTTTCTGCGTCTGCTGTACGCCCCGTGGCTCTGCCCGCGCCTCCCATTGACCAGACTTTGTCTATACACGGCTCTGATTCAACCCAGCGAGCGCTTGCTCGAGCGCTCGAAAACTGACGATCGGACGGCACTCAAGCGGAAAACGAAAATAAAAAAAGCATAGTTCGTTGTTTTTTAGACGATTATTGCAGTGTTATGTTCCCTCTCCGCAAAAATTTAATATTTTTCGACTACTCTTACTTGCTTCTGTCATCCAGAAAAAACATACACTTTTTGTAATAACAGCGTTTGCAATCTCAACGAAATGTCGCGTTTTCATTGGTCACATGCCATGTGGCTGCCGGCACAATGCTCCTCCCATCGCCGGAGATAATTTCGATCTTTGATTGCTTTGTTTTTTAATAGGAAATTCGGCCGCGCATCGTTATGATTAGGGTTCGGAGTTTTCGGTTTAAACCGATAAAAACCGATAAAAGTACGCCGAATCCATATTCCGAAATTATGTTTTAACCGAAAAAGGTCAGTTTGTAGGTTCGGCGTTTTAGGTTTAAACTGATAAAAGTATGTCTAATCCGTTTTCTAAAATTCAGTTTTAACCGAAAAAAGGTCAGTTTTTTAGGGCCGCGTCGAGGTGGGTGGGGGAGGGGGGGGGGGGGAGAGAGAGGGCTTTGCAAGGTTCGACATTGTGTGAAGTCTTCGTGGTTGCCCTCTTCGAAGGTTCAACATGAAACAAAAGAGGTCTTAGATTGGCCTTCGCGGTACATCTATGTCCTTTCTGTGATCGGGCTTAGTGTGTCAAGTTCCCAGTCCTAAAAGAAAAGTTCGGATGTGAGCTAGTATAAGGTTTTTCGCTTTATGCACTTCAGAGGACATCGAGGAAAACCGTTAATACCCTTCTTAACGCCCTCTCTCAAACTTTCGTGTAATTAAAAACATAAATACAATGGATTTCTTTTTTTTTTTCCATTCCGCTGGGGATTGTACGGTCATCACCTCAGACGGTCACGTTGTCAGAATGGGAAGAAAAAGAAGCACGCTGAATATTATGTCCGCGAAGTCTGTGATTTTGATTTGTGTCCTGACGGAAGTTGTAGC
This sequence comes from Ixodes persulcatus, assembly GCA_013358835.2. NCBI lineage: Eukaryota > Metazoa > Arthropoda > Arachnida > Ixodida > Ixodidae > Ixodes > Ixodes persulcatus. The sequence continues at coordinate 1,553,439 of JABSTQ010010111.1, forward strand.
GAAGACCACGTATGTATATGTGCCGTTATTCTTTGAATGATTAGATATATCACAGCTACAAGGATCATCTGATCCGGTGTCCGTTGGTGTTTCTTTCATATTCAAAGAAAAAAAACGGTGAACATTTTGGGGAATAAATATACACCGAAAAAAACCGAAAATTGAATATTAAAATAAACACCGAAAAAAGTACGCCGAATTTCGGGAAAATAAAAACCGAAAACGCGGAACCCTAGTTATGATTTATGGATTTCTGGGACGCTTAGAGCCAGCGGAGCGAGTTATCGCCATATTTAGGCGATCTCAGGAACCTCCTCAAGGCACCAGAAGCTCCGCCTTCAGCGCGAGCTCGCTGGCTTCCGCAGTGCTTTGGTTACGCGTGCACGCGCGCTGGCAATTGTGTTAGCAAGGGAAGAAAGCTCGCGCTGAGGGCAGAGCTTCTAGTCTCAGCTTAATACCCGTCAGACGGCGTTCTAAAGATTCCTTTTCATTAAGCTCCTTTAAAAAAATCGGCCAATCAGCTCGCGATGTGGAGTGCGCACGTGCTCTGTGGCACGCGCACGTGCTCTACGGCGTGCGCTGGTTCGCTGATTTTATAAAGGAGCTTAGTGAAAAGGACCTTTAAAACGCCGTCTGACAGGGGTATTAGGGTGAACGGAGTATAGCCATAGGTGTAGGTCTCTAGAACACTTTTCTTTTTTACATTCTTAAAAATGTAAAAGCTTTTTTATTTTTATTTTTTATAAGAGCTAACATTATTGAAACGTTAGCAAACCAGGAAAGTGGCAAGATAGAAAGCCTTATTTTTATTTTTATGAAAACATGGCAATATAGAAAGTCGTATTCCTTATCATTCGTGAAAAAATGGCCCTCGCTCCTTCCCCATTTTGTGAGAAATCAGATACAAGGCAATCTCTACATCGTCATGAATTTTCTCTAACCCCCATTTTCGCCCGAACTACTAATGCCTTTACATATTCATTCTTTTTTATGTTCAATATAAAAGTAAAACAAAAACTTCCGCGATAAAAAAAAAAAATCCGGGGATAATTTAAAATAGTATATTTCCTACTGTTACTTACCTTTCAAAGTACAGTGAATATAATTCATATGTAAAAATGTATGTATATTTGTGTATACACATCTATTGTGCGCGTTGGTGCTTAACACGAACATCTGGTTTTGTTTGTATGACTGCTCTTGAGAGCTGCGTGCACTTATTTTGCGGACTGTTATGTATACGCAGTTTTTGGGGGTGCTTTATTGTTAGCTGACGAGTGGACCTTTCCACATGCCGACGGCCCCAGGCGGTGGCTGCACGAACTGAAGATCCAGGAAGTGACCTACCTGCGCTACCAATCGATAAGGGGAGCTACGCTACCAGTTTCTTCGCTCTCTGAGCTGCGGCGCGTGCCCAACGCGACAGCAAAGAGGGGCATCCGTGGCGTCCATACAAACGTCGTGTTTTTCTTTCCGTCCACTTCCTTTTTTTTGTGTGACACAATCATATATATGCTGCAATTACGTGTTCTACTCGCTGATCCACAGCCTCCTTCCGAATTTCCTCGATTTTTCGTGCCGCCTTCCGCCGCTTGGCATTGGGCACTGACGCGTGCGCAGAACGCTTCTCGGAAAAGGCCCATTGTTTTCTTTGTTTGTCAGTATTTAAAAGGCTGCGTACCCAAATATGGCTGGCCCTCCTGGTTGGGCCTTTTGGTCTGCAGCTCGTTTAAATAAATAAATAAGATAGCGTGCAGTAGGGTAAGATGCTTTTACAAAGTGCAGTCCTTTGCGCGGCAGAAAACAAAATATATCTGACATCGCTCCCGTGTAGTCCTCCCTACCTTACAAGCTACCAAAAGCTTCCGCTTTTGAACCGGGCGCGCAGTAGAGGGCCGAAAGGGAGCGAAATAAATCGATGCGAATAACTTCAATGGCACCGGACAACAGTAATTATTATTGCGTTTAAGCACAAAAAAAAAACACAAACGATTAAAGCAAAAAAAAAAAATCTGCACTGTGAGGAAAGGTGAAACCGCTTAATCCCTGGAACACAATGCAATTTATTCAGATGGTCTTTCTGCGTGCCCCGTCTTTGCTACACGGGGCTTTTGTTGTACCTTCTGCAGAAATTATTTATTTAAGAGCAGCCCGCGCTCCCTTTTTTGTAACGCTCCGCCGTGCAAGTTTTACGGGTGCATCTTTCTTTGCTGACTGATCGAGCGACAACGTCGAGCGCCGTCGGAGTTTATGGAAACTTTAACCGGTTGTCGCATACATAAATAACCTAGTTCTATACTGCGTTTCATCGGGGCTGAGAATACACTCCGCAGTCGACTGACAACGCTGGCAGTCACCAGAATTATTTTTTCGGTAACGCCAATAAAACGTTTACCAGCGCAAGCTAGTGAGCGGGAACATACTTTACTGAATCCACTCTCGTTGAATGGCCTCTAGAAAAGATCGATTCATATGAAGCAACGCGGGCTGCGTCGCAGGCGAGCAGTTTAACAGTGACGTATGTTCACCACTAGCGTTTACTAATAACATAGATGACTTTCCATTCTCCAACACACACTCACTCATTCGCTTATTGTTTCATCTTACTCTACAAGACAACACAACGATTTTCTTTTTTCTATTGGTGACGTACGCGAACAAAAGCGTGGTGTGATCAACCTTCCACGATGGGTCAAAGCGCTTACTATAAAACATCTTTAGTGGGATTTTTTCTGTTGTTCAAACAGATTTATTGACTGGAAGGGTTACATCTCAATTTCTTGATACAGAGTTTCCAATCTCAGTGGGGGTAGAAGAAAGGGGCGTAAGAGGAAGGAAAGATGGGCACTAAATTTGCATCCCCTGACGACCATATAATCAGGGAGTCAAGGATTTGTTTTCTCTAAGGGTGCTCGAAGTTAGCGTGTGTCCAGGTTTCGTATGACGCCTGTCTTGCCTCTTGCGGGAGCTTCCAGAGAGCTTCGTTTCTGTGCTGCGTGAGCCCGGTGCGGTCCCACACGAAGTAGGAACACGTGGCTGGCACCCCACAGTGCGTGCATCTTGGGTCAGGTTCTTGATCGTCCGAATCACTTGGTCGGTAGAACCTCGCCTGCCACACCAGTGGTAATGGTTGTCTCGGTCTGGTCCGGAGTCTTCTGAGACTTACCCACTCAAAAGCGCTTGAAATCAAGTTGGATCGAGTGGGTTTTCAGAGTTAAGGGGGTGGTCAATCTGTCTTTCCTGATCGTTTCTTTTTTCTTTTTCTTGTATTAGGCCGAATGCCTGCTGAAAGGCGAGCAGCTTGACCGTTTTCGTGGTACTATTCTTGGGAGCGTCGTCTTTCTTTGCAATATTCCTTGCTGTGGGAAGCCTGCGTCGTTTATTGCAGCGTCAATGTAGCAAAACGTGATTTGGACTTCGCTTCCATGTTGCTTCAAGTCTTCGAACTGCTACTTGCTCGTGTCCTTGCGGCACCCTTCGTGCTCCGTTTCCTGGTCCTTGTATAAGATTGGTCCCTGTTCTGTACTCTCAATATAAGAGAGCTTGTGGTACGATAAGTCTGTAAGTTCACACTACCTTAGTCTGCCAAAAATGATCCTTCCCTGCTCCCTCTTGAACGTTATCTTTATTCGGCCATTTCGTTCGCAGTGTCCAGGATGTCGCTTATTTGTGCTGCAGTTCAAGCGCTGGAGTGATCGTGGACGCTACTGGTCATTCGCATCGTATACCTATTAAGGACGCTGAGGGCTTCCCGAGTCTTTGCAATGCGAAGGTAGTGTCATATTGCTACAACTGGACGGCCATCTTGTGGCGCCACAGAAACACCTAGCGGCGACTGCGGAATTTGCCTTAGTGATGGCAATAACGATAGTAAACGGGGATCTTCACTTTGTTTTGGAAACTATTTGTGCTCCTAGCCACAATGCTTGCTGGGATTGCACCCCAGCGCACTTTCAGTTTCTCGGTGAGTGTTGGAGCTACGAAAACCCGCACCGAAATGATACGCTCCGTTTATCAAAAACGTCCGGCGCGCACCGGTGTGTTATATCAAAGGTGACGGGCGCCCCTGTCCGCACCGGTGCGAATGAACGAATACGATATAAAACGTTAAACATATAAAATAGCGCGAAACAGACAAGGACAAGAAGTTTAACAGGACTTCCAACAGCGCTTGTCCTGTTTACTTCTTGTCCTTGTCTTTTTTTGCGCTATTTTATATGTTTAACTCAGATGAACCAACTAGCCCAACAACCTAGCCTACTAGACGATATAAAATGGCACGACTGAAGCACTTCTATGACTATGAAAGGCATGTCAAAGTTTCGGGTGCAAAATCAGTTAAAACGGGAGTTTGTCGCTGGGTGGCACACGGTGAGCCAAGCGTGCGCGGAGTCCGTAGACATGAGTTTCGTGGCACTGGAGAAAAGCTACGAATACCCGCCACCAGTCTCTTCGCTGCAGGGAAACAGAAGTATGAGTATTAAGTTTTTTTTTTTTGTTCTTTTTGTCATTGTAGGCCAAAACTCAATGCGCGAATGCTTGGCTGAAACTAAAGAGTAGTGTTCCTTTACCAAGTCCTCTACGTGCGCTGTTCTGTGTGGTTTATGAGTCCATGAGCATCCATTTCAGTCATCGAAGAATAACAGGGTGTTGAAAACAATGTTTCGACCAGTGTATGCAATGCTCCAGGAATGCAGAGAACATGCAGGAGTGGTGACCTTCTGCGAATCGATGAATGTATATCTCCACCTCTGTGGCATTCGACCTATACTATGGTATCTTATTTGAGGTTCCTGCAGTCACTGAGAAGGTAGCGTCGAAATCAATGATTGATTCTGCTGCTGAAGTGCGTTGTGAAGCGAACAGTAACGAGTGTGTGTGTGTCAATGGATACATCATGACAAAATCGTCAACACTCGCTTTTATCTAGTTAAGTTTTTGTTGTTGTTGTTTTTTTTATACTGGAAAAGTCATTGATGCGAAGGGCTGTCCAGCATGTGCAAGTCATACAAGGTCAAGAAAAAGTTAATCCCCGCAAGTGTTCAATTCCTAGAATCAAAAGCAAATCACAACCATGCATGCAGTGTGGGTAGCATGTAGGCAGTTGTATTGTGATCTCCGAGAACTCCGAAACACGTGGTTTAAAGCACGTGAATTTTTATGCGGATGGTAATACTCAAAGTTCAGCAATTGTAAAGGATGTATACGAATACATCGTGCTGAAAACAAATGCATTGAGCATGTCCAAAAGCGTGTTGGCTGCCACCTCAGGAAACTGAAAAAGACAGTTTGTGAACTCAGAGGCAAAGGAAAGTTCCCTCATGTGCTCATTGATCGACTGCAGTTCCCTGAAATCGCGTGGCTAGAAGTATTGAAAATCTGTCACCAGTGAAACAAACAAATACATTACTGCAGTTGCACGAACGACTGTACAAGCACTGGCCAGCGCTCTGAATGGCTGAAGAGTTGGTGTGGCTTCAACCGAGCTCAAGCACTGGGTTTAAGGAAACTTCATGCATATCCTGTATACAGATATGGCAACTTTTCTGAATCGGTATTCAAGGGTTAGGGAAGACTGAGCGCTTCATAATCACCGGACTTCGCGTCGCGGATCGAACCTCATGAACTGCTGAGGGGACCTGTGGTGTTTTAGTTTGGTGCTACGCCTTCGTAGAGTTTTTCCCGGGTCTAAAGTTTACAAAAGGCTTCAAGAAACATCTTCAATAAAAAAAGCAGTGATCAAGCACATCACGTACTCTGCAGCACATGCAAACTAATTTCGACAACGCCATTTTTTTTCAGTTAAAATAATATATGTGGTAACGTGGCAGGTAGAACTTGCAGTAGCCGTATTCGCGGAACAGGGCAAGCGCGATACAGGAAATCATTGAAATTTTTTTTTTTAAATTGTCAAATAGATCACTGATCAGCCAGCCCCATCTGAGTCAATTATCTATGGCATGGCTGACAGCAATTGGCATTTGACTTGCTTACATTTCCACTGTCAATGGCTCCTGCCCGTTTTGATCCAGGTTTACATCCTACCGGCGAGCGTTCGTGTATGAAAGCCGCGTGATGCACGTTAGAAAACACAGATTAGTGGTTGTATCGCACCGACTAAGTTTCGTATCTACAGTGAAGGCATCCGACGCCCTTTGGAACAGACTAACATCCCGCTGTTTAAACATCCGTAGAACAAATTACTCGCAGTCAGTGCTTTTGTTAAAGGCCTCGCAAATTGTAGAGCACATGACCTCTAATAAAATAAGTTACATTGAATTCTAAATCTTTGGCTTATGTTTCTTTTTAAATTAATATCATGGGTAAATAGAACAAAGACAAGCTGCCACAAATGCCGGGAAAATTTACCACAATATGATCTATAAAACAAGCGCATTCTGAATCGTTCCGATCCATTTACAGTTACGTTATCGGGTATAACTCTCGAATAGCAAAAAACAATATACCTTTTTTTTTTCTTTTGTTAAGATTAATCGCATTGGTCACTACAAGACGAAAACTAAAAAACAGGACATGCATAGTAAACAAACCGACGACACGTGCCCGTGTCGTCTGTTTGTCCTTTATGTCCCTCTTTGGTTTTCGTAATCTACTACAGCTCTCTATTTCCCACAATCACGGTTTTTGAAATGAATCACAGCGTCCAAGCCTAACGCCAAACTCGATTTTCTCGAAGTTTTTACCGTCCCCAAACGCTTGAGTCACGGTAATCCCGTTTCTCCGACTTCTAGCATTCAGCAAACTGATACGTAGTCCCGCTTACACTTACTCCTACTCTTTTAATCCTCTTCCTAATCCTATCCTATCCGCGCCGAAAAAGCGACCCTGGCTTTCGCTATCTTCGCGTTGCAAGGGACGGCGGTTTCAGGGAGAAGCGGAAGGGAAGGCAGGGACAAAACTTGGAACCGCGTACAGGCTTACCACTTATTTAAGCCTTGGATCAGGACATTTTTTAGTCGTTTCCCATCGCCGTTTTGTCACAAGTTCCAGGCTAGTCATTATCTCTGGGCTTTTGTGGTTATTTACCGCTACTACCTAAAATGACCATTTACTGCGCGCGACAAAGTCAGCGCGAGGAAGGCGTCGGCTTTTCTTTTCATTTAATACTATTTTTTTCGTGCTCCTTTAACCGTGAGCACTAAATTGTACCGCCTCTAGATTAATGCCTACAATGCGTGTGTCTTTATTCGTTTCCCTTCAGAAATTATAAAAATTGACGATAGCTTATATGATAAAAATGAACGATGGCAAACAGTGTTGCGCTCTGTATACTTGCTTGCGTACGTTAAGCATTGTAAACAGTTTGATGGGGCTCACAAACGAACACTAAGAACAAAAAAACACGAAAGCGCCTATCGTGTCTTGTTCGTAGACGACTCAACATACCCAGCTTCACTGAAATCAGCCCTTTCGGCCGTTCGCTGGCGATCCCACTGATCGGCCTGAAGTTAAAGCGTCGTGAGGACAGAAGTTGCTTCCGTGTAAAGACTCTCGCGAATTATCCTCATCTTGAACCACTACTCTATACGCATCTTCATTCGTTTTTCATCGCTTACGAATCTTTCAACTAGTACATATTCTAAGAGCGTATTGTATGATCGTCCCCTCTTCAAGGTCTGAAAACTAACTCTTGCAACGTTTCGAAATCCCAAAGAATAAAGGGCAGCTAAAATGTACACTTCATCGTAATTTCATTCTAGATGTGTCTCCTTCTAACAACAGCCTTCAATTTTATGAGGTCATGTAAGGATATAAACAAAAAACGTTCGTCTCAACCAACAATTAAGCATCAAAAAGTCGTCAATTAAAAAAAATCGACTTCATTGCCGTTCATTCCTTGTTCAGAAACTAAACTATGCATCCTCAATTAATTGCACAACTTATCCGTATTGCACATTACGTGGTAAAACAAGGACATAAACGTCACACGCCCTTTGGTACAAGCACGTTTCTTGAGGTGTTGTGTTATTGTAGTTGCTTTTTGCGTGTTTTTCTTTTTTTTTTCGAAGATTTTTAAAACTATGAAAGCGAAATAATTTTGTCTAGAAAAAAATGCATTGTGCCTCAGGCAAAAGGATCGAATGCCATTTCATTAGTCTTGTTAACGTGAAGTCCATGTCACGGACGCAGATGTCAAGACAGATGTCACAAGGCAGATGTCACAACCCAACTGGTGTGGCGAGGCACTAATATGCATAAATTTGAGATATGAAAGCTCCGTCGGCTCTTCTTTCCGTACGACCCACTGATCTCTATTGTAGTAGGCTGGATCGCGGATCGGGAGCCCGTCGGTGCCGCCACCGGCAGCCATTGCTTGATACCAGGCAATACACGCAAGTCTATGGGAGAAACGCACAAAAGTAAGAATATTGAAGCATGTACGCTGTGCTCGGAGGCGAGTATTTTATGGTGTGCTGCGATCCTTATGTCGGGTGTTTGGAGATCGAATCGGTATTTGTCAAACGTTCGAGCGCCGATTAAAAACATCAAACATACCGGAGCACCTACGGCTGAGCTGGCAAGCTTGCTCTCGTAGTGGAGTCAACAAAGGAACTTGCCGTCAATGAGACCGTCCTCGGGGAAGCCCAGAAGTTGATGAATGACAAAGGAGCTCCATCTGGAAAGCGGCTTTCCGGGGGTGAGCGAATTCCGCGTAGCAAAGCCTTCGAGCTTGTCGTCTGCTAACCCAACTCAACGAAACCGCCATCGACTCCGCGGTAACTCCAGGTGACTCTCGCCTCATTGAGCTGCCCTACAGCGGAGTGACTCCCGACCACGCTGTTAAGTACGGAGAATTCCTGCTTATTATTTAAGGTGATTTTTGTAAGAAAATTTGATTTTTCCGGAGTTGTGTCGGCGTTGTTTTCCTTTTTTTTAACTTTCTATGTCGGGTTCGGCGTTTTGGAGGGAGCTTCCGCGGGGTCATCGCGGCCGAGGTGGGAGAGCCTCCCCCGCGGTCGTTGAGAAACGTCTCGGGTTTCGGTGCGGAGAGAGCCCGCGCTTGGAGCTGCGTGTGGTTTTTAACCGAATGTTCCTGTAGATAGAGGGTTTCGCCGCTTAGTATCAAATTGTCGCTTTTTACCCGAGGTAATAATTTAGCTGTTGGCGCCGGCCAGTCTGCGGAAAATGCAGAGAACGATTCTACAAGGAATTCGGATTTGGCGGTTGGAACACCAGGTTGACAGCTCGCCGACCATTGGGCAACAGTGTACCACGTGGGAGGGGTGAAATCTGAAGGGATTGGTCGGTCCCTGAGGGGAAAGGAGGCTCCTACGAGCCTACAAAAGGAGTGCGGAGAGTATTCTCGAGGATTGGCTTCGATTCGATTTTGGGAGACTGGGGACAAAAGTACGGGGTTTTAATTTTGGAACTCGAACTCATGACTGTTGAGTTGTTTTGTTTCGTATAATTTTGGAGTTTTAACTCATGACTGTTGAGTTGTTTTGTTTCATAATAAACGTGGCCACACTGGCCACTGTAAAGCCAACCGACGTCGCAATGTGTTCAGCGGGATCGAACAACTTTTAGTTTTTTTTATATCAACTTCCCGGGGGGCTGTTGTCATCGGGCGAGCACCATCATCGGTCGTCACCATCCGGACCAGGACGCCCGCCCCCACCCCGGCCAGAGGAAGTTGACTGGCGCAGTCGACAGGATCCCGCTGACTTTCTGCGACGGGTTGCGAGAACGCCACAACGTCAGCTGATGGTGAGCCCCGCCAACATCTGAGTGAGAAGACGGCGGCAATAGCCTGTTGCGTTGTGTGCGGCGGACGGAGCGGCATCTAAGTGAGAGGCTCCGGGAGTCAAGGGACTCAAGAACACCACGACGTCAGCTGATGGTGAGCCCCGTCAATATCTGCGTGAGAAGACGGAGGCAATAGCCTGTTGCGTCGCGTGCGGCGGACGGAGCGACATCTAAGTGAGAGGCTCCGGGAGTCAAGGACTCAAGACCGACGGAAGGAAACATCGCGGCGGAGCCACAGGGACGCCCCGGGGAACTGCGACGACACGGCAAGACCCTCGTTCCCAGGTAAGACCCAGGGTTGTTTCCTCCGAGGTTCACAATGTCCAAAGCCACAATGTCAGGGGCTAAGGGCGGCTCTTCGGGAGCAGAGGATGAAGTGGGTAGCAGGTCGGCAGCTATAGCGCGTGAAATTCTTAGACTCCAACTGGAAATTAAGAAAGTAAAGCTGGCCCAGATTCAGGCGTTGAGGGAAATGGATTCGAGGGACTCAACAAAAATGAGAGAGCTCGCGAAAGAACCCCGCGCCGTCCTCGCGCCGATACCGGAGTTTGCAGCCCTCGCTCCGGCATCGTTTGAGTGCGCCGAGACTAAAATGAGTCCGGAGAAAGACCGTGAGGAGAATGCCTACGGCGATGACTGCGGCGGCCGCGAAGTGAAAATTGAGAAGAGAGCGTGCGCCGACAAGGCAGAAGCACCCGCCGGTGATCCGGTGACACAAGGAGGCGAGGGCGAGAGAGGGAGCGGTGGTGACGGCGGCGACGAGGGGACGAACCTGGTTGGCGACATCGAGCGCAGGGATCCGGGGAACCCCGGCGCACCGGTCACCGCAGCATTGGGGAGGCCAGGGCCGTCCCCCGCTGGAAAGAAGCAGCTGCGCAAGGGGTGCAGCGACAGGTCGGAATCGGCGGTCGAGGGGTGCTCCGGGTCCAAATCTGCATCGGTTCCGGGCTGCGACGCGGATGACCACGGCGAGAACGGGGACGACGGCGAGAGGACGGCGAAAAGGGCCGTGATTCCTCCGATCCAGGCGTCGAGACGGAAGCTCCGACTGCGGAGCGGCACCGACTCCGGTACCGGCACCGTGTCGTCGCCGAAGGTCAGGCCGGCAGTACATCGTAGGGTGACGATCAGGAAGAAGGCTGCGTCGGACTCCGGAAGGAGGAGTCCGGACGCAAGGAGCTGCGGGGGCGGCAAGCGCCAAATGGGCACGGAGAAGAGCTGGCCACTCCGGCCGGTGGCCAAAGCTCGCACGCGAGGACAGCAGACTTTTAGTTTGAGCTCGGGATCAGCCAGTGTCGTGTACTGCGCGCCGCCCCAGGCAATTCTCAGAACGTCTTCGTTAGCAACGAGCTGGACGGCAAGGCGGCCAAGATTAGGAGGGTAGCTAGCAAGGCTACTGGCGTTTCGTTTCGCCTTTAGGCTGCGTTTATTTCACTGCCCTCCTGATTAACTTTACTTTTGCTTTTCGGTCGGCCCTACAGTATTTTAAATTCTACGTAATATTTTTGGTGCATAGTCTTTATCCTCCACGGGAGAAGTTTGTCAGTACTCACGTATATTTCGAAACGTGCAGGTCGAGGCTCGAAAGAGCTTGGGGAGAGCGCTGGCGGAGACAGAGAGTTATCTGTAGTTCCTTTCTTGGAGAATTTTACATTTCTAGTTTTCAAGTCGTATAGTTTTTGTTTTGTTTTGAATGTTTATTTTGACTAGTGCGAACTTTCTTAGGAATAGAGTGCCTAGTGGTGTCTGCACCCATAGTGTGGAGCTTTGCGATTAGCGGGCTTAAATATATCTATATGGACATTGTGGAATCTGGAATGTACGACTCTGGGTCTTGCTCGGTGCTGTGTGTCTCCGAAGTGACGAACAGTGGGACTGATGTTGCGCGAACAACAAGTGTACTTGCAACATTCTTGGTGGGGAGGTGTTAAGTACGAAGAATTCCTGCTTATTATTTAAGGTGATTTTTGTTAGAAAAGTTGATTTTTCCGGAGTTGTGTCGGCGTTGTTTTCCTTTTTTTTTAACTTTCTATGTCGGGTTCGGCGTTTTGGAGGGAGCTTCCGCGGGGTGATCGCGGCCGAGGTGGGAGAGCCTCCCCCGCGGTCGTTGAGAAACGTCTCGGGTTTCGGTGCGGAGAGAGCCCGCGCTTGGAGCTGCGTGTGGTTTTTAACCGAATGTTCCTGTAGATAAAGGGTTTCGCCGCTTAGTATCAAATTGTCGCTTTTTACCCGAGGTAATAATTTAGCTGTTGGCACCGGCCAGTCTGCGGAAAATGCAGAGAACGATTCTACAAGGAATTCGGATTTGGCGGTTGGAACACCAGGTTGACAGCTCGCCGACCATTGGGCAACAGTGTACCACGTGGGAGGGGTGAAATTTGAAGGGATTGGTCGGTCCCTGAGGGGAAAGGAGGCTCCTACGAGCCTACAAAAGGAGTGCGGAGAGTATTCTCGAGGATTGGCTTCGATTCGATTTTGGGAGACTGGGGACAAAAGTACGGGGTTTTAATTTTGGAACTCGAACTCATGACTGTTGAGTTGTTTTGTTTCGTATAATTTTGGAGTTTTAACTCATGACTGTTGAGTTGTTTTGTTTCATAATAAACGTGGCCACACTGGCCACTGTAAAGCCAACCGACGTCGCAATGTGTTCAGCGGGATCGAACAACTTTTAGTTTTTTTTATATCAACTTCCCGGGGGGGCTGTTGTCATCGGGCGAGCACCATCATCGGTCGTCACCATCCGGACCAGGACGCCCGCCCCCACCCCGGCCAGAGGAAGTTGACTCACGCAATATTTATTTATAAGAATGGCGAGGGCTATCAGTTTTAATGTTTCTACGCAAGCTATTTGACGGGCTTATCGAAAAGCATCCAAAACGTTTCAGTGCCGACAACAGCTTAGAAACGTGGGAAACGGCACTTTTTCTCGTTCTTCCCATAGAGTCCCATGCATTGGCTGGTGTAGTAAATCAATGGCCGCCGGTGGCGGCACTCGGCCCCAGATGCCGAGGCCGCGGTCCGCGATCCAGCCTACTACAATAGAGATCAGTGATACGACCGAAACAAACAATCATTCTATTGTCTTAAGCGCTCCCTCGATCCACTCTCGGAGTGTTATTGAATTCACTGAGCATCGTAGGAATACTATAGCCCGTTTCATTTGGAGTCGGAACGCAGCCGACACTATATGGGCCGATGGGACCGATCAGGCAGCCGCGAAAGCGCAACGTCACCCCTCGCGTCATCTTTCTTTGAGTGAGACAACGCCGACTCATCAAAATAAATCAAAGGCCGCGCCGTGACCTTGCGCTTTTAGTTTGTATTTTAGTCTTCGAGTGCTCTCTAACTTATGGTGAAAGAAAGTATAAAAAATGTGCAAGCACGTTTTGCCACCCGTTGAACGTCCGACGGAAGGTTACAGAATCCCTCTTCAAGGCGTAGAGTGCAACCGGAAGCATGGGGATCGGAATTCAGGATGTCGGAAACTGTATATACATCTCCCCATCCTCCGCACCGTCTGAATAATAAATACACTAAGCTCCATTCACAGCCTGGCAGCGCGGTATAGAAGCTACGCGCTCCTTGGACCAGTCATGCGCCTATCTTTCGCCACGTGATCACGCGGGGGCCCCCGCCCACGCGCAGAGAGCGGGTCGGATAATCAAAGGGGGACGGTTGAACGGCCCGTCGAGCGCGTAGCCCCCGCCGCACACTGCCAGCATAGGAGTGAACGGGGCCTTGACTGATCGAGTTTCTTGTTGGGTTCCTGATGAATGATTCAGGCCCATTCGGCCGTGCGAGACAAAGAGGAGACCCGTGGGTTTGAATTGGACTAGGCGCAGTGTTTTGGGAGAGTTTGTTAGGGCGAGCGGCGGCAAACGCGGTTCCGGTAGAGATTGAGAGACGGGAGGAGCTGTGAGATTGCGCGGGGACGTCAGAACACCGAGCTCTGGTTGAAATGATCAGTGGGGAGACGGGAAGCTAGCTGTCTTTGTCTCTACTCACTCTTCGAACGCGTTCGAACGCTTAACGCCTCACGCCTGACACCGGTGTTCGAGCAGGTTCGAAGATTGAGAAGAGAAAAAGGCAGCTATAGCTTTATGTCAACCCCCTAATCATTCCAGTCAGAGCTCCGTGTTCTGACGTTATTCTTTTGCATTCCTCTCCTCTCTCTCTCTCTCAACTTTTACCTAGATACACTACTCAAGGGGTCTTAAACCCCGGGGGTCCCTATCATTTCGTCGAAACTCGTTTCGTGGAATTACGTTTCGTGGACAATTTTTCGTGGACACACGTTTCATGGACACACCTTTGGTCGACACTGTGACGTTTCGTCGAAAATTGTTTCGTGGACAGCACTTCCCTGAAACGTTTCGTCGACAAACGGTTTTTTTTTTTCCCTTTTTTTTTTTTTTTTTTTCTTCGCGGCTCCGAAAGGAATGCCGGAAACTCAAGGTTCAAGCGGTTGTAACAGATGACAAAGACGATGCCTAGCGCAGTTGCTCTCTAAGGAGAGCAACTGTGCTACCAGCTACTCTCTCGCTCTCATCCGTGTCACGTGAAATACGCAAGAGCGCACAGGACTTCGCGCGCTGCCTATTCGGATATTTGGAAGTTCCGATGCCCGTTTATGGAACTGAAAGTTACTGGAAGAAGTAAAAGTTGTGGAGAAAAATATGCGTAGGCGCAAAACAAAACTTCGATCCAATGGTGGGATTGCGGAAAAGAGCGTGGACACTGATTTTTTTTTATATTGGTTATTTTTAAACAAAAATACAGCTTGCAGTCTTTTATTGCTACATCAACACCCTAATAGTTGAAGTTAAATTAAACATGTACATTACCTTCAATTGTTTAAAAGGAAAAGTGATGCCTGTGTTTTACTCGGTACTGCGACTTATACGCGCAAAAACTGTTTAGTGGCACTCGTTTCATCGTTTAAGGGCTGTTTGAAAATGGCATTACATAAGAAGAGGGCTGAAAACAATGCCAAATAGAAACAAAAAACAAAATCACGAAAAACAATGACACTCGCTCTCCCGTGAGCACGGTGCCCGCAAGTTAACCTAGAAAACGCTATATCGCAATGCTTTGTCTCACTACACAAAGTAAACCGTAGTTGATATCAAATGTGTAACTTAATGCATTATATATAGCTTCTCTCGAGCAGCCGCCACATGCAAGGCCTTGGAGGCGGTAGTACCACTAGACGAAATTTTTTGGCAGCAGCCGACTGGTCCTCATACGCGACATTCAATTGTTTTTTTGTTTTTTTTTAATCGATGTTAGCAGACAGATACCAGGGCAAGTTCGTGACCGAGCTCTTTGCACAAAATTGCGGCTTCCAAATCTAATGTTCTTTGGTCACATATTGGTTTATGTGCATGCACAATGTTAGTGCAGACATAACATATGCAGAACTATTGTGCTATTTAATATCCAGAAGCTAAATATGCTAAAGTCGAAAAATCGGATGCGGTCTGCTAAGTACAGTACGTTGAATACCCGGTGTTTGGAGGAAAAAATAACCGTGCTTTATCACCGTAAATGTAAAACGCGTAACCGAATGCTCAGTCGCCTCCAAAGTTTATTGCTAGCGGCTGAGACCTGATGCCAATTAGCTTAAAAACCGATTTTATGCCATTTTGAACGATAGTATGGCTGTGTGCACCGCAAACAGGTCTCGTTTTTTTTTTCTTTTTTTTTTTTCAGAGCTTTAGTGTTTTGACGTGTCGACTATTTTTTATGCTATGTTCAGGGGGCTCTTGAGAATTCTACCAAAAGACGCGACGCGCGGTAAGATACACTTGCTCTGGAAACGAACCTGCCACTTCGCCGAAACAGTCGGAGTGCCGGCGGCCAGCCCGCGAAGGGTTGCATTCGATGACGTCCAGACACCTCGATCACGTATGCTGCCGAAAGCGTAGCCCTCAAGAGCAGCGCATATCGTTGAATGTTTTAAGAATCTGCTTGGGAGAAGAGCGTGTTGGTTCAAGTGATGGATCAAGAAAGAATAAACAATTAACACTGGGACAACACAACCACATCTTTCATGTGGTTGTGTTGTCCCAGTCTTAATTGTTTATTCTTTTCAAAAATCTAATTTGAGAAAGGACAGTGGTCGAGAACAAAACTTTCCTGCTTTGACAACGCTTCCCCAAAGGTTCGGGCGAAGACACGAGCGAAACCATACAAATCGTAAGTTCCGACATCGGCGCGATCGGTGGCCTAAAAAGAAAAAAAGAAAAAAAAAAAGAAAAGAAAAAATAAGCTGAAAAAGAAATTCAGATAGTTTAAGTCGGTGAGGCAAGATGGCTGCGCACTGGTTCGCCCTACTTGACCCAGTCGGCCATCTTTCATCCATTCATCCATCCACGACCCAGAGCCGTATACCACGACGGCCACGACCGCGTCCATCCATTCAGCATAAGGCCTCGCGCCGCGCAGGCGCAGAGGCCGCAAGGAGGTGCAGCGGTGCAGCCGGCAGAGCGAGCTGTCGACGAAACGTCGCAACGTCTGTCGATGGAACGAGCAGGTACTCGTTTCCACGAAACGATCTGTCGATGAAACATCGCAGTGTCGACGAAACGATTTGTCCATGAAACGTCGTTCGACGAACTGATTGCCACCGCGCCCGGCCTGCGGCCGGCTGCTACTAACGCAAAGATAAGCGCGTGTAAAAAGTACAAACGAAGATATCAAAAACAATGAGAGACAACTGCGTCGAAAGACGTTTTTTATCGCCATACAATTCATTGTACGCTGTCATGGCCAGTATTACTTTTTGTAGTCCTCTGCTTCATGCGTGTGTAATGATGTTATATTCCATTGCGTTTTCATGCATGTCGTGCTTAGTGTTTTCTGTCATAATTAATGCGTATTGTCATCATCAGATCTACTTCACGTTGTACAGGCCGCTTATGCGCATGGTCTATCCCCCGTAGTATTAAAGGCGCGTACGCGGTGAATAAATACGCACAACAAAATGGCTCTGTCGTTTTACGCGCATCACGTGCACGTCCTTCATGCACATACTAAGTGAACTAATCTGCTTGCACCAGGGAGAAGGGGGTTCCGGAAATGTTCTCCCCGCGGAAAAGTGCTGAGCGACTGCATTCACCGTGCTTCGTTCTATATAACCCCTGCGCGAAATACTAACTTATTTCTTCGAGAATCAGCGTGGCGGCAGCAGCGATTTCGGCCCACTTTTTATGTCTAAATGGTCATTTAGGTTTATTTTTTAGTATTTTCTTATTTTTATTGTCTTATTAATTTTCCGGCCCTCGAATTTGCGATAGGTTCCTAATTCGGCCCCTCAGTCAAAACGTTGGGAGACCCCTACACTCTTCGAATACACTGTCGGCACTGACGTCACATGAGCGGCTTGTGTGGTGACTGGCTGTTGAGCGCCTACCTTCTGCATTTCGTACCACCGAATTGCAATACAATTATGATGGTATAAGAGGGACGAAGGAATTGGAAAGAGAAAGGGTGAGAAGATGGAGGATCATAAACGTATTACAGTCACAGCAGCACTAACGCGGAGCGGGTGGCGGTTCCGTATCACAAAGCCCTTATTAGAAGGCACCTCACAAAACCGGTAAAGTACAGAAGTTATTCTTCAGCGCAGTAGATTTCTTCGTTGTCTGTGGCAAAGATGCACATAACGTCTTCCACATACTGCACATTTTGATGTAATGAGATACTTCTGCAAAGTGTTTTTTTTTTATTCAGTCTACGGGTTTTTACAACTACGCAGCTGATAGAAGTTTTTCGTAATCTTAGCAGAAATGTATATTTATTTATTTATTTTAATTGACCTTCAAGACCCCTTCAAGGAGGGCGTTATTGAAGGTTTTAACACTCGCGTTTGTAAAAGTAGTAAAGAAAACAAGAACAATACGAGTAAAATGACACTATACTTCGTCTCATCCTACGATGGACTAAAGGCCAAAGCCACGGGCCGCCAGGTCCAATCACGTTCCACGCTAAACTATGACACGCTTAGCATTGGTTAGGTGTGGAAGAATAATGCTCCGAATCCAAAAACGCTGCGTCATTTTTATAGCTTCGACGCTGCAATAAGCCAGTAAGCCGTGGCTTTCTTTGCAATGTGAAATTGTTGAGTCACTCATTGCTCGATCCGAACGACTGTCGGCCCATTCCCATCAGTGATCCGAGACGTGGGCACCGATACGTGCTTCGAAGCGAAATATCACACAATGTCTAAGTAGCTCATGATTGGATCTGGCGGTTCGTAGCTTCTGCCTTTAGTCCATCGTAGGGTGAGACGAAGTATAGAAAGTATACAAGATTAAACTGAAACCATTCAAAAACAAAACATTGTAAAGACACTTTCGTTTTCTTTCCCTTTTCTTTTTCAACTATGAGGCAGCGGTGAGAATGACTTCGCTCAATTTCTTCTTGACAAAAAAAGTCAAATTTGGGGGTTTTACGTGCCAAACCAACGACGGGCATCTGGCACGCCCCAGCGGAGGACTGAGGATTAATTTGGACCCCCTGGGGATCTTTTGACGTGCAACGGAAAGCTCGGTTACACGGCGCCTCCTCCGCAATAAGCCTCCGTCAGATTGCGGGTACCTCGGCCGGGATTCAAACCCGTCACAGGGGATCCGTAGGCCAGCGCTCTCGCCTCGGAGCCACCGAGGAATTTCTTCTTGAAATGAAGAGGAGAAGATATAGAAACGATGCTGTGGGGCAGTCCATTCCATCCCTTCGCTGCGCATGGAAAAAATGAAGCAGACGAGGTCACTATTCCAGTTTTGGTGCGCATCATGTTGAGTCGATGACCGGTACGAGAAGGTGTTCGTGCGGATGGCATGATGTAAGGTGAATTTGGCTGGAAGTCGTAATAGAATTTGTGAAAGAGTGCTAGTGTAAAATATTTTCGGCGAAGTGATAGGTTATCTAGTTGAGCACGTTCCTTTAGGCCGGTGACACTTATTTCATATGAATAGCTAGAAAAAAATGAACCTGACTGCACGATTTTGAATTGCTTCTAATTGATGACGGAGGTAATTTTTTGGAATGGGTCCCATATAGCGGCAGCGTACTCCGCTGCCGCTATATGGGGGCAAACGAATGTTGCGTTGTTTTTGTTGTGTTTTCAGATTTTGTTAAAGCCTTTGATTGCGTATAACATCCTAAAATATTGCCCAAGCTCAGTTGCATTCTAAAAAACAGGCAAATTGTACATTGGTCGGAAGCATACTTATCAGAAAAGGAACAGTTTGCTTATCTTCAGAACGAAATAACCAACTCATTACCAGAGCTATTCGGTGTTCCGCAGGGTTCGGTGCTCGGCCCCCTCCTTTTTATTTTATATATCAGCGACATGAGCGACAGATTGGATCCCGCGATAAATTTGAAGCACTTTGCAGATTACATTATAATTTACTCTAATATCTCTTCTGCCGAAGATCGTAAAAATGTAAATAAACATAAAAAATGCTGTGCTCACTGGCAAATGGAACTGAATATAAAGAAAACGGTCTACAGGAATGTAACGCGCAGAAAACTGAGCTTGGAATTTACTTAAATAGTAAAGGCATTCTTCTGAATAACATTACTGAATACAAGTACCTCGGAGTGCACTTCACTTTAACTCTAATCTGAAACTCCCATATTGAACATGTGTGCAGAAAAAAAAAAGTATTTAAAAAACTGTGGACGATAAGAAGAAAGCTAAATCATACGAGCCCAAAGGTCCAACTAATGGCTTTTAAGTGTCTAATTTTACCAACCATCTACTACGCAAGTCCAGCTTGGGAGTCATTTACCAGGAAGAATTCCTATGGCTCAAAAATAATACAAAACAAAACAGTCAGACTTATTTACTAAACAGACTTCGTCGCTAATTTCAAGTCCCAAGCAAACCTAAACAGTGTTTAGACAAGAATGACCATAAATAGGATTAAACTTTTTTTTCAGGGACTTCGCTGCTTTTATAAGATAAACACGTCCAAAGATGTAAATATTCCCGAAGCTATACTACCAAGAACAAAACACTACAGGTATATTAAACCCTAGTGGCACTCCACAAATCGTTACGTTTCAAATATTTTTTTTTTTCGCTGTATAGATTAGTGGAGCACGCTTCCAGCATGTGTTGTCAATTCTAGCGATGTGGCATCAATTACAAAACAATTTGTGTTGCATAGTCTATGTGAGTAACCAGCGTATTTTATGTCATTTTGTTCGTCACTTGATTATGTTTGGTTGTTTTTGTGGTTGTTGTTTATGCACCACTCCTGCTTTGGCCTCACGGCTGGCAGGATCTATAAATAAATGCAATAAGCCCGTTAAATGTGAACTTTGGTCAGCCAAATTAAGGCTGTATACATACTCTCGCAATATTAAAGATAGTCCCGAAGTCATGAAACGGTAAGCTTTAGCAAAGCGTTTTGACAGTTCAGTAACGATTCCCGAAAAGTGCATGCAAAACCGACGCTTCGTGCACGATGGTTCCTGCATAGTATCAAAATTGTTATCTGAGCTCGAAAACGACCTGCTAAAACTTTCTTTTATTACGGTAATCACAAGAGATCAACCAACACTATACATTTTCTGGGCAACAGTTAAAAGAACAAAAATCTATTATCAGGCTTCCAGGATCTGGACTCGGCAGCTTCCCGTAAAAATAAAGAGATAAAACGTGTAATGTCCACTACTTTTCTCGCTTGGCTTTGCTTAAAATGATTTCTCTGTTTACCATTGACTCGCTTGTGAACGTAAATGAAATATATCGCCAACGTTTATTGGCCTCACTCGCGCAAAGAAAGAAACAACGTGCACAAAAAGTTGCTTCGCATATATGCCGCCACAAAGTAGATGACAAGTTCCGTTTTACTGACTTCTTTCGGTTAGCGTCGAGGCTCGACAGGCTGCGTCTCGGCAGTTTTTATGCGTATTAATAACTCGCACAGCATCGCCACAACGAACGAAATATAAACAATAAAAAACGTAAAGAAGGACCGAAGGATTTAACTCGCGGCAGAGACCTTCGCTCCAAGCTCCATATTGCTCCCGTTATTTATAAAGGGTCGTGTGGGAAAAGAGGAAAGAGCGGAGGACATGTCTAGACCCCTCTTTATGAACAAGACCCCTTTCACATTCCCCGTCCCGAAAGGAGGGGAAGGAATCATCAGGCAGAGCACAAAAGAAGACGCGTCACTGAGCACGCCGACGACGCCTCCTTATTGGAGGCTCACCTCTACCGTGTCCCGCCTCCTGCATCGCTTTCATTGGCAGCCTTTCCCTAAAGCGTCGGCACCCTCCGCCGTCAGAGTCTGCAAAAGCCGAAGTGGAGGGCATCGGGTCCAGTTCTATCCTCTGATTGCAAGCTCTGGACCTCTAGAAGACAGAGGAACCTGTAGGGTATGCACCCAGGGGAACTTTAATTTTCAAGCTCGAATCTTTGGGAAACTTCGTCCACAACTCGCACCTTAGGAGTGGAACTGCAAGTCCAAATTACAAAACCCTGTGAACTCTGGACCTATAACAGACAAAGGAACCTGTAGGGTGTATACCCGAAGAAACATTAATTTTTGATCTCGGATTGTCAGGAACCTTCGTCGACAGCTCACACTCTAGACTGGGAGTGAAAATCTGAGTCGCAAGACGTAGAGTAGCGAGTGCTTCTCGGGTGATCACGGACAACAAGTCGGTGTCACTTGACTTCTTGTCGAATAGAGGAGTCATCGGACCCAGCGGTTCCCGTGCGATTACCTCGGCTGCAAGAAGATGTTGAGTTGAATTGACCGCCCTACAAATTGGGCTTCGATTGCTTAGGGGGTCACTGAGAAAGAAGAACGGCCGTCTTCAGAAAGAAAGAAGGCATGGCTAGACAAGACCCGTTTCTGTCCTCCTGGTTGGGAGCGCTCGCACTCCTCGCAGCCTCGCTCCTCTTTGCCGAGACCGGAGGAGAGCAGCGGCGCTACTTCGAGCTCGTGCTGGATCCGCAGGGGCGGTTCACGCTCTACTGGACGGTGGACTACGACGCCCAAGTGTTGACCGCCGAGCTCAAACTCAACCTGGCACGCAACGATTGGTTTGCCCTGGGCTTTTCGGACCGGGGAGAGGTGGGCCAGGCGGACCTGTGCGTGCTCTGGGCAGACGTTAGGGAACAGCCGCATCTCGACGTAAGTTATCTCTTCTTTCTTCCTTTCTTATTTATCGTTAGAACGTAGGAACGTTTTGCTCTCACGGTCTTTCGTAATAGTATATGTAACGTAGGCGTTAAGAAACGAAGAGCGTGGCGGACCCCGAGTACCTTATCATCGTTCCACAGCCAATAAGATTAAGGCATTGGCCGAACGCCGAACAGCAATTCACGAAGCAAAAAGCGCAGACATATATAGTGAGACACACCCCGCGTTTCTTAATACACTGCACTCTAAAAATGGTCTGTGAGTTGACTTTCCTGTAGAACACAAGACGATGAATCACTGCAAACAGTAGAAGCATCCCATATAATGACGAAACTCAAATTACAATTGAGACAACAACAAAAAAAAAAGTGCGATGCGCGGGGAAAATGAATTTTGCATTTAACTTGCTCGTTGCCCCACTGCATTTTTCAGATCTCCTGATATCATCACCATTGTCATTAGCTGGCAGGATTCATTCGATTGTTCGCCGTGATTGGATGTTTCCGTGTTATGCGTAAAAGTGTACTCGCGGACGTGTTTATAAGCGCCCGTTTTTTGTTTCGCGGCGTCGCCGACGGCGTTGTTGTAACCGCGCTAGATTTAGCGAAACATTTGACGTCACGTGACATCAACGCCAATTCAACTCCCCACTAAATTTAGCGGGAATTGACGTCACGTGACCTCAATAGAAATTCAAATCCCCGCTAAATTTAGCGGAAAATAGAATTGCTGTTGAGGTCACGTGACGTCAGTTTTCCCGCTAAATCTAACGGAGATACTGAATCTGTTCATGGATGACGTGACACGAAGTCATGTGACGTCGTTTTCCCCGCTAAATTTAGCGGGAAATTGAATTGGTGTTTAGGTCACGTATCGTCGATTTCCCCGCTAAATTTTGCAGGCAAAATGACGTCACATGACTTCGTGTCACGTCGCCAATGAACAAATTCAGTTTCGCCGCTAGATTTAGCGGGACAATTGACGCCACGTGACCTCAGCACCAATTCAGTTTCTCCGCTATATGTAGCGGAGAAATCGCCGTCACATGACTTCGTGTCACGTCACCCATGAACAAATTCACTTTCTCCGCTAGATTTAGTGGGAAAACTGACGTCACGTGACCTCAACGCCAATCTGAATCGGTGTTGGAAACTGAATTGGTGTTGAGGTCACGTGGCCTCAATTTTCCAGCTAAACTTAGCGAGGAAACTGTGAGAGGAGGGGAGGGTATGGAGGAGGAGGATGGGAGGGTACGCACGCTTTAAGAAATGCCTGCGCGTCTACTTACCCGCAAAACACTCGAAGAGCCAATCTCTGCGATCTACAAAATTAGCACAGCGAATGAGGTGGCGGAACGTCTGTTTCGCTGTGGCATTACGAAATGATGCTTTGTATTGCGTAATGCCATAGCGCAGACTTCATTTCTAGGTCTAAACAGAAGTTCCGCCTCATCATTCGCTGAGCTGATTTCGTAGATCGCAGAGATTAACTCTTTGAGTGTTTTGCGGGTAAGTAGACGCGCAGACATTTGTTAGAGTGCTGGGGGAGGAGGGGAGGGTACGGAGGAGGGGGAGGGGAGTGTACGGAGAATTAGGAAGGTAGGGGAGCAGGAGGAGAATAAGGGGAAGAGGAAAGGAGGGGTTAGGGCGAGAGGGGGAGGGGAAGGTACGGACGAGGAGGAGAGGCATACCCTCCCCTCCGTACCCTCCGCTCCTCCTTCTCAAAAGCTGTGCTCTAATTTCGCATTAAAGAGATTTGTAAACGTCTTTCATTTTTTTATCTTATAAACAAAGCTCTCCTGTTTACTTTTCCCAAGAGCGCAACTTGAGACGAACAAAAAGCAGAAGAGTGAACGCGGTCAAACGTGCACGAAGCGACATACAGTTAGCGTGAACACAAGTCGATACTTTCTCGAAGCTCCTTCTTACAGGTTCGTGTCCAACGCCAAGTTTTTCCACGAAGGTCGGGAGGCCCCGCATAGAAGCCGTTCTATTCTACAATAGTAGTTTCTATCAAATTCGTTTCGCTGTAACATAAAAATATAAAGAAAAAAATAGATTGCTTCTTCGTATTAACTTGCCTCAATCTATACATAGAGCTCGAACCGCTCCTTAGCGAATCTAGTACCGCAATAAATGTCCGCGGTAATAAAGCTGCGATCCCACCGATAGAGGAAGAAAGACAGATCGGGGAAAGCAAACGGCTCCAACTTTTTTTCTATTAAGCGAGTTCGAACGCTCCGGATAATGAGGTCTTTCTCGATCGCCCTTTACTTCCCTGGCTCAAATCCCGTATTCACCCTTTCCCCATTCAATTTCTCCACAGCGAAGATAATAATCAAGAAATGTGGGATGCCGATGGAAGACCGAGCCTTCCCCATTTTTTCCCCAATCCCGCAGGGTCATATTAAACGCAGCGTAAATTATGTACAGCGTTCTAGACGGCCAAGAAAGCGAAGAAGTTAGAAGAAAGCTAAGACAAAAAGAAAATAGTAATAAAAACGGTGCACAACTATGAGGAGCTGACTTTAATAAAGTGGACTGGATGACAATGGAATGTGGTCTTTGCGAACAAAGGGTCTCCCCCCCCCCCTCCCTCCCCCCTTCCCCTTCCTCTCTCCTTCCTTCCTCCCGTTCAACCAATAATCCTAAGCCCGTCTTTTCGAGCCAGGGTCGGGAATGCACAGCTTGAGGAACTCGCTGCTCGACCACCGCAGTGCGATATCCTTCCAAGAACTCTTTCCCCTTTGCTTCCGTCTGCTTGTTCCAAAATGTACTAATGCTTGTTTCATATTGTATGCTTCATTATTGCGTCTTGTTCTTCCGTGTGTGTCTGGGTGAGTGTGCACATAGCAGATTATTATTTCTTTTAATCGAGAGTAATTTCGAGTTTTGCGAATTCCTGATTTTTCTGGGCGTATTTGAAGTGCTCAGACTAATTCGTTTCCATTTTTAAAGAGACGACAAAGATTTAGATACGGGTGTTTGGTAACGCATCGATTTGGGAATAGCTCCGCGTTCGTTCTCGACGGTTTTTTTATGCATGTGGTCTTCCCTACATTGAAATAGTTGGACGTTATAAAATTACACCCGTACTGAAATCTCTAAGCAATATGGAAACTCAAAACCCTGAACTATAAAACAAAATCTCATTACACAAAGACAAGATAAAAATATGAAGTCAGCTCGCTTCTGTTCATTGTCCCTATTGAATATTGAACCACTTCATGAGATAGAACGCAGCTCAAAAAAATTCGCTGCTAAAAATAAAAAAAAAAATAAACCGACTTGTTTCTGGCTATTTTATATATAAAGAGTTCGTATTTGTGGTTATCTGTTTAAATATGTTTAGAGGTTGGTCATCGTGGATTCAAACAGTACTCCCGAGGTGGGTACTTTCATTTACCTTAATTAAATATACCACACGATACAACAATCAGAGTTGGGAAGTGCTTTAAGTACATTGTACTTAAGTACTACATCAAGTAGGTTTTTTTTATTTACTTGTAAGTATATTCTCTGAATATGGAGTTCTACTTTACCTAAGTTTCTTTTTTGTGTGTGTGTGTGCGTGTGTGTGGAAGGGGGGGGGGGGTGCAATTTCTGACTGCAAAATACATTTCCCAAATTCGGTCTTGTTAAATTTGTATCACAAAATGATGCATTGTCAATTCTGAGAAATTTACCGGGAGGGACATTCTACTCTCAACAGAAACACGAGCGGACGGTGCATCGCTCCGTTTGTTCGTGGGGCGGCTTTCCCGTAGCTTTTCGAACTCTCGCTACTTCACGCTCGGTCAGCGCCAGCGAGGAGGTTAAACATATTAGGGGAGGACAATTAATTATAATGTAACACGTAAAACTATGATGCGAAAAAAAATTCAAATCAAATAAAAATGCAATAGATGAGAAGGTTTCAATGTTTTGAGACATTTTCCTCTGCTGTTTTTTTACTTCGATTTGAACGTTCCTCAATTTTTTTTTTTTTTTCGCACCACAGTCTCGGTTGTCAGATTATTGTTAATTATCACCAGCTCGCCTTCACACTTACTGTTTTTGTTTGTTTTGTTTTTGCTTTTGTTTGTTGTTGTTTCTTCGTTAAGGAGAGGACACTCCTTTACGAGAGGATTGCTTGCGGAAGCTACGGGGCGTTTCACTCCCTTGCTATAGCTAGTCCGTTTAGCTCCCTTGGGTGCAACGAGCCAGTGCAAGCCGCGCCAAACTCACAAGTCGGAGGGACTTCTGAATTTGGCGCCATTTCTGAAAATAACTGCTTTGTTGCCACTTGACTTTATCCAATATTCGCCGCCATTTCCGAAAATAAGTGATGCACCCCCGATTACCCCTGCGGCAATGCGTGCCAGTTTAAAAAAGTACTGTATAGGGGAATGATAAGAGTTTATTTTAAGTACATTGCCCCCAGTGTGCTTACTATTTGGAGCGCAGCACCTCTAATTTACATTGTACTTTACTTAAAGTACTTTTTAGATGTACTTTAAATGGTATTCACACGAGGGATGCTTTTCGGGGAGGGATGTGCGTGACGTCCATGATCGGCGGAACCAGCGGGACTCCCTCCCCATCTCAAATATTCACAAAACGGCGGGGAGCCGAGAAAGATGTCAGTGTTATCAGACGCATTTAGCGGTCGCACTGTCGACAACAG
Organism: Ixodes persulcatus; assembly: GCA_013358835.2. NCBI lineage: Eukaryota > Metazoa > Arthropoda > Arachnida > Ixodida > Ixodidae > Ixodes > Ixodes persulcatus. The sequence continues at coordinate 1,580,045 of JABSTQ010010111.1, forward strand.
GGCTCGGTGCGCGCTGACGAGAGTAAACAGATGGAGGCGTACATGAAAAGGTGATACGCGATTATGGTATAGGATGGCGAAGTGCTTCCTGCTAAAAGATAGAGGCTTCTTAAATGTAGGGGATGCAACACAAAGGACGCGGGATCAAAAACCAGTTGTACGAGGAGCTGCTTGAGGACGGCATTTACGAATATCGGAGACTCCTTCGAGTGCCTCGGACGATACGCGCAACAGCGCAAGCCACAACAAGTTTGGTTATCCCGATGCCACCGCCGGCATCTCGCCGAGCAAACGCTGGAAAGTTGCCAGATACGCGAAGAAAATACTGCCAATTGCAAAGAGATCCCAATCCATGCGTTTGTGCAGCCCGAGCAAAAGGTACCCCATCCCCCTGGGATGTCTACGTCAGCGCGGCTCCCCGCAAAAGCGTGACGTTGTTACCCCGTGATGCGCATCCGGGGAGCAAATGGAGCATTTTTTCTCCTTGTGAATATATACCCCTTTACCCAACACTGACGACAAGACTCCTTGCCTTTTTCACTCCATGAGCAAAAATTGAGCGTGGTCTAAGTTATAAGTCATGGTATGAAGAAAAAAATATCGTTTCGTGCGCATATCTTGATTGTGTGGTATAGGGACACGAAAGAAAACTTTATATTTTTTGTCAAAAAATATAACGGTGTGCGATTTATCCTTTTAATTAAAACCAAACAAATTCAGCGCAATTCTTTTGTGCCAAATGCAAAACAAACAAAAAAATAATCTGGCGTGATATTTTTGACGTTTTTGTCTCAAGTGCCCTCAAACAGTCATGCTATAGCAGTACCTGCATCCCAATAAGCGGGCTACCGCCTGACGACACATTAATCAACCTTCTGTCACAAGAATGTTCATATTAAATTTATGCTCCATCTCATGAGTTGCGTGCAGCAGAGGCAAAAGCCCAGGCGCGAGTGCGTGGCTTTCAGATATGCTTTCCTTTCACGAGCACTCGCGAAAGGAAAGCGAACGTGAAAGCCATGTACCCGCGCCTGTGCCTTTTCCTTTGCTGCACACAACTCTTGAGATAGAGTATACAGTCAATATTAAGCGCTAATCAGCAACATAAAGACTCGCGTCGAGATATGAGTCGGTGTCAAGGCGGTGGTGCAGGCTGTGGGACAGAGCACGCGCGGAAGGAATTCACTCTTCCAAAAACGGGTCCTCGCGCATGCGCGGTGCCAACCATCTTTGTGGCCCTCAGTTTCAACCCGCATAGACGTTTTCGAAACTGCCCGCAACACGCTGGCAATTAGCCCCGTGCGCGACCGAAAGCGTCGCTGTGGTCGGCCTTCCACGATTGGCCGAACGCAGACTATGACGTCGGAAAGGGGATTTATCATCGACGGAAATAAGAGGAATGAAAGAACTTTAATTTTGACGGTGCTGGCAGTGTTCCTTTGAGAGCGCAATGATTTCAAGCTTCCACCATGCTAATAACAAAACACCATCGAACTTGTTGTTTGCAAGGTAATGACGTCACAAGGGGGAACCACAGGAGGGCGCCACCATAACATCTCGCCGCTAATAGAATACGTCAGAAGGAAGCAGATGCGACGTCAGACCTTTAAAGTGCGCAAGGCCTTTCAGGTATGGCGACACTCGCCTAGCTGTAAGTAAGAAAGTTAGCAAGTGCAGTACCTACTGCTAACCTGGGGTCTTTAATGTGCAACACGCAGTAGTGATGCACGGTCGCACGCCGGTATTGGCGACCCGTTGCGCGACCAGAGGTGTCGCTCTGATTGGCGTTTCACGATTGCCCATACCGCTCCACGAGACGTCTTGAGTAGGGTGAATTCTGCACTTTTCTCGACGGAATGAATAGTAACGTCAGACTGACAACTTTAATGATGTTGGCTTAATAACGAGGTGATTGCGAAGCTCCGGCGTGATTCTGACACACATCGTAAAACTTGACGTCAGCAAATGAGTAAGTTGCTGACGGCAACTATAGTTCAGGTGGTGACGTCGCGGCTAGGCACAATAAGAGGGCGCCACCCAGACTTCTACGTCACTCATTACAAGTAATCAAATTGCATGTAATCGATTACTTTCCGGAATAATTTTGTAATCATTCGAATACATTTATTGGAAAGTGTTCGCGAGAGTAATTTTGAATACTTTCGGAAGTACTAAAATTACTCGTTACCGTTGCTATTTTTCGCCAACACTTTTCAATGGCGCCCTTTGTTTCCACGGGATTTCCTAGCAACAAAATCCTCAAACCGGGTCTCCGACAAAAAACTGGTGTATGGAAATTGGTGTATTATTAAATAGATTATAATTAGGTGATTCTAATCCAAAAATGAACAGTGCAAAAGACCCTTTTTCAAACCTGCATGCAGAAAAAATCTGTCGTTTTGAATTTCTGAAGTGATTTGAAAAGTAACGGCTACTTTTTCAAGTAACGGACATCGTTTGAAGTAATCAAGTAATCTACACCCGTATTCACCTAAAAAAAAAAAGCAAGATTTGCGCATTGTTCATACGCGGCGCGAAATAGATTTTACGATATTTGGTTGTCGGAGGAAAAAGCGATGCTTTTGGCGTTTGAAACGTGTACGTCTGGATAAGATAACATATATATAATCTAACATTCACTTACATATCTCTTAACTCGCCTTTTGCGTTGCACTGTGGCGCCATCTAACGGGCGCGACGAGAAACGATATGGTTGGCCTCCAAGTGCAGACGGCGCACGCGCAGTCGGATCTTGCAAAAGGCGAATCGCTTTTTGCGTTGCGCTGTGGCGCCATCTCACGGGCGCGACGAGAAACGATATGGTTGGCCTCCAAGTGCAGACGGCGCACGCGCAGTCGGATCTTGCAAAAGGCGAATTATCCCCATAAAGGGGGCAATTAGTAATGGTCCGCGTGGCGCCGGACTTTTTTTACTATGGTTCTTGAGGTGAAAACGGGTATAACTGAATAGTTTTTTTAGCCAAAAGTCATAAACCCTTTTCACAAGTCCATCGAGCAACACTGGCGGTCGCCATTGCTTGGACACGAAGCGCCTGATTGGATACGAATCCTCGCCGAACGCTGACGTCACACTCGTGTCCAATGAGAGCTGAGCCGAGTTCACGCCGAACGCTGACGCAATCCTCGTGTCCAATACATGCTCAGAGTATGTGATGAAGCAATGGCGGACAGGTGTTAGCGCGGACTTTTGAAAAGGGGTCTATTGTAATCGTAATAAATTACTTTTTTTTAGTAACGTGTACAAGAGCAGGCGCCACCGAAACATTCTTGTCGCCAATACGATGCTTATTTTGATCTAAACGGGCATGGATGGAGATAGAACTCGGGATCCCCATGGGTTCTGCAGTTTGAGCTTTCGTTGCTCCGAGCTGTGGGGTTGAGTACAAAATTGTACGTAAATGTCTCGTAAAAATAATATACCCCACCCCCTCCCACCGGCAACAGTGGCCCAGCGTAGTGTTCAGAAATCGGGGGTCTTGGGTTTGATTCTTGTTGGGAGATCATCTGAATTTCGTTATTTCTTCTAAGTTTGGCCCCACTTCTCAATTCTTTTTTGCGCCCTCTTTTTTCCTCTATATCTCGTTTTATAATAAAACCAAAGGTACACACTTTTCAAAAATATGTTCGGTTTGCTTCCCCAAAAGTCCGCGTTACACATTTTGTGACGGTTTCGCGAGTACCGTTCCGTCAGAAAACATTCGGTAATCAGTCGATAAGTGGAAGAAAGAGTGTGCATGTGCACGATGAGTCGCGGAGGACGCTACAAGCCATCGAAGCCACTCCGATGTCGCACGAGTGTCACGTGGCCTTCGGAACAGGTATAGCGACCCGTAGGGCACCTGGTCACGCGATGCATTCACACACCACTGTATCGACAGGGATGACTCGTGTACGTCCGCAGCTGTCCGTCGCAAGGTGAAACGGGATAGTGGAAACAGTCCAATATGATTCCTATTGTGCCTGCTGTTTCCCAAAGGACGCGTGGACCGACGACGCCGGCTACGTGACGGTGGACGAGCAGAACGACTGCGTGCTGGGCAGCCTCAAGCGACGAGGGTCCACGGTGCGGTTCCTGCTCACGCGCAGCTTTGACACCTGCGACTCGCACGACTACGTCATCGAGGTACCTATGCCTGCCACCCTGCCTCTATTGAAGCGTTTCTACGTGGAAGCTTAACGCTTACTCAGGAAGCGCTTAACGGGCGTGAACAAAAATCGTATAAATAATCCAATGAACGGAGTGCAATGAAACTTGTCACAAAGGTGTCTCTAGGTCGGTGGATCTCAAATGGGGGTCCCTGAAGTCCTTGACCAACAAGTCAAATAGACCGAACCATGTGCGCCGAGTGAGTAGTATTGATCATTCTCCGTTTCAGAGCTTCGAACTTCGTTTGCAAGTATATAGCTTTCTTCATTCACTCTTTTGTCCTCGTGATCATTCAACACCCTCCTTCCTCCCCAGTGGAGAAGTGCCCCATCACTGCCGCCGATCCAGAAGGGGTATCTGAAACATCAGTGGTTGAGAACCACTGCTCTAGGTGATGCAAGGAAGGAAAACCTTTTTCTTTTTTTTTTATATGCGCGGGTAAAAAACAAAAGCAACCTGAAAATTGAAAGTTCCTTTGGAATGACCATCCTAAAGCAGACACAGCAAATCCGAGCGTTGGTGGTACGAAATATGAGGAGCAGCGTCAACCAAACGGTTTGGTTCTGTTTTTCTTTGGGGCATAAAAAAAATATAATTAACTTTTTTTTTTCAGAAGTCTGCACTCACAAAATCGTTATATAAAAAATGCACCACCTAAAGGCACCTTTGTGAAAGGTTTTATTGCACTCCGTTTATTGGCTTATGTATACGATTTTTTTCGTCCGAATAGCGTTCGAGGACAGTCTGTACAACAACCGTAAATTCAATGTGCAAAGCTTTTTTTCTTTTGTATTTCTTAAAAGAAAGTTAAACGGGACTGAGAAAGTGTTGCTAAAAATAGGTATCGTTACTAGCGTTTTGCAATTACGTTTCATAGTCGCTAAAGTCGTAGATTGCCTAATCTCTCGCGTCTCGTCTTCTCTAATTGCCTTTTTCCCGGACATACTTTACGTGACAGGACAGCAGAATGTAAAGTTTGTTTTTCTAATAGAACGATCTCACCAGCCAGTTTGACTACGCCACCGCTGCCGCAATGCATCAAGGAAACTTTAGTCTTTCTGCACGTGCGACAACCTCGCTGGAGCTCTGCGCGTGTAGACCACGAGACGGCACGAGCCCTCGCATGCACGGCCGTCTGCCTCCCGAGAACTAAAGTTATGGCGGCGTCAAGCATGCGCCGAACGCTTGGTGAGATCAGTTTATTATTACCTTGGTTTTAAAGCACAGGTTTTTTTTTTGTTGTTGTTGTTTTATTTGTTTGGTTACAGTTCCTTGAACAGTTCATTAAAGCCGGGGTCACACTGCTCATACATCATACCAAAGACAGTCTGCAAACATCAGTCACCGTAATATTCATGGTTCGAATGCCGCGTGCCGAGTGTTCACCTTGAACCCCTTACCATGCGGCATTCGAAGCAAGGACCTTGCGGTGACTCGCGTTCGAAACTGCATGCAGACTGTCTTTTATGTGATATATAAGCAGTGTGACCCCAGCTTTACGCGGCTCGGTAAGTCCCTCCACGATACTATAGTGGCTCCCCGGTATATTCGCAGAGCGCATCACGTAAACGTCATTTACTCTTTCAACCATTTCCGTCACGTGGCCCCTAAAATACTCTCTTCTAGCTCAAAAAAAAAATAGTTCTACATGAACAGCACACTCGCGGACAATGTTTAGAGGATACGCTAACTTTGCTGTCGTGGCGACCTTGCTTCGACGGCCTGAGTTAATAATTTCTATAATTTTCCATTTTATCACGCGGCTTTTGTCATCGTGTTATAGAGTTTACCTTCCGCGAACAGCCCTAATGGCTGAGTAATCTTTTTGACCCTTCAGAAATTGTCTTCCATGCCGCGGTCCTTCTAATCTTACATACTTGGGACGCTTGTATAACGAAAACGACTACGTTTTCATCATATATGTTTTGGTTGCACGGCGAATATCCGCTACGCTTCATCAGGTACGTCGGTATCAGGTTACTTCGTGTAATGTTTCTATCGACCAACCTGTTTTCAACTGTTTCAGATTTTTTTATTTCTTTTTTTTTTGCGGGTTGTTTTATTTAGACGTTACCAGCGGACGTTTCCGTCGGACGTCTTTTGTCGGTTGTCTTCATCGGGCGTTCTTACCGAAAGAACGTTCCCCTCGTGTGTTTACTGCCGGACGTTCTTATCGAATGTCCTATCGTCATGATTTCTGGATTTCTAGGATGCTTAGAGCCCGCAGAGTGAGTTATCGCCATATTTAGGCGACCTCAGGAACCTCCTCAGGGCACCTTACTGGCTAAGCGTTTCAGCGGTTCCCTGCCTTTAGCGGTTCGGAATGTTTGTTTATGCCTATCGGAACGCTCTTCTCGCGCCCCGGACGTTACTCGCATCGCAGGACGGCACAGTCCACGTGGTGTACGCCACAGGCACGGGCCCACTGCGCAAGCTGGACGGCTTGCGGCTGACTCGTGCCGAGCACGGCTTCCAGAGGGCGCAGCTGCTGAAGATCATGAGGGAGCCGCCTCCCTTTCCCCCGGACACCAAGTTCGTCAACTTCCTCAATGAGAAGGTCGGTCCTTCATGTTTCCAACTTTCCTCTCAACCATCGTACGATTGGTTACGTTTAAATCGAACAAGCAGTCCAACGGTGGGCGGAGAAGAAGAAAAAATAAAGAAAAAGGGACCCCTATGATGGCACAAATAGAGCTTCCAAATCTTTAGTGTCGGCGGTGGGTGCCGGAGTAGATGGATGACTCCACGTCTCCTTGAAAGTAAAATGTTTGAAGCCACAAATGTTTTCAGAGCTTATCAACCAAGCGAGAATGACTGAGCCACTCGACTGGGAGCGCCCGTGCGGCGTCTGATTTTTACAGAACCTACTGCTCATGAAGACGGCGATGATTGGAATAGTCTATACGCCACGTTTCAGTGTGTCAGTATAACTTGGCAAAGGACATAAGCCGCAACCCCCCTTCGAACAAATCGGAACGACGGATCGAATCATGTGGCAGCTTTCCTCTCGAGGTTCACAGTTCGACGGTATGTTGTCAAGTGCCACGCACCGACGCTCTGATTCGTTCGAGAGGGCCGTGGCTTTCGCTCTTTGCCATATTTTGCTGAAACGGAGTAGAGTCGTGCGACCCGCGAGTCAACTGTCGCCTTAAATATGGTATGTCGCATAACGTGAGATATAAAATGTGTGTGTAAAGATTAGTAACACGACAGTGACAACATGCAACTGTAAACTTCTGTTAGTGTTATTTTTTGCGTCTTACCTGCAGTGATCATACACGACTTCTCAAGTCGTATTGAAGCAACGCGCCGAGAAGCTGAGGGAGAGGAGGAGACGAGAGCACGTGTGGACGTCAGAATGCCGAGCTCTGATTCGAATGATTAGTGGGTAGAGCTAAAGCTAGCTGCCTTCGTCCCCACTGCACTCGTCGAACGCGTTCGAATGCGAAAGCAAAATGCCGGATGCCGACGTTCCGCCTTTAATCATTCGAATCAGAGCTCGGCATTCTGACGCCCCCGCGCGTTCCCACCTCCTCCTCTCCCTCAGCTTCTCGGTGCATATGGCCGCTTCAAAACTGCCACACATCTAAACGCCTTCTTCAAACTTTCGTGTTTTAGGTAGAGATGCAAATGCCCCTAAAAAAAGCGATTCGGAATTTTCGTTTGTTGCACTCAGTGAACTAAACGCAGTAAAAGAAAACCTTCAAATTTTCCAGATCCTACTTTGTTTTTCAATCTAATTTTTGTGTAATTTCAGTTTTGGTGTAGTTTTTCAAAGACAATAAGTCAACTTTAAGGCCTGTAACAATCGCCATCGTTGTTTCTAAACGGCCTAGTCGTTGATTGTGGAGCGGCGTCCAATTGGTAACTTCCGGAGAATTTCGCAAAATGGTTTGTTCATAGCCGAACATTCATTTGGACACATTCGACATCTTTCATTGCGCGCATTGTCGACTGCGGGCAATTTATTTTTTTTTTTCAATGTATCTTTTGAAATTGCTCTTTCAGCTATTTCCAGAATTTGAGGATGCATGTTTAAAAGTTGGGGAATTCGCTGTGTTAATGTTTGTTCACCATAGCTCGTACGTGTTTGACCTCTAGCATAATCCACACGCCTTAGGTTGTAGTGAGTTTCTCTTAAGGGAAATTGGGTGTGAAATGACTCCTTGTCAGTTTTTAGATAATGAAAGATGACTTTTGTAAGGTTGAACATTATTAACTGTTGTATAGTAAGCAAGCGATGTTTTTTTTTTTTTTTTTTAAATAAGCAGATGTGTGATCGTTACAACTTAAACACTCGATAGATCGGATCTCTTTTTTCTGGAGCACTAGTAGTTTTTCAAGGCTATTTTTAGTTGTCGTACCCCAAACCAATGAGCAGTAATGTAAATGGGAGTGAACAAGTGCATAGTATAATTGGCACTTAAGCCATGTTGATAATAAATATCTTAATTTGTGTATTGTGCCAATTGATCTGGAGAGTGTTATGGAGAACTGGGACACATGAGTTGTCCAGTTCAGGTGTTCATGAAACCATACACCCAGGAACTTTAATGACTCAACCTTTTCCAATTTGTAGGAGTTAAACTTTATATCTATGTCGTAGTTAAGCATCTTAATTTTTGCACCAAAAACAATATATTTAGTTTTTTTTAAAATATTCAATTCAAGCTGGTTTGCAACTAGCCACAGTGATAAATCATTTAACCAATCATTAGCAGTGCTTTCAAGATACTGGAGGTTACTATCGGAAAAAAATACATTCGAGTCGTCTGCAAATAATACCATTTCTGAGCGATGCGAAATGTTAACGATATCATTGATATAAATAAGAAACAGCAATGGTCTTAAAATTTATCCTTGCGGGACGCCATACGCTATTTGATGGATATCTTATTTGACGCCGTTATAAAGGGTAAATTGTAATCATACATGGGTAAATTACTTTCAGAATGTAATTTAATTACAATTACAATTACTTTGCTTCAAAAGTAGTTTAACTACAATTACAATTACTACTACGTTAAAAGTAATTAATTACAATTACAAATTATTACTTATTTCTGAGAGCGACCCGACTTGGGTCATATGACTTTAAACGAGTTATATAAAATGCAACGTATTTGTTCATTCTTTGCCCCAATGTTTGAGGAGGCTTAAGCATCGCTGCATAAATGCCACGTATTGTACTTTCCTTACGTGAATTTTGTTAAATTCCTAATGGAACTTGACAGTTTGAGGCAAGAAAGTACTAGGTTCTTATATTTCTTTATAAATAATAATTAGTTCATATGCTGGAAGACTCAAGATCACTGACGAAAAAGTGGGTTGACAAAGTTTTGATAGCCCGGCAAATAAAAATGCGTCAATTTGTCATATATGAATACTTTAGAAATTAGAAGTGTTAATATAAAATTAAATCCACACGTGCTAATACAACCACATTCGCTTACAAACATCATGGTATTGCAAATCATTTACATTGATTTAAAATTATAAAGGCTCAGAATTCAGAAATATATAAGAACCGAATCGGGGCTTGCGAATTATTGGTAGCAATATTAACAGATGCGAGGTCAGTCTCCAAAATGCTTATGCAAAAAATATACGAAGTGAAACCAACAGGAAATAAACTTGAAAATAATACAAAGATACAAATATGCGACTGGAAGAGAGAGATAAAAAGCTGGCAAAAAACAAAGAAACTTGATAGACAATTAAAATTTCCTAGCTCAACTAAAAGCTGAAGCTCAATTGTTTTTCCTTTCAATATTTTGGCACGACGCAACACGGCGCCCTTGAGGGAGGCTCCAAAGAGGATTGTCTCTCAGGCCACAGTGTAAGCAACGAAACAACCAACAATGCGACACTATTTATGTTGTGCGTGTGTGTGAGTGGGTGTGTTTGTGCGCGTGTTTCACCGAAAGCTAGGCCGCTTGTGCGAGCGCTGAGGATTTCATAGAGGGTCCGTCGGCGCCGCAAAGTTTGGCAAAAGTAATTGTACTTGTGCTTAAAATTTTGAATTACTGACGCTAGAAAGTAATTAAATTACAATTACAATTCCCTTTGCCCGAAAGTAATTAATTGCAATTACAAATTACCAAGAAAAGTAATTAAATTACAGTAATTTAATTACTGTAATTGAATTACTACCCAAGTATGATTGTAATCGACAACTCAAGTAACTATTATTTAATTCGTTCGCTATGCCCCTTACACCATACATGTTTAGCTTTGTTAGTAGTATTTGATGTTTGATTGAATCAAAGGCCTTTCGGAAGTCAAGAAATATTCCGATGGTAAACTGTCTATTTTCAATGTTTGTAATAATTTTATCTTTAATATTTAGGAGTGCCATTTCCGTCGATTTATTTTTTATTACCTTGAAAAACAGAATTGTGTTTAAAGGAGTCATGAAACGCTTTTCCAACTTTTTCCTGTTTAGCTTTCCTCCTCAACTCACAAATCGCGCATTCTACCAAACAGCTCCAGAAGACGGAAAGGGGGAGTCACCTCTTGCTCGGACTCTCGTTTCTCTAATCCGGATACAGCCATTCTCCCCCTAGAAGATTAGCCGTCGCTCAAAATTCAGACAAAAGTTGCTTTCCCACCCCGTTCACCCCAAAGCTGACAGTGCTGTGGAAGCTACGTGCTCGTTGGGCCAGCCATACTTTTGCCACGTGATCACGCTCTCTCGCGCATACCCACGCGCAGAGAATGAGGTCAGGTGATGAAAGGGAGGCGGCTGATTGGTCCGGCAAGCGCGTAGCTTCCACCACAATGTCAGCTTAGGGGTGAACGGATTAAGTGAGCTCCGGTGTCGTGTGACGTTCGTTTGGGCCCGGTGACGCGCTGCGGGGTCCCGATGACGCGCTGCGGGGTCCGCGGATGTATCACAGAGAAAAGGCAGCGAGCTTACGAAGGGAAGGAGGTACGAAATAGTCCGCTGTGGTTTTCCAATTTTCGTACCGAAAGTCAGGGTTTTGACTTTCTACTTTTTTTCTTTTGGCCCACTGAACGATGTGCTATTAGTAAAATAGCAATATAAATTGATTCATTGCAGTCCAAAATTCGTTTCATGGGCCCTTTAATGGCACGGACCTTTAATTTTTTCAACTTTTTTTTTAATTTATCAGAAATATTGATTTAATCGGCTATTCAAATTTTTTCGAAATTTCACACCGTTAGACCTTTACATTTTTTTGTTTTTACTAAAAAAAAATATTTTATTGTTTGACGCTATGTACACGAGATTAGATGTCGACTGTTTGTTCGGGTGTTTCTTTATGTGTGTATTTCTGGATTGGGCGTCGCATTTTTTTTTTTCTACCGGACGTACTAATGAGGGAGCTGATTAATTGATCGTATAACATTCGGCTGCCCGTCTGTTTCACACACCCTGGGCGTGGGGCTATACGTGTGCATGTGAGCTCTCGGCTTAGGTGCACGCAGAGAAGCGTAAAAGAATAAACCGCTTACGCCGATCGACCTCGGGTCTTACCGCGACTACCCTTGCCGGTACAATTAAATTGGGCGGTGGTCGCAGGTACCGGTGCCCAGCGACGAAACGACCTACTGGTGCACGATGCATAAGCTGCCCTCAGACTTCCGCTACAAGAGGCACATTGTTCGGGTGAGTTGTCGTCCGATCGAAGCATCCAAACAAACACAAAAAGAAATCCTACAAAACAAATTGTCATTCATTATTTTGAAAGCTCGGGATGCCTTTTAACGGAACCCCTTAATCCCAAGGCTTTGTTCGTGTGCCCATGCATTTGCCCACTAAATTTAGCAGAAAAACTGACGTCACGTGACCTGACGTCATGTAACCTGGCGCCAATTCAGTTTGTTCCCTAACTTTACCAAAGAAAAAATTGATGTCGCGGAACTTATACACCAACGTTACTAGATTACCTCAGTTGTAGAACTTCCGAGTGGTGGGGTATCTCCTTTCCTTCCCCCCTCCCCCTCACTCCCTTCAGTCCGCTTCCCGTCGTTTGAAGCGCCATCTAGATCTCCGTTTCAAAACTGCGGGTTTCATAGGGTACGATGAAACGCCATCTAGACGCTGTGCTTCGAAGCATACGTATTATATAGAATACACTGCAGTTACCATAGCAGATGTCCCCCAAAAACGGTGGCTCGTCAAACGACGGCAGGCGAGCCGTAGGGGAAGAGGAGGGAGGGAGGGGGGGGGGGGGGGGGGCGGTATTTGTGCAAGCAGCGTCTAGGGGCAGTTCCGTAACTGAGCAAATCTAGTAACACTGCTATGCACCAATTTAGTTCCCCCGCTGAATTTAACATTTAGCGGGATAATTCATGACACGTAACCTAAACACCAATTCAGCTTCAATGCTAAATTTAACAAGAAAAATAATAAAGATAATAGTGACCAAAAAAAAAGAATCTTTAGACTAGGGTAAAAAAAGGGCAAGGCAACACCGTCTGAAAATGGGACTGTTTTGTCCTATTTTTGTCCCTAATCTCAAGGTTTTTTCTTCGCTATGATCGTTCACCTGCTCTCCTGCGCAGTAACCTTTATTTCTGTATATGAATGAAGATGTATGTTCTGCGCCCCCGACACGAATGTTTACCGTCTTCGAAACAAATGATAAAGGTAGATCCTTAAATACTGTATTTTATGCATTATAAAACTTTGGACGTAAAGGTCGCTGCCAGTTGTCTTCGTGTAACTTGTAACATATGTAACTAGCGCTTCGCGTTTCGACTTTTATTTTTGTTTAATTCAGTGTAGCTTTCGTTTTGTTTTTTATCTACAAGAATCATTTTCGGTTTCTTTTCTTTTTCTGAGTATTTAGATATGCAAATTTCCTATTTTGGAGATGATATTTGCGGCAGTAACCCAAGGTCGTATATGCCCTTACTTCTGTTTCTCTTTCTGTGAGCTTGGAACGCAAAGCCCGATCACAAAAGGTCGACGTCACCACGTTTAACCACGGAACCAGCTTCCGGCTTCACGGCACAAACATTATTATGCTACATCTAATGACGCTGTCAGATTGCTAATACATACCGTACAAAAGAGGCAGTCTGCAAACACTGTCTGAGATCTTCCTTGTATGACAGTGGTCATACAAAAGACTCTCTGCAGACATGTTTGAAGCATGCATGAAGCAAACTTCGAACATGCTCGTGGCGCGTGTCCGCAGACATGTTCTCTCATCGTGTCCGCAGCGGACACCGTGTGTCTTTTGTACGATGCACGGCATGATGTACGAGGCGTACGAGCTGACTGCGGCTTTGCGGTGTGGACGGCCGTATTTTCGACACGACATTTGTCCGCAGTACGAGGCCAACGTCCAGAAGGGCAACGAAGCCCTAGTGCACCACATGGAGTTGTTCCACTGCGAGGTGCCGCCGGACCAGGACCTGCCGGCCTGGAACGGACCCTGCCACAGTCCCGAGAAACCGGAGATCCTCGAGAGGTGCAAGAGGGTCATCGCGGCTTGGGCCATGGGAGCTCCGGTACTGGACGTTCATTGGAATTTTTTATAGGCACAACAACGACCTTCTTCCAACGTGTTTCGGGGCATGTCGCTCGATGCCCTGGTACACGACACAGCATCGCATCTATCTTGTTCAGTTACTTAAGAAATCAATCGGTTTGTTTCTTCCAACTCCACACTTCGTGTTTACGGTCTTAGAAGGTGTAAGAGCGCCGAAAACAACAAGGACGAAGACGAAGTAATACAAACACAAAACGCCTTGTGTTTGTCTTACTTCGTTTCGTCATTATTGTTTTCGGAGTTTTTATACATTTTAAGACCATGAACACCCTGGCCCAAATAACAACCTTGCTTCGTGTTCACACAGAGTCACGCACGTATATTATCTTCATTTAATTTAACGATGTCACAGTGTGGTTCATTTTTTCAACCGATGTTGAAGAGGAATCGCTAAAATACGAATTTTCGAGCAACGGAAATTGACGGCGTCTGGAGTAAGAAATATCTGAAGTTATTCGAGACGGCGAGGTGATAGGTGCAAGGAGAGGTGAAAAACAACGCAAGGAGCCGCACATTAATAGAGGCGGACGTTGCAGTCATTAAACTTTAAATCTATATGTTTTAAGCGTCTAAATTCAACGTTTTAGTAACTAAACGTACGGCCTCTCATTGAAACCTTTTAAAAACCGTCTTGTAGACGATAGATAAAATCACACTCGGTACTTCGCCTGCGCAGTTCCCAATGAGATTACCACGCAGTGGGCAGAGACTTCGTCTGCTAAACTGACGTGTAATGGACCGTCTGCCAAAAACCGTCCCCTGTACGTTCTTTTTATTTTGTAGTTACCCTTTCTGTTTTCCGAGTATTGTTTCTTGTGGAGTTGACAGCTAACACCGTAAACCAGGTTTCGGTAAAAGGGGCAGCGGGGCTCGCAACTGGGGTAATGACGTGTCCTGGCTTCCTCGAAGCCTCTGGCGTACCCAGAAGAAGCCGGCCTGTCGGCGGGAGGCAGAGATTACTCCCTTTTCGCCATGCTGGAGGTGCACCTGAACAACCCGGCGCACCAGAGTGGCTTCGTGGATAGCTCCGGCATCACGCTGTATCACACGAGTGAGCTGAGACCCTACGACGTGGGCATCCTCGAGATCGGCCTCGAGTACACCGACAAGATGGCCATCCCTCCGCGCCAGCCGGCGTTCGACCTCACGGGCTACTGCATCTCCGAATGCACCAGAGTGGTGAGTTGACTCTTCAGGGACACCTTTTGTGTGCGTAAAAGACAGAGCGTCCTTGAAGGCGAACGAGGATAGTCAAAGCCGGTATAAGAAACTTTAGAGGGGACCTTCTGGAAGCCACAAAGTGGCAGAGGCTTAGCTTTGCCAGGGCGCTGAAGGAGCTGTGTATCAGCATCTTAGGGCCCCTGAAACGTTAGCAGTCCTCTGACGCTTCCAGGAGGTTCGTCTTCAAAATATAGATGTTCTATCAATTGAAAAACTTGCAGCTTGTTTTGGTTATGCATGACAAGATGTGTGTACTACAAAGGATGCATAAACGGGACGTCACCTGTTAACCGTCACATGACCTATTATCCCGGTGGCCACGGGACAGTGACCACGTAATAAGTGACCACCATCACGCAGATGACGTTATTAGGTGCCGCTTTTTCGCGTCGGTTTTGTGCCACTAAAAACCCAATTTGACGTTCGGGTTTACACAGTGTCGCTCTGCCTTTTAAACACGGGGAAACTGGTTTACGATGTGGATGATAAATTTAGCCAGTGCAGTACCAGAGCTACCTCGGGGTCTTTAACATGCACCGCGCAATGGTGATACACGACCGCACGTAGGTCTGATGACCATCCAGATCGAAAAAGGCAGGGCTGGAGATTTTGTGCCACTCCTCTCCTACAAAGCCTCCCCTACAATAAAAGTAATTGTGTTGTGTGTATGTTTATACAGCGGCAAGTTCGTGAGCCCCAATGTGCGTCTGGTGTCTTGGCTGTAGATGAGAAACTTAACCAGTGCAGTACAACCGCTAGCCTGGGGTCTTTAACGTGCACCACGCAGTCGTGACACAGGACCGCACGCCGGTACGATGCTAATTCAAATCGCAACGGGCAGGGGTAGGGATTTTGCGTAACATTTTCTTCGTTGCAAAGCCTCCCCTACAACGTATTGTGCGGTAAAAACAAAAACGCAAGTGTAAATGGTCGTGTTATGACATCAGGCACTGCCGGAGTCCGGCATCACCCTGGTGGCGGCTCAGCTGCACACCCACCTGACCGGTCAACGTGTCTGGGTCAAGCACGTCCGCGGAGGCAGCGAACTCGGCGAAATGGCGCGCGACGACCACTTCAGCACCCACTTCCAGGAGATACGCCTCCTCAAGGACAGGCTACAGCTCATGCCGGTGAGTCGGAACGCTACCGGTCGAGACGACACTCTGAGAAAATCGCTCGCACGTTTCAGTATCCAACCACGATACGACCGACACCAGCACGTTAATTTGCTTCCCCCGCAGAGTAGGCGGAGAGCCAATCAAGGGCAAGTTAAAGGGTGATTTTATGGTGTACTTCGTTTCACTTTAAGCCTGACCGCAGCCAACACGATGATCCAATGAAGCCCATCATAGCCTCCTATATACTGAGAAAGCCTGGCAGATCGCCAGGAGAAGCGGCCGCCGAAATGGAAAATGGGGAGCGGCAGACAACGCTTGAGAGGATAGCCACGTGACTGGCACCCCGCTGCGGCGAGACGCTGAAACACACTTCTCCCGAGCGAACAAGTGTTTCGGGTCCTCGCCGCTGCAAAAGCTGTGCGCTGACGTCCAGGTTCTCCGAGAAATGGCTCTTTGATGCTCTGTGATACCAGATCGTCGCGCTCCAAATCTGCGACCGGGCGCTCTATAGCTCCGTCGTCGAACTGCCAGGCTTTCTGAGTATAGAGGAGGCTATAAGCCCATTCAAGCAGCGCCAACAGTGCGGATGATATAGAGCTCATCACATTTGTGTCTTTACTAACACCGCCTAAACAGTACAGTAAAATGCACCACGATCCTGTGCTGTTTTTTTTTTTTTTCTTTCTTTCTGTGCGCGGCTAAATTAACCGGTAATAGCAAACCCACAGAAAAAGCACCGTGACGATGCACTTTTGATATTGCTTGATTGTCTCCACCGGGTTGTAGCGACGGCCCTGGTCGGACTCGGTAAAATGAAGAATAGAATAAAAAATAAACGTGGGCGTTTCTTGAGAGCGTCGCATCCCGAGCCATAATAAAAAGGATTTCGTAGGAAGCTTCATGTCGGGGGTGTCTAGCATATATTTGGTTAATGACGCAGGGTGACGCCTTGGTGATAACGTGCCGCTACGACACCGCGGATCGTGAAAACGTGACACTGGTAAGTCCTTTCGCGATGGTTGTTCTGCCAATTGCTGGCTTAGGTGTTGTTGTTGTTTTGTTTCCTATATATAAAACAATCATTTTAAGAAGCGCGAATTCCTCGCTTGAGAACGAGTCTTTGCTGCACGAGCTAACGCACAGCGGTTGCGCCTACCAAGATAACTTTCTCGCACATATAACCTTCGCTTAAATTCATTCTAAGATGAAAAAAAATGCCAGAAGAAAAGTACAAAAAAGTGCTAGAGGAGGTGATCATGCTAGCTTAGAGCCTTTTAAGTGTCGAGAGCTAGGTTATAATTTTGGGCCGCGAGAAATCTATAGCCACTTTCGCCATTACACGAAATGATGCATTCGTATATTTTGCGTCATCGTATTAACAGATGCGGACTTTTGGCTGGCATTTCCTCATTTCCAGGCTGCCGAACGCGCTTGCTAGAATCTTCAAAATTAAAACATAAAAAAACCAGGATGCTCTTAGTTTTCTGTTACATTAAAAAAAATGCTTCGGTCGTATTGAGTGGAGTAATGACGAAATTTTTCTCTTGAAATTTGGGGGACAGAGCCAGTTATGTACTTCTCATGTTGCAACAAACTATACAGCAAGAATAGCTCTAAAATACCATCAATCAATGCCGCGTGGTTGTTTTTTTCGCATTGTTTGTTTTTAACGCAGGGCGGCTTTGGGATCACGGAGGAGATGTGCGTTTCCTATATCCACTACTTCCCCAAGACTGACCTGGAGGTGTGCAAGAGCTCCATCGACTCGCACTCCTTGGAAAGCTACTTCAAGTACATGAACAAGTACGTTCGCAGCCTCTCTTCGCTCTCGGCACATGCAGCTGGACATAAATGTCGCGATGGACGACGTACTCGCAACGCGGTAACGTCCTTCAGACGTTGCGCAAACGACGAGATCTAGCTGCGCCGACGACGTAACAAACTCGCAGCGTTCCTGCGATAGTTGTGGGCAAAATATTGTGTTCACGTCGACGTTGCTTCCCCATCTCGTAAGCCACGTTGCATGAACGTCAGCGGTAATTTGCGGTTAAGCTCTCTCATTTTTGTTGATAGCCACGTGTTGCAACTGCCTGCTGCGGCACAGGAAATTAGGCCATGTTTGTTTGTTTTCGAGTCTTTATTGTTTTGTTGTTGTTGTTGTTTTTGTTTTTTTTCATTAGCCTTAGAGTTGTGGGTTTTCGCATTCAGGATGCATGCATGCACGGCCAAGACGGCCGAGGGGCGTTGCTACGGACACCGTTGCCGTAGTTGGGCAGCCATAATCTCGACGTTTGCGTAAACAAGCGTGTTCTGTTGCCGCTAAGTTTAAAGGAGCGTTAAACCTTCTTTCTACATTTCTAGCAAATCTATCTCGAAGTAATACTTGATGTTAATAATATGCGCTGAATGCTTTCGTTTTTAACTACACGCGCTAAAAGTTACAGGACGCAGAGCGATAAATCCAGGAGAGTTGATCTCCTCAACTCGTGACCAGGGGCCCTAATCTGGACATTTGGCGAGAAAGTCGGCAAGAAATCTGGCGTCTGTGATTGGCCGACGCCGCAGTTGACCTTGGCGCCAGCCAATCATAGCCGCCAGATTTCTCGCCGACTTTTCCGCCAAGTGTCCAGATTAGGGCCCCAGTACAGGCAGTCAGGTGTTCTTCCGACGGCTCGAGCCACCAGTGTTCATCCGGTTCTCGTGTCTACTTCGCGAGTCGCATTGGGCCGTGACGCGCACAACATATTTTGTGACCGGACAAATCAAGATAAAATGTCGGAAGGAATAGATCACTCTTATTTTTAGAATTGCACTGCAGAATTCCTCTTTCTGATTCCCTACTATAATCTTCCACTTGCTTTATGCTCCAACAAAAAAAAGATGGAGCTAGTAAAGTTCCAACTAAATATCGTTGCATGGTCCCTTTAATTTATAAGACGCGCGCGCAAGCGTTCCGCTCCACCTGAAAGGGTTTCTTCTCCTACAAAACGCAAACTCTGTGGAGAAGCTACACATTGAGAAAAGTGCTGGCACGCGTAACAATAAAAAAAGAAAGAAAGACGTTTACAATTCTCTGTAATGCCGGAGGAGGAGGAGGAGGAGGGGAGGGTACAAAGAGGAAGGTATGGCCCTCCTCCTCCCCTCCTCCTTCCTCCTCCCCCTCCCTCGTGACGTCACTCGTGAAGGTCGTGACCTTCACGAGTGACCTTCGTGACGTCATTCGTGACCCTAGTGACCCTCGTGACGTCACTCGGGACCCTGGTGACCAACGTTACTAGATTACAGTTGTCGAACTCCCGCGGAGGGGGGTACCCCCCCCTCACTCACCTCAATCCGCCTAGAGTCGTTCGAAGCGCCATCTATATTTTCGTTTCATAACTGTGCATTCTAAAGAGCACAGCTGAAGCGCCAAATGGCGATCACAACGTCGCCATTTCTCCCGCAGCGGTCACTCGAGGAACTGCACGTGACATCTATTTTTGGCTTCAATCGGGTTACAGGGGTTCCACCCCGTCTCCCTTGCGGACGCGCCGCGAAATACCCCCCACAGTTAAAATGCGCCTAGGTCGGGACGCGCTACCTGAAATCCCCGCTGAGGCATGGTTGTATAAAAACAATATTAATTGTGCTGCAAAACCTTGAAAACTAAAAATTTTAGAAAACATCACCCGCCCCCATTTTGTACTAATCTCCAATAAAAGTTACTACAAAAAGAGTTTTTTTCGTTGGTTTTTATGTTTCTAGTGACGTTGAAACGAACGTATCCCGATTCAGTTACCAAAGCAGCCGTCCGGCGGCGCGTCGAGCGAATCTGGGCGAGTCATGGTGAGTGAGGGGGGGTACTGTTCGTGCATGCAGCGTCTATCAACAGTTCCGTAACTGAGTTAATCTAATAACGTTGCTGGTGACGTTCCACTTGACGTCACGTGCGACGTCATTATGGAAAACGTCCCATAACGCAACGCGCGGTTACGCCGACGGCGACGGCGACGTCGCTCAAGGCGGAAACGGGCGCCCAAAAGAGCTGCGCTCTAAAACCTACACCCAAGTAGCAAATGAGGGAGAAATGTGGGCCCAAAGTGGGTTTCTATGGTACCCAGATGTATTGTAAACCTTGTGCTACTTCCGAAATTGGGAATACCACCAGTTAGCGCTGAATACAATAAATGAGCGGGGATGAAAAGATGTTATATGTATAGCCTTTTCCAAAGCTTTTGATTGCGTTTCACACCCCAAAATCTACTCATTTTTTTTTTTTTCAATTTTAAAAGACGAATAATTAATAAGTTGGATTGCTGCCTACTTATCTGATCGAACGTAGAATGTCGAAATTAATGCTATATCCTTGACTCATACTCTTGTCACTTCGGGGGTACCCCAGAGATCAGTACTTCGTCCATTTTTGTCATCTTTAATAATAATATCTGAAAAGACATAAGTATCAAGTTTTTGTTTTTTGCAGATGATTGTATTATTTTTTTCGGAAATTCTACTCCCCCCCCCCCCCCCCAAGATCAAACAGATCCTAACAATGCTAGAATATGTCAAAACAGTAACAATGACCATAACTTATAAAAAGATTCCTCTGCATTTTAATCACGCTGTGAATGGAAGAAAAACCTCTGCATTTTAATCACGCTGTGAATGGAAGAAAAAAATAATAATCTGAAGACCACTATAAATACCTCAGCACTACGTTTAATGAAAAAGTGACTTCGAGTCAATATGTTGACTAAATTGTGAAAAAGGCTAGATGTATACGTTTTACGCTTAGGCGTACCCTTACATTTGCGGATATCGAGACAAAGACATTAATTATATAAAGCATATGTTATATAAAGCATATAACATTAATTAAAAAACAAAAAATGGGTGTGTGTATGTTTACACAGCCTAGAACTTAGTCTGCCACTTGTCTCCCAGCTGTAGGTGAGAAATTTATCCCGTGCTGTTCAACCGCTAGCCTGGGGTCTTTGACGCGCACCAGGCAGTAGTGATACACGACCGCATGCCGGTACGATGCTCTTCGAGATCGAAGCTGGCAGGGGTGGGGATTGAACCCAGGATCCCTGGGTTCTGCAACGCAAGCTTTAGCTCCACGTGCTCCGAACTGGTGTGCGCTAACCCACTCACCGATCTCACTCGGCCACCAATGCTGGAGTACGCTAACTCTGTTTCGCTTACTCACACGACAGACGGGTTGAGCAGAATTGAAGGCGTCCAAAATTAAGCTCTTAGGTTCATCTTCAACGCATTTAGGAACCGATCCTCTGGGACGCACTCGCTTACAAACGCCAATATAAAGACGTTGGAAGCTAGGGCAAGAATTATTACATTAAAACATCTATGTTCAATTTATCCACGGCAAGATTATATTCACACTGAACAGTTTATGACTTTTTCATCGACCGAATCGGCAAGGATAACCATACCATATAAATTCAGCAATACAAATTTAAACACAGTGTTCTCAAATATTAATTTTGCACTCGGGTAATTCACGATTGGAATTCGCTGTCAAATTAAATTGTCACGCTTTAATCACTCACCAGTTTTGATGATGCACTTCTCCAGATATGCGTTTGGGTCGCATTTTGGGTGTTTATTCCTTGTGTATCTCTTATGAAAACTTTCACTCCTGCCAAGGCTTTCAACTGCGAGCCGCAGTATCGGTTAAATAAATAAAATAGGTACCCCAAGAGGAAATTTGTTCATTTCATGGTGAAATTGCGTAGAACCAGAATTCTTAAATAGGATTGAGTTGAAACATTTATGTTTTGAAAACGTCTGAAATAAGAAAATGTTACGATATGTAACTTGCTCTTGCAAACGTTAGCGACATGGTTTCTACGTATTCGCCTACCCCGAAAAAGAGAGGAAGACGCGAGACGGAAACTCCTCGCGTACGTACTTGGCTGTTTATCCCGCGGTGGACGCGGAACTGCAATCCATCTCAAGAGCACGCAGTTGCGAGATGTCGGAAACCAACGCGTTTAAAAAAGCGCTCGCCTTGCTCGTGTGCACGTGTAAATAATGCATTTCTAAGAACGGCACCCTTACGGCCTGTGTCTTCGATAGTTACACACGCGACTTGCTTCTCCGCCTCGCGCTTTCGCCGCGGTTGTTGCTTCGCCGGAGCACACCCGTGTTGCGCGGAGAAAGCGCGCCTAATGGAGCAAATAAGTCCGTGGGATATAATTAGGGTTGTATGTTTTTGGACAACGCCTAGTGTGGACTAACCAGTTTGCTGCTCACGTTGAACGCGTTACCTTGTACAAGTGAGGCTTTTCCGACTATATACTCGATCTTTTTTACGACACTTACGGCGCGAAAATAAATTACGGTGTTCCAACCATGTTTTACCCCAGCCATGTATTTTTGTCTCCCTCTTTCACTCTTTCTCTCTCTCTCTCTCTCTCCCTCTGTTTTGCGTGCGTGTGCGTGTGTGTGTATGGGGGGGGGGGGGGGGGGGGGCAGGCTTTATGATGTCTTCCATTTGCACCATTAGATTAAAAGCTTGTACACAGCTATCAGCTAGATACTGGCGCTCTACGCTTTATAGGGAGCATAAAGAACTATTGCATCATGCACGTTATGAAAAGTTGGTGTACCTAGATCTGCGCACAAC
The DNA here is from genome assembly GCA_013358835.2 of Ixodes persulcatus. Lineage (NCBI taxonomy): Eukaryota > Metazoa > Arthropoda > Arachnida > Ixodida > Ixodidae > Ixodes > Ixodes persulcatus. The sequence continues at coordinate 1,602,706 of JABSTQ010010111.1, forward strand.
AAGAAAAAACATTTCTATGTAGTTGTTTCTGCCACTGAAGACAAAACTATAGAAGCTGCACTAAAAGTAAGAACTGTTTTAAACAGAGAAGATAACCGACAAAAGTAGCTAAAACTTCATTATTTTAGAGCAAATATAAAATTTATAAAACCATCACCAGCCAATTGTTCGTCACACAGATGTGATGAACGTCACCACCCGCAGGATCAATGGCTGTAACCGAAAACGACAGATGGCGACGTCGGTGCATCTACGCCGCGTGATGCTGCGCTTCCCCTCGCAACAGACGCAGTGTCATTTTTTAACCATACAACGTGCAAGGGCCGGTAGGCGGCGCGCTCATCTGTGTCAGTGCGTGTCATTTCACGCTAAAAATATATTAATTAAAAACGATGAAATTTTCTAATGTGCAAATAAAATAGGGGATATGTCTACTAAGTCAAAATACTGAATACAGTCGTATGTTAACTTCGGTTTAGTGTGTATTACTTCTGCAAACGTTGCGAGTAGATGTCCAGTCACCGTGAAACAAGTGAACGGGAATTCGTCTGCTATATAAGGCGCTGCGGGCAGTACCGCTTTCGCCCAGACGATCTCCGGTGGTCCGGGGTGCGGGCTTCAAACCCGTAGCTGACTGACGTCAGAGTGGTTCGATTCCACCTTCTGGGCGTACTACTCTTTTTAATGGCCATTTATAGGGACAAAAAGACAAAAGCGCAAAGAGCATTTTTGATACTTATTGGCCTTTCAAATTGCTTGTTTCACGAAAGCGCCAAAAGCATTTTTAGTGCTTTTTGGCGCTTTCGCGCGAGAGCCAACACCTGATAAATTGCAACATTTATTAACGTAAATGTCAGTAACCGCTGTAATCATGCAGGTACAGTGCATCAGCTCCCTCTTTTTTCTTTATTTATATTTTAAAAGTAGGATTTTGTGTTTTCTGAGTTTATTTTTTTGTGAAATTCAAAGGGTGCTTTTCGGAGTTTATTTTTCGCTGAAAATTCGGAGTTTATTGGAGTTGATGCTTTTTTTTTTTTTTTTAATTACCAATTCTCTTAACTTTAGAGTTGAATTTTACTGCTTCAAATTTTCAAGAGGAAAAATAAAAATAAATAATATCCGTACACAAGCATGACCTAAATTCATAAAAAAAAATCTCATCCGTAGCAAAAATTTATTTTTCCAGCTGTTTTGGGCATTGGTTCCCTTGCCATGGGTAATGCAAATCTTGCAAAGAATGGGTGCGTCAATTAACGTCAGTACCTTCAATTAACTAAACACCGGGGTCGCTAGTCTCGTCAAAACACAAAGTTGGGGCCTAAGTTCGCGGAGCGTGCTGATTAAACTCTTGCGACGATGACGTCACGTGAGATGACAATCATCTAGTCTTGTACGCATTACTGGAAAAAAGTAACCGATTACAGAAATCAATTACGGCATCACAAAAGTGATTGTAAAGTTACCAGAAAGTAATTTATTACTTTTCACGTTACCTGTTTTTTTTTTTTTACTTTTTATTACGAAATCAAAAATGCATACATATGTTCAAAGTAGTTACTTTTTTTTTTTTGTCATTCACACCTTGTTAAGCTTCGTCAGCAGTGGTTCGAAGTTCTCGTCAGTCATCTTCCCATGTTTCCTGGTGAAGATCTCTGCCCTGACGCTAAAAACCCACCCTCTCGACGGATGCGCTTGAAGAAAGAGAGGTGCTGTAGCGGGGGCACAAACTCTTTTTTTCGTACCATGCAATTCGTGGTGGCGCAGTGTTTCGACGGACGCTTCCGAGTCCTCTATGAAGCGAAGCGATTCACCGTTGCGGGGCGCTGTCGACAGCTCGACAGTCAAAGCGTCCCTGAGCGCGTTGACATTCTAATCCTTCTGGCTGTCTTGGTATATATATTTTTTGTTATTGTTTAGGGTTTGAAAAAAAAATAACTGCCCAACGTTGGTGTAACATCGACGAGTGACGCACAGGCAGACAGAGCGATTTTTACGTAAAAAAAAAAAACTCAACTCAATAATTTTAGCTTTTACTGGAAATATATAAATCATTACTTGTAATTTATTACAGACAAAATAGTGATTGAATTACAGCGAACGTTACCGCAGAAAAAAAAAAGTAATTGAAGCGCTAAAAAGTTACAATAAAATTGAATTTATTACAAGTAATCACTTACTTGCAGCTCGTTACGTACAAGTCAGCTTCAATCATCCAAACTCACTCGGCGCTCAAATTCCATCGAGACTGTGGAAGACAAAGTCGGAGCGTGCGTTATCGAAGCGCCATGGGGCCAGACGACTGAACGACTGCACTGATGACGTCACACCCGCGTGTCTTTACATCCTCAAAGTTGCCTAGATTGTCCCTAGGCGGGGGCTGTGGATATTCTGAACTTTCTCGTCGCAAGATCGTCGTTTGCGGAAGTTATCGGTGACGACAAAGTGATGTTGCACAACTTTGGGAAGGAATTATCATTGAGGCCAAGATTCAACTTTGTGATATTGTGGAGCCGTGCGCCTTGTACGCGAAGCTCATCTGCCGGGGTCACTGAGAGTGGCGAAAGAAGTGTCTGAGATAAGACGGTGACGGGGGATGGCGAGAAAAAACCGGGGGAGGCGGAATAAGGGGGGTAAGACCGCCAAGAGAAACTTAAATTAGGGGGGGGGGGAGTGAAGAAGAGTGGAGGAGGAGGATTTCGCATCCTCCGAATTTTTTATTATAAATGTTTTTAAATGTCTTGGGCTGGGGCTTAGACTTTTGCGCGGGAAACAACACCTCAGATAATATTTATGAACATCACTGCCTAGTCACCGTTCTGTCAACAGCGCCAGCTAATTCAGTTGTGAAACCGCAGCTCTTTAAATGACATACACTCTAATCGCCCCAGGGCCTAAAATAATTGTTTCCGCTTGCAAAAGAAAAAGACTAAGAATATAATTGTACTGAATCAACTATGTTCCTAGAAATATTTAGGGAGTGCATATTTTAGTAATTTGTCGTGGAGATCTCACACCAAGCATAAGTATCATTATCAGTAGTGACCAGACGGTAGATACGCTCACTCCATTGAAATTCCTTTTATAAAAACAAAACTAGTTTCATTGAAACTTAAGTATTCCTGCTCAGTTTGAGAACTTGCGAAATATCCATTCCATCGATTCTGTCATCAAAACCGTTCTGCACGTCACACTTTTGGTGGTCACCAATTACTTATTAGAGTCTATGGTTTATTTTAGTATTAGAGTCATAGCTTATAGGTAGGATTACGTGTTTTCGGAGTTTATTTTTCGTCAAATTCAGAGGGTGTTTTTCGGAGTTTATTTTTTGCCGAAAATTCTGAGTTTATCGGAGTTTATTTTTGTTTGATTACAAATTCTCTGAAATTCAAGTTTAATATTGCAGTGTTTCCCCGAAAACAAAATTGAAATAAATAATATGCCGGCGTAAAAGTCTGCTAGATTTAAAAAAGACAAAAAAACGCGCTTGTAACAATTAATATTTATTTCAGCTGGATTTCGCGTTGGTGCCTTTGCCATTAGCAATACTAATTTGTCCCACGACAGAAGTTGCACACAAGTGTTGCTTGAATAAACGTCGATACCTTGATATCAATAAACTCATGGAGGTTGTCGCTGAAACGCTCGTATTCATGCCATCCTACTCTATCAACCTACCCCTTTTTATGCAATCTCTATGGTTCATAGCGTCCACTCTTACAAAAACACAACCTCTTCTTTTAAGAAGCGCAAATAGTATGGCTCAAACTGGAAACCAAAACAGCGGCTTTTGACGTGACCCGTAAGTACAATGAACTGTTGTCCTGAATTAACCTTGACGAGATAAACGGAAACCCCTTCTGACAATGGTCCGAGATTTGAAAGATAACTGTGATGGCATTTTATCAGGACCATTGACCCTGTGCCCTGACCAAACTTAAATGAAAATACAGTGTTTTGCGTGTGCGCGTGTGCTCTTTTTTTTTTTTTTTTTTCTTGGGGGGGGGAGGGGGGGGGGGGTATTTTGAATTTTGGAGTTTATCCGATAAAGAAACGGCCAAAATTTTACCGGCGGGTATTTTTCTGAGTTTTTCCAATTTATCTGAAAACACTGTACCCTGATTATAGCATATAGGTTGTATGAACTCGGAGCCACCGCTTTAGGGTTAACAAATTTCTCCTTCAACAAACGAACGGTGAAATATTCAATCTGTGTGTGTGCACACATCACACGAGAGAAATTCAACTATTAAAACACTCACCTTTTTCTACGAGAGCCTGACGACCCTACACACAAACAACAGAAATGTTTTACAGCTTCCTTTTAATAAATATAAAATTTGCCGAACCTTATGCGAGTCTTCCCGGTGCAAGTTCGTAAGTACAATCACGTGTCACCGTTATACTGTATGTATCTGTACAAGGCGTTTCAATAACGGGTAACAAACAGCGTAGGAACACGGACAGAGTAGAAGACGAAAGATACGCACGGCGTTGTTGGTTACACGTTAAAATGAACTATCCAACTAGCCCATTCGTCAAAGCGGTTCAATAAGAAAATAGCGGTCAACGAAGCCCGCGAAGACATGACGATGATCAGCGTCCGGCATCGAAAACGGTCCTCATTTTCTCATTGAAATTGTTTTGATGATTGCAGTGATTGAAGCTACATTTGACCTTTTGGAGCCGGTTCTGTAGCAGGCAAAACATTGACTTGGGGCAGCCACTGACGCTTTTGGAGCAGATGCAAACATCCGTTAGCACATCACTTGAAATTAAAAAAAAATGTGATTACATTGTTAAATGGGTTCACAGTAATAATGACTAAGGCAGTGGTTCTCAAATGGGGGTCCGCGAGACCCTCAACAAAACTTTGTTTTTTTATTTGGCACGTTTTTTGTAGTTCAGTCCGGCCGTGACTAATTTGCAACCTGCTTCCGGAACTACGACAGCAATAAAAGGCACCTGTTTCATGCTCCAGACGTGTTAACTTACTTACGTACCCCCCCCCCCCCCCCCCCCCCCCCCCCCCGCTGGAAGGGGTCCCCCATCACTGCCAGCGGTCCGCAAGGGGTCCCCGACACATCCATGGCTGAGAACCACTGATTAAGACCTTCTCTCTGATACGGAATCATATTACTTTTTGTAATAAGAACAGAAAGCTCACAAAGGAACATAGAGCTCGACAATAACCCAGGGACTGCGGGTAAAAACAACACATACACTAAAATGTTCTTTTCCATGTGTGCAATTTTATTTTTCTCCTGTAGTGTTTATGTCGTTTTTACCCGCATGTCTCAGGGATTATGTTATGCTTGAAATTCACCAGCTCGTTTGCATCCTGATGTTCCGTTCATTAACAAAGAGCTTCCTTTCTTTAGAAATAAGGTAGGGTTCAATCCCCATCCCTGTCCGTTTTGATATGGATGAGCATCGTACCGGCGTGCGGTCTTGTATCACTACTGCGTGATGCACGTTAAAGACCCCAGGTTAGCGGGTTGTACTGCACTGGCTAAATTGCTCATCTACAGCTGAGAGACAAGTCGCCCGTTGAGGCAGACTAAGTTCAGGTTGTATAAACATACTCAGAACCCTTCTTATATATAAAAATAAGACTCCGGTTAGAGTAAGTTCCATTTACAATGTCTTTTTTTTATGGTTGAAAAATTCAATCATAGATCAACACTTCAGTCAGAATAAAGCCTCACTCCCCTCCCCTTTTGCACTCAGTAGTTCATTTAGCCCGTAAATATAATTTCTGTAAAAAGGGTCATAAAAAACAAGCATATCCGCTATATCTCGGAACAGCTTTTAAAATTTGAGGTTAACCTACAATCAAGATCAAGGAAGGTAAACCAGTAACAGTATTCAGCATAATTTGCGAGCCTATTCGCGACTCCAACTAAACAAACGGCACTTAGCGTTCTCTATTCGAACAGTGAGGGTCTCGCGCTAAGTTATCATTATGCAACAAGATCATTGCTCGCATGGTGGTGATAATACGAAGCTGTTTATAGAGGGGCCTGAAAGTGAGGGCTTGGAGTCGCGGATAGGTGGTATTCACTAAAGTCACTGGATCCGGGGAAATAGCGGCCATTGCCTTTCTTGCCTGCTAGCAGAACACAAATACTAACATACAGGCGAAAAACCTCGCAAGGCGATTGGGTAATTCGTCTTTAGTTGCTATGGCAATCGCCATTTCGGCCCCTTCAAATCTTCGAGATGGTCGTTCTAATCCAGTCGCACCAGGATCACCATGGAGCATCATCATACTGAAGGCGCTCCTCGCCAATTAATATAAGCGTCTTTTGGCACTGTGTATGCAATCAACTTATCAATCATGCCCGTTCCCACGGATCTCTTAGAATTATATTGTTCTTCTTGCGTATTTGAAAACAGGAAAATTACTTTTCAATGCCTCCAAGCGCCTTGACCGCATGTGGTGGTGGCATGAAGATGTACGCTTGTTTCGCTGGTGTGTGGATAGCAAAATCTTGATATGCAAGAAACGTCTCAATATAGCTACCCTTCACCAGCGAATTTACATCGACTCATTAAGAATGGGGAGGTCACGGAGAAATTACTCATTTCACTAGCCAAAATGGCGACCATACGGGGAGCTTGGCACTATTTTCCCACGATCCAGTTACTTTAGCATTCACTGGCGGCCATAGCTCGCTGCTGCTGAGCACGTGCTCACAGCAAGCTTCCACAACGCTTCCAACACGCACATTGCACACCATCAAGGTTGTTTTCTTTTGGAGACCATAAATAAACACTCATCCCGGGCATGCGCTGTGAGAAGTCACCTCAAATATGGCGTCCAGCGAAACCACCCATTGCGCTAACCCAGGCACTCCTCCATGTCAGCCGCTGCTCCTAGCACTCCGGTGCAAAGCGGTGAAGCTCGACGCGCGCGCTCTGCTGGTGATAGCTGGTGAAGGTTGACGCGAGTGGCGCAAGTGCAAAGGTACTCTGTAGCCACGGCTCGGAGGCATGCGGCAGTCATGATAATCAAGTGATCTCACCAGGAGCAGTGGCATAACCAGAAAGGAGGAGGGGGGGGGGGGGCGAAAGTCTGGGATATTTTACAAGCGTTGCCTATGTCGCGCCTTAACGTGCAGAAACTGCACAGGGATTTTGCAGCTTTTATTAGGAGTTCATGCTGGGAACGCTCTTCCCGTACAAATTGTTTTGGCTCTGTTCGTAGGAAAGGTCTGGGACTGTCCCACTTGTTTATCCGCCAGATTGTTTCAAGGTTCATGTTCTTACGCGACCAGAATGATTTATTTTTGCGTACAATTCTGCAAGTCCTTTTGCAAAATTCCCTGCCTGAGTTTCCTGTGTCGTCCAGTGACCCAATATGTTCTAGTGTTCAAGGGTTTATGCGAAAAGTTGTACATTCCTTTCGTATGCTCAAGGTACGCTTTTCCTTGGAGTATCCATGTTCAGTAAGTCGCAAGCGGCTGTATAAAACCCTGGTTGACGTTCTTTTACCCGTACCTCTATATAAGTCACTGTACTGTGACGGAACAGGGCAGGACGTCTTAAAGAGAGTAAGTTAAATTCCGGTGAAGCCTTCTTTTAAGTCATTTTTCTTTAAACTGCACTGCGGCGAAAGCCGTTGCTTGAGGAGAGAGGTCTGTTTTTCCCATGGTCGATCAATGGTCTACTATGTAAAAAGCCCGAAACAATAGAACACATATTTCTCGTTTGTTGGGATGCGGTTTTCCTATGGGACAATCTTCAGCGCACACTGAAGAAAGACCTCCCCCTCACCCCACATGGCATTCGTTTTTTTGCCATCGGAGAATGAAGGTGGGGTTCCGTACGACTTGCTCGTGCTCCTCGGCCTCCACAGCCTCTGGAGGACGAGGATGGCTGTAAACAACGCAGATATAAAGTTACACCCCGCTAGAGACTGTTTAATTGAAAGTGTCGCGTCTATCCGGGAAGTGTATCACACTCTGTCAGAGCCTCCGGTCTGGATGTCCATTCTATAGACGCGTTGGTGTGTTTAAAAAAATTTAAAGTAGTCGCGTGGCCGCACAAAGGCCTACGAGCTTTTAACATTTGTGGGCGTGAGTGCACTTTCTGTTGTTCTTCCCATTGTTTAATGAGGCAATAAATTTAAAAAAAGTGTCTGCGTGACCTAGTTGGTAGTGTGTCTGGCTCGCAATCGAAAGTCATGGGTTCGAATCCCGCCTCCGCTCGCGGCGACCTTTAATTTTCATTAAATGTGATGTTTTAATCCCTTTCATTCCACGCATGACGTCACGTGAGCTTTGTGGGTTGTTTGAAATTCTCGCGCGATGTCATGTGGCTGTGACGTATCGATCAATCAGGATTTTCCCGTCACAGCACCGACGCCGGCTCATCTGCGACACGAGCTCCTTAAAACTATCGCCTTAAAATGGCCTTGCGGACCTTTGCAACAGATATGTGTAACTTCCGAGATTGGAAATTATCGTTCAATATGAACGGTGTCACGTAAAGCAAAGGTAGAACTACCGAACTACCGTATAGTCCGCAGGGGCCAATTTAGGATGGAAAAATGTGTTTGCTTAGAAAGTCTTCACGTCGTGCATAGTCCGCACATGGTGCTTAGTCGACACGAAAATCTTCTTATACACGGCACACCTTGACAAATGTCTGCTTTCTTAGCTCACAAAGAAGCTTGTATTATACATAAATCATAGTTTAAAAAAAACGTGCAACAATATTCGCAAAACTTTTTTTTTAACACGAGCTTATTTGCATTAATGGGCAACGGCACTGACCAAGAAACTCGTTTGTTCCGGTGTCACTTCAAGGAGAAAAGCAAGCGCTTCCTTTCAATCACTCCTTCGAAAAAATTGATGGCGTAGCTGGGGGATCGCGGTATCCCCCAGTGACGACATTCAAATGCTGCTCATAGATTGAACCCGGCATTGCGTGGGCACTCGATTTGGGCTCGTCGTAATCAATAGCTCGACAAGCATTCGGGCAGTGGCCCGTGTCCAAACGCTGCAATGACCACAATAGCCGAAACATAACGATGTCTTGAACTCAGCGCGTGTCCTTTGCTCTGCCTACCCCGTCAGCGCGTGGCTATGATCAACATTGGCGGCATATAATCGGCTCCAGATCACGTGGCCGCTTGTTCTGGCTGTGAGTCGAGGGGGTGAACGCTGCTCGTTTCTCTTTCATTTTTTCTGCGACTTCTATTGCGTGTGGTGAAAAACGAACGCGTGCTTCATATGTCGTTAATATCAGGGATTCGTTCTAAGCGGTATTTGCGCAAAGTACAAAAAATGTTGCATCGCCCCTTCAAACTATTCTTTCATTCCCAAAATCTGACACGTCTCGTCATAATGAACGATCTTGAAAAACAAAATTCCCGTATTGTCCGCACGCTTAGATAGTCCGCACAGCCTAATTTTTCAAATTTTAAACATGTATAGTCCGCAGACTATAGCCCGGGAAATACGGTAATAGAAAGCACAGTCGGGCTCGGGCCGGATTATGGTCTGGTTCGGTGTGATTCGGGCCGGGTTCGGGTTGGATTCATGTCGAAAAGAGCAGTCGGGTTCGGACCGAGTTCGAGCCAAGTTTGTTTTTGGTCAAGTCGGGCTCGGGATTACGTTTAGAAAGCCAACTCGTGATCGGGCCGGGGTCGGGCCAAGGCTTTATCGGGCCTGTAGGGTCGAGCCTAAATTCCGGCCCGATCTGATCTCTAGGCTCTGGTTCTGTCTTTTTACAGTATCCGCCATCCTACTATTTTGCAAAGTTTTCTCACGACTTTCAGCTCCTGACATTAAAGAGTTTTAGCGGATCGTACGCAAAAGCTTCGTGTACGCAATGAAATTGCCAGTCAGAAGTACGCGTGCGCAGAACATTCTGCGCAAGCGCACTACCGACCCGTAGTTTTATTGCGTGCGCAAAGATTTTGCGTGCGATCTACTAAAACTGCCTATTGCCTCGAAATATAGACGGCGTCAGCGATCAACGGTAGGCGATCAACCGGCCAGCGCGGTTCGGCGCCACAAGTCACTAACACCAATCAAATTGCATCAAATCGTGACATTATGGCATTTGTTATCTTCCTATGCATGTTCTTTCATCAGCTAGACCAATAAAGTGCGGCAACTGTCCCGTGATTTGCGCTTTTAAAATGTATGTTCATGGTTTTATGTGTTCGAACCTTCCGCTGTGCTCTGACCTAAGATGAGACAAAGTATACGGCAAGTAGAGACGCTGTGAAATATGTGCACATTTGTACCCGTTTTCCTTTTCCGCCTACTTTTCTGAATATTAGGGTCAACCAAAATTTAAATATTTATTTTTTACTTTGTTGAAGCCTACTTGGCGCACATGTGGCAAAATTCTTAGCAAACATTGCATTTTGGTGCAAGACGTACGAGACTTCCGTTCGTGGTGCAATTGGGACCAAAAGTGAGCAGAGCAGTACAAAAAAATAAAAACAGGACAAACACAGTATTCGTTTTCTGTTGGTGTTGTTTTCCTGACAGTCTCGGTCTCAGTAAATTAAACTTCATCACTTCATCAGCTTGCATACGCTCTAACCATTTCTTTGGGTGTAAAGCAAAATTATTAGAGTTTCAAATACTAGTCACTGACGATGTGAGGGACAAAGCGTCTCTTTCGAACGCCCAACCATAGCCTCCTCTATACTCCCAAAGCCTGGCAGTTCGAAGACGGAGCCATAGAGTGCCCGGTCGCAGATTTGGAGCGCGAGGATCTGGTAGCACAGAGCCTTTCTCGGGGAACCTGGACGTCAGCGCGCAGCTTTTGCAGCGGCGAGGACCCGAAACATGGTTTTTAAACCCGACGAGAAAAGAAGCGGTAGCGCGAGGAACGCGAAGAGCACGAGCGGACATTCCATCGCTCGGGAACAGTGTGTTTCGGCGTCTCGCCGCAGCGGGGCGCCCGTCACGTGGCTCTCCTCTCATCCGTTGCCGGAGGCTCTACCTTTTTGAATTTCGGCGGCCGCTTCTCGTGGCGATCTGCCAGGCTTTGTCAGTACGGAGGAGGCTAAGGCCCGGCCTATAGCTCCAGCACGCGCTCCTTGCCTTCTGCCGTGCTTTGGCTGCGCGTGCACGCTCGAAGCTCACGAAACGTCGAAGAGTTATCGAAGGCAGGAGGCTCTCGCTGAAGGCGGGACAACTGAAACTCCCCTCTGCCGTTCTCACCCAGTCAGTGGCTATGATACGGCATTCCATTCAAAAGTTGCTTCCTGAATAATCGGGTTAAGAGCAAAAAGTTAACAATAGGCGCACCCGCCTTGAACCGAGGCGCATTTTATTTTTATTTTTTCGTCGTCAATTGGCTCTGCTAGACAAAGCCCGAGCACGACGTCATAGTGGGTGGACCTCCGACCAGTCCCAAGCGGCGAACGCGCTGAAGCTGGACGAGAGACGCCGCAAAGCGGCAGACGCGTCAGTCCTGGCGTCGCCGTGGATTAGCGTCGCGCTCGTTATGAAACGCAGCAAAACGCGTTGGCGGCGACGCTGACACGAGCAATGCGGTGCTGCGTGGGTCAACTAGTAATGACGTTTGGGGGGAAAGGCGCAGCAGGCCTTGTCTTCTAGTATGCGGAGCGCAAGTTCGTCTGCTTCTTGCGCAGGAATTGCGGTGACGTCAGAACGACGCCGAGCTTAATTGGCTCTGACTGAAGGATAGTGGGTAGACCTCGAAGCTAGCTGCCTCGAGGTCTACCCACTATATATCCTTCAATCAGGGCTCATCAGAGCTCGGACGTCATTCTGACGTCATTACTACCCCTGCAAAAAGAAGCAGACGAACTTGCGCTCAGCAATGGCCGGACACGGTTCCGTACGGGTCACTTCCTGTCGTTCTTTGTCGCGATACTTGACCGGGTCCACGTGCAGGTACCACAAGTCCCCAACGAGCGACACGAAGGGCATCAGCGACAACTACCGCTCCATCCCGTGGTCGCCGTACAACGTGGTCTTCCTCGACAGGACCTACAAGCAGATGCCGCTCTCCATGCAGTGCAACCAGTCGTCGGGGGCACGCTTTCCGGTAGGCAAGCCACGTCCTCCGGTAAAACGGCCGCATCGATTTGGCGCTTTGTCGTGCCCACGACAGGTTTGCAGCAAAGGGGAAGCAGGGGTGGGTCCCACGTCAGGTCTTAGAACTAATGGTGCGTTTTTTTTTTTATTTTGTTTTCATTTAGGGAATATATATAATATATATATATATATATATATATATATATATATATATATATATATATATATGTATATATAGTGTGTGTGTGTGTGTGTGTGTGTGTGTGTGAAAACCATGTTCTTGGGAGGAGCATTCAGCCATATAGCAACGCAATAGCCAATTTTCTTCCGAAGATATGAAATTTTGAAGATCAAAGCGCGGAGATCGCCACGGTTTCACTACGATATTTTCACAGCCATCAATTTCACACCGAAGCATGCACGTAGTAATAATTTTCCCTACTTATTTTATGAAAGGGTTACAACAGGTACACGGAATATCATAAATTGCAATCAAATATATCTATGCAAAGAAAAAAATCTACGAAACACGCCCAGTAAACACGTTTTAGAAACAGATTCACAAATTATTTACTATCGAAGTACTCCATATAGAATGGTACAAAATCTAGCAAAATGAGCATCTTTAAATGCATTTTAATAATATGTTAGAATATATACTAGTCCAATATTGAAGTTGTGTTAATGATGCAGAAACGCAGCTTTCCTGTGTGGAAAATGCACGTCAATAGTTTAAAAAAATACATATTTTATTTCTAAACTCTGCTAAAATCACCCGCAGTGTCTTGAACTAACTTGTGATGGCAAAATATTGAGTAAAATATGCCCCCCAATGAGAAAAACGACAACAAACCTGCAAATTGAGCTAGCTTCGTTATAGGGGCTTTGCTGCGAGACGTCGGCTCCAAAAAGACATTTTCTAGAACCGACAAAGGCTGTACAGCAGTTGATGTCCCTAGCTAAGCTTTATACGTGTTTCTCATTCCGTTACCGCTTAAGTCCTTCTGGGTCTTTTGCTTACGAAGGGATCTCGGCGGACGCCACAGCTGCCGACAGTTGAGAACTGTAGGTACAGGCCATTACCGTGAAATGCGAAGCCCACGGAGGAGGAAGGTCTGTCATCGAGAAAACAAGGCTAGGGACGTACTATCTGGAAAGTAGGTATCTCGGTGTTCAACACTCTGACCATTTCTATAGCATCGATGCGTACCGTACAGTCGAATACAGACAGAGGTTGATAACTACAAGGGTTCTGTTGTTGGATGCTTCCATCTCAGTTCATACAATGATAATCCGGGTCATACTTTTTTTATATTTCTGTAAAATATATACTTTATGAAAGGCATGTCCTTAGGAAAAGCACTGGCTATATAACTGCACGTATAGACGGTATAGTACGACGGGTCAAATCGTTCCTGTAAAAGTATACGCATCGCACAGAAAAACAAAAGGGTTGATGTAGTATTGATCCCTACCAAGGGACGAATTTAGCAAAAATAGAACGATGTTTGATTTAACTAGGTTAGTAATTACTCGTAGTAATTGCAGTAAAACGAATAGATGGACTAGTTGGTACATGTTTAACTTGTGAAGCGCCTAAAAAACGAGGACACAAGGAAGACCAGACAGGAACAAGCGATGACTTACAACTGAACGTTTATTGAAACACATTTACTATGGTATTTGTACACAAACTCAGGCTCCCGACATAAAAAGGAAAACTCTTTCTCAGTTAAGTGCACTGACGATGCACTCACGCAGCTATCCTCACCCTTTACTCTAATGGAGTAGGTCTCAAACAATTCTCTCTCAGTTTTGTTTTTTAGTTTTCCAACTATTTTTGTTTTGTCAAGATTAGGCGCGCACGGACACCTATCAGTCCGATGGGGGAACTTCTAACAGATAGGGCGTGCTCGCGTGCCCTATCGTTGATGCACCTCCCCGTTTGCCCTATATACGCTTTTCCGCAAGTCATAGGTATTTCGTAAACTGACGTTGCGCATTCAATGTACTGCGCGGCGTGTTTCTTGGCGCAAGCCTGTTTTTTTTTTTGTTGTTTTTGTTTTTTGTTAGTAATTAACTAATTCTAGTAATTAACTTCGTAACAAATGTTAATGTGTCACTTCAATTAGAGACAAGGAGGACATCATCGAAGACTATTATACCCAACTATGTTATGAAGGTATATCGTATAAGTAGGATTCCGTGTTTTCGGAGTTTATTTTTCATCAAATTCGAATGGTGCTTTTCGGTGCCTAGTTTTTGCCGAAAATTCAGGGTTTAATTTAGCAGTGTTTCCTATTACAAATAAATTAATTAATTAATAATATCCGGGTGTAAACGTATGCTACATAAAAAAAAGCTCGCTTGTTTCAAGTAACATTTTTTTTCAGCTGGATTTGCCATTGCCATTGGCAACACTAATTTGTCCGGTTGCACACAAGTGTTGCTTCCATAAATGTCGTTACCTCTCGACGTTTATGCGTTTTCTGTATTGTATAAATCTTGAATGCCCTTCACGGGTCCTTAAGGTGTAAATAAATTAAATGAAAATCAATAAACTCCTGGAGGTAGTCGCTGGGTAGCTCGTATTCATCCCATCCTATTCCATCAACCCATGAGCACGTAGCCAGGGAAGAAGGAGGGGGGGGGGGGGGGCATGGCACCCCCCCCCCCCGAAATTTTTTATTTTGCTGGGGCCTCCTCTCTCCCTCCCCCTCATACAGCATTCTGTCATGGGCACCCCCCCCCCCCCCTCTTCCGAATCAAATCCTGGCTACGTGCCTGCATCAACCTACCCCAAGGCCGCGCGAGGGGAAGTGGTAAAGGATCATGGCAGATTCCACTGATCGTTTTGGAGCGCGCCGGGATCGACTTTTCTGGAGCGCACCTATTACACTGGGCGATCGGGATCGAGCGGGACGTGTTCTTTCGTCGTTTTGGATCAGCTCCCACTCCAAATCTCGATCCGTATCTGAGAAAAGTTGGGAAGGGACAGAACGAGCGGGTTGGTAGGGATAATTAAACTTGAGGAAGAAAACGAGAAGGGACGGACAAAACACAAAAGAAAAAAGTTGCTCCGCCGAATTCGGCGGATTCGACCGGAAGCGAGCCTGGCCAGCCCTCGGCACGCACACGTGACTTCCTTTCTCGCCTGGAATCTCGCCTCAAAAGAATTCGTAATGGCCGCTCACGAAGTGCCACCCGCTTTACTGCTGCTGCTGCTTTATGAGAGTTCGTCGTCAAGTTGCTCGAGCAGCTCCTGCAGCTAGAGTAGCAGCGACCACGAGGATTGCTTGTATGAATCAAGACGTACCAGGACACCGTTGACGAGTATTCCGATGAAGAGGCAAGTGGGCTACGCTGATGCACATCGCTTGTCGACGCCGCGCATCTTTCAAAATTCACATCACGATTATTTTGCTCGTGCGCTGAACACGCGTTGTTGACGCCGCGATTATCGAAAACATGTACTTCGAGATCCGGGACCTCGGGAAGGTGAATAACGGGAAAGCATCCGTCGATTCCGGAGGAGTGGTCACGTTCCACTAGGGATACGGAGGCGGAGCGACTCTGTTCAGATCGCGTGCTCCATCTCGGATCTGGACTACTGATTCCGCCGCTCTCCAAAATTGCCAGTGTAATTCGCCATAATAAAGAAGTTTCAACTGCCCCTCTTTCCCATCTTATGCAATCTCTACGGTTCATAGCTTTCACTGTTACAAAAACACAGCCTATCCTTCCTATAAAACACAAATAGTATGGCCCAAACTGGAAACCAAAACAGTGCTTTTTGTCGTGACCCTAAAGTACAATGACCTGCTTTTCTGAATGAACCTTGACGAGATAAAAGGGAAGATCCCTTCTGTTATGGTCAGAGATTTGAAAGAAAACTGGGGTGGCAGTTTCCCAGGACCGTTGACCATGTGCGCTGATCAAACTGAAAGGACCATGAAACGAATTTTGGGCTGGGATAAATGAATTTAGATTGGGATTTTACTAATAACATATCGCTTAGTGGCCAAAGAAAGAAGGTAAAAAGTCAAAAGCCTGATTTTCGGTACGAAAATTTGAAAACATAGCGGACTATTTCGTACCTCCTTCCCTTCGAAAGCTCTCTGCCTTTTCACTGTAATACATCAGCGGTACCCAAAGCACGTCACCCGGGCCCAATGCACGTCACTCTAGGGAGCCTTCATGTGCGCTTTGCTAGGGTGGTGCCACCCTTTGTAATACCGCTCGCCGACAAACCAGCAACCATTTTGGTTCTCGGCGATAATCCCTGGGTCTTATAACCCTCCCGGAAACAAGCACCTTATCTCACAAGTTCGGAGCAGCGTTGTGGAACCCACGGACGGAGGATTAGCATTTTCTCCCTCGGATGGGAGGGCTGATGGACACAAAGGCCACTTTCCGGCGCACGGGGAAACAATGAGAGGAACAAAATGGCGGTGGAAGAGGGTGTGGGAAAAGGAAACAGGCAGTTGGCATCACTCTATGCGATGCGCACATGAAGGTACCCTACGTCACACGACACCCGACCTCACTTCCTTTCATCCCTAAGCTGACAGTGCGGTGGGATCTACGCGCTTGCCGGATCAATCAGCCGCCCCCCTTTCATTACCTGGCCCCATTCTCTCCACGTGGGTATGCGCGAGGGAGCGTGATCACGTGGCAAAAGATAGAAGTGTGGCTGGCCGAACGAACACGTAGCTTCCACGGCACTTTCAGCTCAGGAATGAACGGGGTGGGGAAAGCAACTTTGTCCGGATTTTGAGCGACGGTCTAATCTTCTAGTGGGAGAATGGCGATGTCCGGGTACACAAACGAGGGTCCGAGCAAGAGGGCGGTTCCTCCTTTCCCTCTTCTTGAACTGTTTGCTACGCTGCGCGATTTGTGAGTTGAGGACGAAAGGTAAATCGGAAAAAGGTGAAAAATCATTTCATGCATTAATCGTAAAAGACCGTTTTTTTTAGTAATCGTAATGAGCGTGTTGTTAAAGTATACTAGAAAACAAAAAGAATAAAAGCCGTCTGTGTTTCGTCCCCTGCTTTATTATTTGTTTCCTAGTCCTTCTTTTTCTTCTTCTTTTTTTTTTTTTTTTTTTTTGGGGGGGGGGGGGGTGCGTTGGCACATCAAAATTCGGAGTCTATCGGGTAAATTTGAATTCACCGAAATTTTACCGGCGGAACTGGTGGGTGTTTTTCGGATTTATCCGAAAACACAGAACTCTACATATATGGGCATGCGCAGCATTTTTGCCGCTCCGAGAAGACACTCAATTTGGACGCGTCTCGAGAAGGGAAAGGGGGGGGGGGGGGGGGGGGGCAACGCGATGAGACACAAATATAAAGCTAAGCAAGGGACAGCACGCCTTATCCTACGATAGAGCAGCACCGCTGTAAAGCCTTTGTCAATTCTTGGAAATGTCTCTTGGGAGCCGATGTCGCGCGGCAAAGCTCTTATAACGAGGACACGCTATAGTCCGTGACAGGCCAAGAACCAATGGCGAGGGAAAGGAAGCCTGGGGAGGAGGAAGCAGGCGAAATGTTGGAGAGAAGGGGATATTTCCTCTTCTCCAGCATTTTATATGCTTCCTCCTCCCCTGCCTTCTTTCCCTCTATAGCTCAATTGGAGTGAAGATTTGTTCTCGATTTTCTCTTTTGGAGGTTATATGTTACTCAATGTTTTGCTATCACAAGCTAGTTCAAGACACTGCAAACGGTTAAAAAGATATCTAAAAAAAAATGGAAATATTGATGTACAATTTTGTTGCATTTAGAGAAACCAACTACGTTTCTGTATTAAAAACAAAACTACAATAATGGTAAAGCGCATCCTTTTTATATATTCGTAAAATGCATTTAGACATGACAAATTTATACATTTTGCGTCATTTTATATTTATTATTTATTTATTTAAAGAAGCAACCTGCAGCGCCGAAGCATTACAGCAGGGAAACACAAATTAAACACATAATCACGAACATAAATACAATGACAAAATACAATAAATACTGTTAAATAAAACACAAACTCTTGCGTGTTAAAACTGCATAAAATGGTTTATTGGTAAATAATCTGTTAATCTCTCTAGAACGTGTTTACTTGACGTGTTTCGTAGCCTTTTTTTTATAAAAATGTTTTATTGTAACTTTTAATATTCTTTGTACGTGTTGTAAACCTTTTATAAAATAAGTAAGAAAAATTGTTACTACTTGCACGCTTCAGTGTGAAATTGACGGCTGCGCAAAGTACCCTAGAGAAACGTAGGCAATTTCCACGCCTCGAGCTTCGAAATTTTACATCTCCGGAAGTAAATTAGCTACAACGATCAAATATAGCTGAATCCTCATCCCAAGAACATAACTTTCAAATTTTTTTATTGTTTTATACATATAAAAGCTATTATATTTAGACCATCAATGTACGTTTGACGTGGAAACACCCAAAGGCTGTTTTCGTATATCATGGTGGTCTAGACGACCGGTTTCAAAGTTGGTCAGGTTCGCGTGTTTGTCGTGCCCCCATGCCTTCGTTATATGCATATTTTCGCTATATCTGTACATTCGTTATATCTGCCTGTTCGCCGTGTCACCCAGTTTCGCTCCATCAGACACCGAAGATAACGGGCCTTTTACAATTTTTTGTTTACTTTTTTTTTTGTGCATCCGTATTTTACGTGTATGGAATAGTACCCCCGGCGCAAACAACTGATGTTTTTTGGGGTGTTGTTGATTTTTGCCACAGGCAAAATCAACTTTTTGGCATCGATCCCGAGCAATGTCTCACGCTGCTGCTTGCTCAGAAGTGTTTTCTGTGGCCAGTTGACCACGCCCAAAGGTCAAAGAGATCGCCGGGGTGCATTCGACAAGTCGGCGACTATTGTGTGTTAGTTTCTAAGAAGACAACTCCGGGACATTGGGTTCGGGTGGTTCTGACGTCTCACCAAGACGGCGGCGTTAGTTGTCGGACGGAAATTGTGCAGATGGTTCTCTTCGAAAAACGAGTTTCTGCGCAGTCTCAATGCCCACGGCTCACGCGAGCAAATGCACTCGTTTAAAATCAATAGTGTGTGGTATATAGAAAGTATAGGGAATACAGCTAGCGTCCGCAAGGCACAAACGTCTTTCCAATCCCTGGGAACGCAGTATTCTTTTATCGTGACATCCCGAAGCAAGACGAATGCGGCATTCACACTGGCGTTCGAATCGCAACCGCGAATCGGTTACGCTCTTTTTCATCGTCAGAGGGCTCTAAACTCGCCAAACACAAAGTATGGACCGAAGTTCGCGGAGCGCACCGGATGGAGTGTCCCGACGATGACTTTGCGCTTTTTTCGCCGGCGTCCAATCGGCGCGCTTCGCGAACTTTCGGCTCCAACTTTGTGTTTGACGAGTTCAGGGCCCCAGATGTGCTTGAAATTGTATTAGATATTGAAGCAACCGCATTCGCAACCGCTTTGCGAAAGCGGTTCAAGTGCTAGTGTGAATACGGCATAAGACCACTTTGATCATGAAGCAATTGGCAGCGTCTGCCTTTGACAGCAGACAGACATTTAAGTTACGGTGTCGGTTTTCTTTTTTTCCTAATCCTTGCAGGGCAACTGGGAAGGCATGCCTACCACCAATATCCTGCATCCGCTGCCTGTTCCTCGCAGAAACTGTCCTGGGGACGAGGGTCTCCCCCAGCGGCAGAACTGAAGGACAAAGCTAGTCGGACCGATGCACGCGGTAGAGTTAAAGTTAGAAAGCAGCGACGAAAAACGAAGGGACACCACAGCAACCTAGACAACACAAACCAGTCAAATGTTGCTTTTTTTTTTTTTTACTTGGAGAATGACGTGAAGGCTTATATAAACAGGACTGCAGAGAGCAACCCGCACAAATATTATAATCATTACATAGCAAGTTTCAAAAGTTAACGTAGTACATGTTTCCAGGGCTGCAAAGAAACCGTTCGTGTCCCTTGTACGTATTTCGCCATGCAGGTCGTGCAGAGACTACGATTTCCTTGCATCCGTCAACCGGTCCTATTAACGAGCAACGGCATTTTGTTTTTAGTCTTCCTTATTGTTTTATATTCCATGATTTTTTTTAACATAACCTGCTTAAAGATTTGTTTATTTATTTATTTTTATCTACGGCGCTCGCAAAATCTTATTTTATTAACATTGTTTACTGGATTTCAATGCCCTCATCAAGTACACATGAAAACTTTTTTTTTCTTGTTTAGTAACGTCGCATTGCAGATAACACATCGTGTGCGAGATACTACCACTCTCCTTGCCTGAATAATTAATGTATAGCAAAGTCTAAGAAAGAGTAACTAAGGTATGTCAAAGTCTAAAAAAGAGTAACTATATTTGTAGAAACACATTACTACTAAAGTAACAAAAAAAATGGTTTGAGAAGCTGAAAAGTAAAATTGCGACATTGTTCTAGTTGTAGTATTTTCCTGAGTGTGGTTCCCCGACTGCCCAGAGAAGATAGAGGGAAAGAGTTCAAGAAACACTGAAGTTAATTTTCAATTATTTATTTATTCACTTCAAACTTGAGACAATGCAAAATTGCCTTGGAGTTGAAGCAAAAGTCGAAAGTTGAGGAGGCCTGACTAGGCCCGGGTGAAGCACGTACCAATTGTACCCCACGGGCACTACTGATTAATTTATAATCCAAACACACCCAACCAACCAACCAGCTTCTACTCTCTCGGGAGCATGTGATTTAGATACCAAAAAGCCCCGAATTTAAGTTGTCCTTAAATAGAAGAGAAAAAAAAAACGAACAAAAAACGCCAGCTTGACAGAAAAAAAAATCTTCTACGCTACTTCTTTTTCTCTCTCTCTCTTTGACTTGGTACACAGCCGCACTGTACTGTCCTTGTGGTTGTTCCTTTCTATCGAAACCACATTCCTTGCCCCGTTCCTTTCTTTTATATTTACCAGCATTACTGGAGAAAATATGATTTATAAATTTAACATTTTCTACAGTAATTATAGTCGCTTTACAACACAAATGAACACCGATTGCTCTCCAGCATTGAAGTTAGACACCGAAAAACACCGATTCAAAGGGGGGGGGGGGGAGATAAACACCAATAAATAACCCCCGAATGTTAAGAAAAATAGATACCGAAAACACGGCACTCTAATCATAACTGGCTACTTTTGCTAGCGGTTGACGGTGCTACAGGTAGTTTTTTGACGAAACTTCGGTTATAAGAACCCTTTCAGACACTTGAGTGTTTTACGAAAGGGATGAATTAATTCCTTTCGTCAGCCCCCAATCTTCTGTTAACCCTCTCATGCATGAATTATAATCACTATGTCAGAAAACTTTTATACCGTGTTGTGGCATTCATGTGAACCGCCAATGATGTAAAAAAATGTCTAAAAAATTCAACCCTATTTACAATAGCAGAACGTACATGTCCTCATTTGAGGACAACGTGCATTCCAGTGGTCAAGTGATTCAATTTCTGGTATTTGTGCAATGGTCATTTTAATAAAAATAATGAGTATATTCGGGCTAAAACACGTTGATACTGCTTCATTTCAGTTCCACAACGCTAAAGCAACAGCTCTCAGCTAAAAAAGACGACAGTGAACATCTCACGAGGCTTTAAACTCTTCAAAGCACTCAGGGCAGAGAGGAACATCGCAACGCCCACAGGTGTACCGCGTCTTGCTGCGACAGTTCTTACTGCGACAGCGCTGCGCATTCTTCAAAGTCATTTTTCTGGGGTAATGTGCACCACCGTCAAGCCTCTTCTCAAGTGGCACGTCATGCTTGGCCCGTTTTTTCACCGGCTGCAGAGGAGAGGACTTCTGCCGAGACATTTTCATTCAGCTAAAGACACTGAAGAGTTAGTAAGAAAAAATATGCAAGCGTAGCTCAAAGTTTTTCGCGCGCAAATGCCACAAAGCCCGCGAAGCGGAATGAGAGCAAAGCAGTGTTCCTGCATGGCGTCCCTATTTGAGGACAGATATAGCGGGCATCAAGAGGAAAAATCGGGAAAAACTATCTCAAAACTTTCATTGCTACTACATAAAGTGTGTCTCAAACAATCTGAAAACAATTTTCCTTGCAATTTTCATACAAAGTTTTGCTAGTAAAAAGTAATTACTTTTACGAACTGTTGCATATGGCTTCTCCATGAATGAAGACGAGGTACGATGCCCTCTGTGCGAGATCCGGCAAGTGCTGCCATCTGTCGGCCGTCTAGGAAAGCTTTTTCTGTCCTCATTTGAGGACACCATGCAGGAAGGCAAGGCATGAGAACATATTCTGTTGAGGAAAAAAAAAACGAAAAACACCTGTCCTGATGTGTGGACGTGATGCATGAGAGGGTTAATAAACCCTTTCTCTTTTTTTTTTTTCGGGTAAAGGAGTAAGTTTTGTTATCTTGCACTACTGATTCTGCACCGCGTTTGCAGCGCAGTGCGAGCGCCGCCATTATAAGGCAAGCATTCAACATGATTTGAGTTGGAAGCTCGCGCGGAGTTTCGGCAGAGAAGCCGAACGCGCGCGTAACGTGTTTTTCTACCCTAGGCGCAGGCCACGTTGAGCCCGTAGTCACGTGATCTTTCTCACGGATACCGATAAAAATATATAATTTTAGGTAATTTTTAAAACTGTCTTTAGTGCCCCGTTCCCAGAAATGCAAGACCGAAAGTGAATGTCGCGTAGACAATGAGTCGAAGGTTTGCTTTCCACAAACCGAAGCTGGCAAAAGGTGGACCAAAACTCCAACAGGGCTACAACGCCCGCAAGAAAGGGAGTTCTTGTGACGTCTGTCTCGATGTGTGGTCACGTGTTCAAACTAACGTGTTGTCTCGTTCGCGGCATGTGCTAGTGCTCTTGTCTCCTTTGTGCCGAGGTATTCACAAGAACTACTTCTCGTCTACAGCCCACATTCGTGTAAAAGTGTAATAACTGCCCTCCACTTTTCCTTTTAGAGCGCGCTCTTAGGCGCCCGTTTCCGGCTTGAGCGGCGTCGCTCAGGTCCCAGGTCCCCCCGACGTGAAGTGACCCCCCCCCCCCACCCCCCCCCCCGGAGCAGATTGAAGATTGAGGGGAGGAGGACGAGGGGTATACCCTCCCCTGAGTACCCTTCCCTCCTCCTCCTCAAGAGCTGCGCTCGGCGTTACAGGGAGTTGTAAACGGCTTTCACTTTTTTTTTAATCGTCGATTTAAATATATTCACACCAAACACTGAAAAAGACAGCAGGATTTAGTGGACGACGGTTTATAAAGACCTACACTCAGCAAATGTTATAAAATGTACTTATGAAATAATACAAATAAGAATCATCAGGCATGCTAAAGCATTAAATGTCAAGGGTAAGGTGGGGCAAAATGAGACAACAAAAAAATCATTTCAATGGCAATTTTTATTTTTGCTTCATTAAAAAAAACACCATGGGGATATTCTTAGATATGTTGACTGTATCCTCAGTAAATATCACTTAACTGGAGCAAGCGAAACATGAAACAAAACTACACTATCTAAAAGTCACACAAGGTCTCATTTTGCCCCGCCCTGTGGGGCAAAATGAGACAACGCAGCGGGGTACAATGACACACTCGAAAACCTGATATGCGTTGTTTTTGCAATAAAAACACTTGAAACGCAGTATGAGTTACAACGCGCTCTTTATGAGCCCACTCCTTGCATTTCATGCACTCGATACATACTGAATGCGAACTGCTTGGCTCCAAAGTTCTCTGCATACCAGGCGCTGCCACTGTCTTGTAGTGTGCATCGCGCGGTCTGCAGAATGCTCGGACACTGCGCGCATCTTCGGGGGATCACTAATAATCTCACATTAATTACGCGGTTTCTTTTCTTTTTCTTTAAGGGGAGGGGGGGGGGGGGGGGGGGGGGGCAGGGGAACGCCGGTTCTTGGTTGCTTTCGCCAGCATCAGCTTTGCCTTGTGGGGAGATGACGTTAGAGCAGTGTTCCTCTCCGACCTGCTGGTTCTCTGTTTCTGTCCTATGTTAGGTACAGAAGAAATGTTTTTGAAACTTGAAACGTCGCAAAGAACGAGCCCTCCGTAGCCCAGCCGTTCTTTGTAGAGCCGCTGCCCTTCCCATACACCGAACCGTTCGGCTCGCCTTTGAAGCGCATCCTTTGGTACGCCCCAAAAAGTGTGGCAGCAGCGCGAAGGGAGTGACGCTGTTGCTTGACACTTTTTAGCTTTGATAGTATATTCGAACCATTCTAGACACCGGGAGAAAAATAATGACTCAGGAGGAACCAGGAGACTCGTGCGTTATTGACATGCGCGTAATATAATGCCAGATTGTCGCGTTTTGCCCCGCGCGTACCCCGTTACGTAAATAATCATTTCGTTATAAAACGCAACCGCAGATTGCTCGAATTTGGTCCGCATGGAGCTAATAAAGCATACCAATAAAGTTAAAGCTTACCTTAGTAAGATAGTCGGTGCCAAGCGGGCTGCACGTCTCGAAGCGAAACCTCGCGCTGAATTTTGCACCTTTTCTTGCGGGGAGGAGGGGGGACGGGGGGTAAACACGTTGACCTCCACTCCGCATTTATTTTCTCTGCAATGCTCTTGCCGATAGCTCTCGAATTTGACACATGCAAAGTATACAGCTCAAGACACATCTATGTGAGGTTTGAACGTAATCGGATTGCTTGTCTAGCAGATGGACGGCGCTAAACACAGACTGTCGCCTTTTGCCCCGCGTCTCATTTCACCCCACCTTACCCTTTATGAGCAGCACCCCATTTGCCTAGGTAGTCGTATTTGTGACAATAACCCACCTCGTAAATTTTTGAGATGGATAATTTATTCCTACCTTTTTATGAATCCACATTTTATGAATCCAGATAAGTTTAGTATCTGTCTCATCTGATTGGTACATGCACAACATGTGTCAAAGTAAAAACACCTTTGAAGAAAAACGATATATTTCGCAAAATTTTGTAAAGGGTGTTATATAAGGTCTGAAACCCCCCCCCCCCCCCCCCCCCCCCCCTACCCTCCTATTGTGTACCCCGAGGAAAAGCAGCTGAAAAGTGAAAGACAACTAAGTGCACCTCTCCGTTCCCGCTCGCCCCCTTCTATCGTCCTCTCCCCACAGGAGCGGGTCTCTGAGCTACTGCCCGCAGAGAGGAGGAAAGTCTCCGTTTCACACATACACACACCATGTCTCAAATTTAGTTAGGTTTCGGAAAGTGTCTGTTTATCTATACAATTCGTTCTACATAAAAATGTATGAAAGTAAATTGCTCAAGAATGTTATAAATTATAATGTCGCATTTTCAATGAATGGCTTGTGCACCATCCTGCAAAGCAAAAATAATTCTTCAAAACTGAACCTCACTCCGTAGCCCCGTACTAGCTGTGCTGCGTTTTGATGGTGTGTAGGTAATTCAAAGACACTTAACGTTTATACCCCCAATGTCCCAGAAGCATGCAAAGTCTCTCGAATCAGGAAATGTTTACGTACAAAGAAAAGGAATATATAACTTTATTTTAAGTTCACAGCTGCCACTCATGTTTCACATCCATTTCCAGAAAAAAAAAAGGGCTTAAAAGCAAAACAAGCAAAAATGACAAGCCTGTCTGTCTATGCAAACATAAATTGGTCCAAACTGCAACTCTAAATGTATCTTCCCCCAAAGTAAATGCAGTCTTGTGATGGGGTATCTTACACTGTTGGATTATGTGATCATGTGAGTATAAAATAAAGTTATCTTTATCTGAAATGAGGTACTGTGTATATTGTCTATTTTTTGTTACATCGTACTATGTTATCTCGTTTTAACTCTAGACACTTCTACAACCTAGCCATCCCTGTCGCGACAGCAGAAAAGCCACCAGTTGAGCAGTGATTGCCTTGGTCACTCGTTGAGGCCTTCAGCTGTGAAAAACCACAACAACCCCCAATGAGCTGAGCATCAACATTCAAATGGTCATAGTAGCAAAAACCGTTCCCACATAAACTGCCAGAGTTCTGAACAGGTGAAAAAGCTGGCTCCGTCAAGACATCATAGCAGGGTTTACAATTCATTTCATATCATTTCATTTATTTATCCTTAAAGGCCCGGGTGGGGCATTACATAAGGCGGGGAGTAGACGAGAACTAAAATACACTTTGACAATGGAAGCGTAGCAGGCACGTAGCCAGGATTTTGATTCAGGGGGGGCCTGCCCATGACAAAATGCTGTATGAGGGGGAGGGGGGAGAGTAATATCATTTCTCCTCTCCTCTCCTCTCCTCTCTCTCTCTCTCTCTTCCTCCCTCCCTCCCCCCCCCCCCCCCCCCCGAAACAAAATCCTGGCTACGTGCCTGCAAAGGAGCATTGTATTGCATAAACACATGCTTCATTCTCTCTTTACTTGTGACATATTTCAAGGAATGGGGCCTAAACTTTGTGTCCCGTCACTAGCTTGGACAAAAACATTTTCAGAAACAGACAGGTTAGCCTGCGAAATATGAAGGACTGTTTCAGTTCATATTGTCTTTCTCCATTATGGCTCAATGGAACGGGAAACCTGGTTCTGGTTCAAGAACCAATAAGCTCGTCAAGTTTTGCGCAGATTACTCATTTCCATGAATTTTGAGATAAAGAACCAATGTGAAGTTCAGCCACAAAAATTACTTACCATGGGAAACCAAAAGCGACACCTAGTTTATGTGGGAAGCTTCCCTCTTACTTTCTTGGCAATTTCTCTATAAGCTTCCGCCTGAAAAAAGCATGTAGCCACTTTATCACCGTGTGGTCGAAGTGTGACATGGGTAGGGTGACCAGAAGTCCCGTTTTGGCCGGGACAGTCCTGTTTTAAAGGTTCACTTCTACCGTCCCGTCTTTTTGTCTGAGTAAAGCTAAATTTCCCGTTTTTATGGGAACTTGCTTGAGAGATCACTGCAGTACCAAGCGAAGAGAAGACAACAAAATATGATTACTCGTGAAAGTGCATTAGAATAAACAGCATAAAAATGTTATTTCCAGCAGAGTACGATTTTTAGCTTTTTTCTGTGACCACTTGCCAATAAATTTTATTCGTACCGACGTGTGTACGGAGCACTTCTTTATATTACAATATTTTGCATGATTAGATTTTGTAGAGTGGGTAAGAAAGGTGCTTGTCTACTCACCTACTCAAAGTAAAGACCCAGAAAAGTGTGCGCTTTCACGGTGAACTGAATAGTAGCACAGCATTTTCTTTCCGTCCCACTTTGCACCCCCCCCCCCCCCCCCCTTCCCAAAGAAAAAAGAAAAAAAAGTCTTTTCCCTTCCCTAGTTCTTCCCCTTGATGTCCCTGTTTCCTACTCTGAGGAGTATGGTCACCCTAGACATGGGCACTGTGTATAAAGATTTCCCTTACTTGAGGTGAGCTTGCATTGGACACTACAATAGGCTGCCCGTTGTCAGAAGTCTCTCTGATTTCAATGTCCAAGGGAATGTCACCTGAAAAATAAAAGTTTTCATATTGACACCCTTGCATAGTCTTTCATGAGAACATTCCGAATTTCGGTTTTCTTTAAGAAACAATACTTTAATATGTTTCATGGTTGACCCTAGCACTTTGTAAGTGAAGCCCTTTCCAACAGCTATGGCATGTGCTCGAGTAATAAGTATAGTGACCACGCTGTTTGTGAACGAGGCTTGCGTGTCTTGTTTTCTCCAGGGCACTTGAACTACAAATCATTGAACCAACAGAATGTGCACCATGAACAATGGTACAGAGATAACATCCTCACAAGAAAATGTGATCTGCAATATGACACTTAGCATGGCATTTCACAAGCACCAAGATTCAGCAGAACACAATTTCACAAAGAATCATTTCCTTGACCTCGTTATAAACTAAGTTTCTTCCATAGAACGCTGCAACTGGCCGTATGTGCATTTTCTGCAGGAGACAGGCACGAGGGACTCGTTCATAAATATTGCAGTGATCACTCAATGATATAAATGCCATTGAGCTCAAACTTGTATCAACACTGACAATCACCTGGTCACCAGCAATGCACCTTTAGTCTCAGATTATAATATCAGTTACACCACAGGAGTGTCACACTGCTGATCCAGCATCAAACTATTTGCATTTAATGTGGTGTCCTTCCATGAAATACATCAGACCTCTTGCATTGATTGGCACATACCCAAAATGTCCAGTGCCATTTCTCGAGCCAGTTCGGTTGCGCCGTCCTTGCCGAACATGTGACTCTGGTGGCCACAGTTGGAGCAAGTCAGCTTGCTCATGTTCTGCACCAGCCCTAGGACTGGGACCTGAACCTTCTGGAACATCTCCGCTCCCTTGCGAGCGTCTGTCAACGCGATTGGCTGCGGTGTCGTAACCACGACCACCCCTGTTCGTCCAAATATGAGAGACAAGAATGCTGTGATTTTGGAAGATTCAAATGTCCAGCCTCCCTTCAAATTACAAGTTACTGGATAAAACCATGTACCAGCAATTAAATACAAGAGAATAGCAAAACCTTGTAGTATTTGGCTTTCTTCATTCAATGACAAAATGATTGTTTTTCCTGGTATACGAGATTCCCATGCAATAAAATACAGCAGAATCATAGTAATAAACCTAGTAACCACAAACCTACAGTCAGTAACAAGTCGTTTGCTCTGCTGAAGTGGAAAGGGGAGGGGAGGAGATTCCCCTGACCTTATCCTGTCACCGACTGTATAAGCTGAGGGTGAGGAAGAGACGACGAGCATGCGGGGACATCGGAACACCGAGCCTTGGTTGGAATAATTAGTGGGCGGACACAAAGCTAGCTGCCCTTGTCTATATATTTGCTGTTCAAATGCGTTCGAACAGTGAGCAGAGACAAAGGCAACTAGCTTTGCGTTTACCCACTAATCATTCCAACCGAAACTTGGCGCTCTGGCATTGCAGCGTGCATAGATTTCCTCCTCTCCCTCGGTTTCTAGTCGTAGAGCAAGTTCAACCTAGTAACCACAATAAGCAACCTAGTAACTTCCTCCATTCAATGACAAAGAGTTGTTTTTCCAAAATAAAACAAATAACACATAACAGAGTTACGAAGAGGAAACAGCGCCAAAAGTATGCAGGATAAAGCACGAGGAACACACAGACCGAGCGCTGTTGTTCGGTCTGTGTGTGTTCCTCGTTCTTTGTCCTCCATACTTTTGGCGCTGTTTCCCTCTTCGTAACTATGCATAACCAACTCGCCCAATTTTCAACTGGATATAACAGAGACTTGCTTCATTCAACGACAAACGCAGATTGGCATACTCAAACACTGTACACTAAAATGCAATAAAAACAATAAAATCTTCTTAGGTGGTTTCATTTCAAATCGAACAAGCTTGTCGGGGTGGGTCTTCTGATTTTTATTTAAAAAATATATGTAATTACCCCATCTCTGGAAAGAACAAAATCGCTTTTCAAAATTATTTTAAAAAATATTTCGTTTCACAAAAAAATATTGAGTGGAGCAGGGTGAAAATCTGCTTTTTACTCTGTTATTTTTCTACCCAGTTCTGTACGCTGGTATGAATACGAAAGCATACAAAACTCACAGTAATTTTTTGTGCTCTTGTATGTTATTTCGACTATTTTTTAGTTCAAAGGAAAATACTTTTGTATTTTTGTTTATTGAGGTAAAAAATGCCAAACATCGTCTCTTTGACAATCCGATGACATCTTCAGAGCCTTGTAACTCATGAGTTATTATATTTGTCGCTTACCAAATACTATGCGGGTGTAGTCCTATACATGGGCTATTGTCGGGCTCAAGTTTAGTTTATTTTATTTTCACGGAAGTTTTTATATAAAACTTGAAATATCGTCAAAAATGAGATTAGCAATATTTTGAACCCACTTTATCGAAAAAGGCCATTTTTTATTTCGTTCAATCTTTTTATTACTGCTGCCGATCATATGAACTTTCAATTGGCCTGATGCGATTTCCCCCTTTTCTGGTTGTATCTTCTCTAGAAGTGATTGAAATCGCTCCCACTTTCTCGAAACGGCCAAACGCAGTCTCCGCAGGTCTGCTTCACTGCAAAGACTATACTGCTTATTTTTGTGTCCAAATGCAGCGGGTAAATTTATTTTCATTGAGAACACTCATGCTTGGCTACATATTGTATTTTCTTAATTTTGTAATGTTGGCAGCTGACATTCCTTAGTCCCATCGTTAGCCGTGCAGTGGATGTTCATGTTCCATTATCCGGTGCGTAAAGCCAGGGCACAAAGGGCGGAGAAAACGGAACGAGCCCTTCATGTAGCCAGACAGGGGTCATATATCTGTTTGTGCTATACACAGCTTGTAAGGCACGTACAGCACGCCGTTACACCCAGGAAGCATCCGGCACGGGCGCCAATCCATGATGTGTCTTGTCGCGTGCGATCAAATAACCATGTAATTGCCTGTTCTTTATTGTCAGCGTGTATATCAAAAATATGTAATATCACATGCCCCTCTTTAAGAAGGAAAAGCAGTTTGCAGAAAAAAAGTGAGGAAAACGGACTGAGTTTACATGAAGCGAAAACAATT
Organism: Ixodes persulcatus; assembly: GCA_013358835.2. Lineage (NCBI taxonomy): Eukaryota > Metazoa > Arthropoda > Arachnida > Ixodida > Ixodidae > Ixodes > Ixodes persulcatus. Next base: position 1,633,263 of record JABSTQ010010111.1, read on the forward strand.
TTCTACAGAACACAAACACCAATTGGCGATAAATAGTCGCTTTTATTAATTAACGCTAATATATTTAGGATGCACTCGTAAAACAATATGTTGCTGTGCTTTAAATAGTCCAGTTCACGAGCAACGCAATATTGGAACTTTTTGACAACGGCATCGGCTTGCCTCTGCGGAGAAGATAGAGCGCGGGGGCGAGCTGAACTTTGAACCACAGCGGTCGGGTGCAGCGGAGAGAAGTTCAACAGCGAGGTACGTCGAGACGAACAGAACGAAAGCTGGAGCCAAAACCAGCGAGCGGTGAACCCAAGACGATGGCCCTTCTGTTTGAAAGAGTGTGTGCAGTTAAAAAGAAAAGTGTTGGGTTTTGTTCAAGACTGATCGATATCTCTGAATGCCAAGAAGCAACGATTCCCACATGCACAGAAGGCAGCGAAAGCAGTCACTTAATGTCTCTGTAGACTTTTAGTTTCTCCACTTTGGCGCACCGAGCTTAATACAAAGATTGTACAGCCTTCGGGAATATGGAAAAGCGATTTGACGATTTTATTTTAGGTGGCTACGGTAGATTTTCTTTGGCTAGGCACACATTGCTTTGGTTTGGGAATAGATAAAGGTTTGTTCCATTTTCTCCTTCAAAATAAAGCGCGTCCAGCCAAGGCGGACTTGACACCGCTGCATAACAACATCAGCGAATGTGTCTTTCATATTGCCGGAGACTGTACATCTCGTGCTGATGTCACCTTAGCTTCCTGGCCTGGCTCGCGAACTGTGCACCACACACGTGAGGAGCGTAATCCTGTGCGAGCACCTACTGAGGCCGGTTCTTCTTTTCTGTGCTTCCTGAATATATTGATTTCTTTCTCCGGTAAGTCGAAAAGCACAACGCTTCTTGTCGTTGTTTTAATCTTTTTTTTTTTTCAACGAAGTCCTTTGATGTCCGTATCTAGGAGCCATCCTGCGAACGAAAATTGTGTACTGTGGCAAGGTGCTTCAAGTCTTACAACCTGTGTATAACACAAACAAATATATGACCCCGGTCTGGCTTCATGAAGAGCTCGTTCCGTTTTCTCCGCCCTTTGTGCTTTGGCTTTAGACATCGGATAATGGAACATTCGCTGCACCGCTAACGATCGGACTAAGGAATGTCAGTTGCCATCATTACAAAATTAAGAAAATACAATATGTAGCCAAGCACGAGTGTTCTCAATCAAAATGAATTTACCTGCTGCATTTGAACACAAAAATAAGCAGTATAGTCTTTGCAGAGAAGCCGACCTGCGGAAACTGCGTTTGGCCATTCCGAGAAAGTGGGAGTGATTTCGATCACTTGTAAAGAAGATACAACAAAAAAAAGGGGGAAATCACATCAAGCCAATTGAAAGTTCATATGATCGGCAGCAATAATAAAAAAATTGAACGAAATAAAAAAATGGCCTTTTTCGATAAAGTGGGTTCAAAATATCGGTTAATCTGATTTTCGACCATATTTCAAATTTTATATAAAAAATTCCGTGAAAATAAAATAAACTAAACTTAAGCCCGACGATAGCCCATGTATAGGACTACACCCGAATAGTATTTGGGAAGCGACAAATGTAATAACTCATGAGTTACAAGGCTCTGAAGATGTCACCGGATTGTTAAAGAGACGATGTTTGGCATTTTAGAGCGCCGCTCTCAGGGGCCCGTTTCCGGCTTGAGCGGCGTCGGCGTAACCGCGCGGTGCATTATGGGACGCGTGACATCACTGATGACGTCATCAGTGACGTCACTGATGACGTCATCGGCATCCGCATTGTCATCGTCATCACCACTGATGACGTCATCAGTGACGTCACTGATGACGTCATCGGCATCCGGATCATCATCATCATCATCACTGACGACGTCATCGGCATCCGCATCATCATCGTCACAAATGACGTCATCAGTGATATCACTGATGACGCCACCGGCATCGTCACGTGACCCTCCAGGTCACGTGACCCCCGAGGTCGCGTGACCCCAATTCGGCGTTACAGGGAGTTGTAAACGGCTTTCACTTTTCTTACCTCAATAAACAAAAATACAAAAGTATTTTTCTTTGAACTAAAAAATAGTCGAAATAACATACAAGAGCACAAAAAATTACTTAGAGTTTTGTATGCTCTCCGTATTCATGCCAGCGTACAGAGCTGGGTAGAAAAATAACGGAGTAAAAACAGATTTTCACCCTGCTCCACTCAAAATTTTTTTGTGAAACGAAATATTTTTTTAAAGTTTTGAAAAGCGGTTTTGTTCTTTCCAGAAATGGGGCAATTACATATATTTTTTAAATAAAAATCAAAGGACCCACCCCGACAAGTCTGTTCGATTTCAAATAAAACCACCCTCTTGGAAACTTGCTTTCTTCGATGACAAACTTTGGCGTACTCAAACACTGTACAATAAAATACAATAAAAACAACAAAATCTTCTTAGAAACTTGCTTTCTTCCGATGACACACTTTAGACATTTTCCTGGATTAATAAAATATGCAATGAATTTGGCAACACATTTCTAGATACATGCCTCGTTCAATGACAAAGAACTTTGGCTGTTCTCTCTGGCATGAAAGAACCACCCACCTGAGACCGGGATGTTTTGCGAGATGGACAGCTGCGTGTCCCCTGTGCCGGGCGGCATGTCCACGACCAGGTAGTCGAGAGGACCCCACGCCACCTGCAAGGTAGCACGCGCCACTTTTCATGCGACGGCACAAACGCAGACCATACACGTCTAAAAGTTTGAATTTTAAGCCGTGTGGACTATAAAAGGATGTGATTTCTGAAGATAGTCCATTATGACGAGATACGACGGATTTCGTGAACAGATGATTTCTTTAAGATACAATCTACTTCGTACGCTAATAAAGCAGGCACCTTTCAAGGTGTGCTGTGAAAAATCGTATTACGTGCGGAATATGCACAAGGTGCAGACTATGCACAGGTTGCGGACTAACTAAGGAAAAACTTTTTCAGTCAAAATTTGCATTTGTGGTTTATGCGCCGAGTGCAGACTACAGTCTGGAAAATAGGGCACTATAATTCTTTGCTCTGTCGAATTTGGAGAAAACGTTGGTGCAGAGACGCGGACACCAACGTTTATGCGCCGAGTGCAGACTACAGTCTGGAAAATAGGGCACTATAATTCTTTGCTCTGCCGAATTTGGAGAAAACGTTGGTGCAGAGACGCGGACACGCACCTGCCTGAGCAGTTTCTGGATGGCGGACATGACCATGAGCCCCCTCCAAACGACGGGCGACTTGTCGTCCACAAGGAACCCCATGGACATGCTGTTTGAGGTTGAGAGGTGAGAGACGTGAGGTCGCTGGAGTTTGCAATCAAGCATCGTCATTGCACCCACCATTTTATACCGTAGTTCACCAGGGGTTTCATCAGGTTTTCTGAAAATGAAAGGTGGGTTCGGCATCGTTATAGCCTTGTCCGGTCACTGCATTGTGGACGTGAGTAACAAATTTAAGCTCAACGAACTGCCTTAGGTGACTTTTCAGAACCACACATTTTCCAGAACCACACAATGTGCCCAAGTGTAAACATCTCACCAAACAAAAAACAAACAAAAAATTGACATTTGTGTTTATACAACGTAAGATTGGTCTGCCTTTGAGGTGCAGCAACGCTTGTTTAGGCTGTAGATGAGAAATTTAGCCAGTGCAGTACTACTGCCAGCCTGGGGTCTTTAATGTGCACCATGCAGTAGTGATACGTGACCACAAGCTGGTACGATGATCATCCAAATCGAAACGGGCAGGGGTGGGGATTGAACCCGGAATCCCTGGGTTCTGCAGGGCAAGCTTTCGCTCCACATGCTTTGAGCTGTGGTGCGCCAACACGCTCGGCCACCGCCATTGCGCCTGAGTGCGGACGTCTCACCATTTGCCAAAATGCCCGTGTTAGCACACGGGCCTGAGTAAGTAACTGTTTCAGACGTCCCCATCGTGGAAAAAACCCGGCGGCCTTTGCGAACCTTATTTTTGTGACAGCGATCAAAATATCAAACGGTGGTTGTTCTATATGGCAACAGACGAGTGACGTTTCCTCCTAGTCCTTTAGCAATGTTCAGTATTGCATGCTAAATAGTTTATTTGAGGAACGGCCCGAAAGAACTTAAGGCAGGCCAGAGATGAAAGTTAAGCGAAATGTCTTTGTGGCCCTCTGGCATTACTTGTACGTCTTAGCACTTATACCCAGACAATAGGAAGTTCCATTCAGTAGCCTCATACATATTAAAAGCACACTTACAGCTAGAAGAACCAGCTCAACACTAGGAATTTCAACAGTTTTGAAGAGTCTAGAACCACCTATAACTACCAAGAATGATGAACCGTTTGCTATTCAAGAATTTGAAAACATTATAAGAAACATTCCTGATAGAATAACTCCAGGTACTGATAACATTTCATCTAGTTTAATGAAGAATGTGTTTAACAAGTTTCCAACTTTCATACTTAGCATCTTTAACAATTTTCTAAAGGGGTACTCCAGTGATATTTTTAGCTACCCCAACTATATTTTTTGAACCTCTGGCCTTCACCCTTTCTGGTATGCTATTTACTATCGTGAAATTCAGAACAGTTACTGTGAAATCGGCAAATTAATTTGATGCCCAAAACCAACATTCAAATATACCCGCGCTTTTCAGCGCTGCAACGTCAGTGGCAGGCAGGCTTGCAGGTAGAACAGGCAGTCTAAAAGCAGAATATGCCAATCTTTAGTTTCGTGCTGCTGTGCAGGTGCAGGAGCAAGCTTCCAAGGCATTCATTCGACACCATGAAACTACTTGTAGTAAGTTGGATACAAATTCTACAGCCCAGAGTGAACCTTTGCCTTCTGCTGGCATCACTTTTTCATTGTTGCCAGTAGAGACTCAGTTTGAAAAAACCGATGAGGACTAAAACAATAAATTCAACAACTCTGAAAAAAAAAAATTGTTTCGGCTTAATATTTGGGTTACCAGTTCAGCTATGTTTATTGGTGTGTTCAATTAATTTTGAGGCAAATCGGGAACCATGAAGAAAACACCAGAGTATGATTATAATGCAATTAAATGCAAAGGTACAAGCGAACTGGACAAGAATGGTAAAAATAATCCCTGGAGAAGGGGAACAAGAGGGATAAAGGATAAAACGCACAGCTAGGTGACTGGTGTGCGACCGAAAAAATCCGCCTGGTCCGGGTATCGAACCCGGGACCTCTCTATTACAGGTGGAGTAATGGAGAGGTCCCGGGTTCGATACCCGGAGCGGGGGGTCTTTTTGGTCGCGCACCAGTCACCTAGCTGTGTTTGGAGATTTGTGTTTGTCCTTTGCCCCTCTTGTTCCCCTTCTCCAGGGATTATTTTCGTCACCAAAGTACCCCTTTAACCACTCATATTTTTCAAAATGGGAAGAGTAAAAAGAAAGTCATTCTAATCCCCCAAAAAAGATAAACCGGGTAACAAACCATCAGGATACCCACCTGTATGTATCAGTTCTATATTTAGAAAAAAATCTAAGAAAACCCAATAAACAACCAAATATATATATTTTTTTTAATAAAAAAAAAAACTAAGTACAAAGACAAGCTCAAGCCAAGTGAAGGAAAACAAAAGCAAGACAAGGTGGGGGAAAATTTCCATTAAATTTAACAATGACCGCTGACCAGGCCTGTTTTTTTTGGCTGAGGTCTCACCAGATGTATATTCCTCTTCTAATTGGGATTTAAAAAAAAAAGTATTATTTTTTAGTTGGTACATTTACGTTATTCTTTTATTTTAATTTGGCTTTAAGTTTGCAATGCTAATGCAGGAGCACACAGGTGTAACTTTATTTCTAGATCTTTTTCCCAACCACCCAACTCAAAATCTGTGTGATGCAATCGAAACCCCGCACTCCACAAATTCCCTCTTTGTCTTTCCCGTCAACCAGACATACGACGAAACTAGAAAACAATGAACCAGACGACCCGAGGAAGGCAGAACAACATTGAGAGCGCAGCAATCAGTCAAAAAAAACATGGAACGAGCCACAAAATTAAAATACTAGTCAGACTCGTGAACGGCACGGTTTCATAGTGTGGAAACACTGGCACACAAGATTAGCAAGCAAAGGGTTACTAATGTTGCTTCAATACAGATAAGTGTGTACAATAATAATCACTATGTGCTATCCATTTTTGGTACATCCTTGGGTCCTAAATAATAAATGAAGAATCAACAATAAATAAATACAGCATTTCAGGAGTGTCAATCAATGACGTCAACGAGAGAGTCACGTACGATTCGTAAGCTCGGGTTCACCGCTCAGGTTCATCATTCGTGGTATGGACGGGCCGTACACGTCTGCGTCCAAGATCCCCACGCTGGGGTGCTGGGTAGTCAGAAAAAGTATGGAAGCTTGCAAACTGTCATACTAATGGGACATCGCGAAACACTGAGCAAACTGATGGATTGATTTATTAATTAAATTTTATTAGAGTAAAACCAGCTTAGGCTAAGATGTGTCTGTCGTGGTAGCTGAGAAAAAGACAGATGCCCTCACTATAAAAAAATTTTTTAGATCTTTCTAGTTTTTGCATTGCATAGATGGTGTCTACGACTCTGCACATACCGTAGAATACCATGCATCCGCCCATACCACACTAAGCGCCCACTCTCAAATTTATAAGATCTGAGAAAATATGCACAGTACATTGATATGTAAAATTGATGACCGGACAAGCGCCCATCCCCCATTTTTTCGCGACTATCTCTAACTCTTGAGTGGGCGCTTCCCCGGTATTTTACGGTAGCGCTATACGCTGTGTGGTGGCAATGAGTTATGCAAACTCTGTAATTTACAAAAACAAAAAAAAAAATTAACTCTCGAATTTGCAACAAAATTTTACAATATTTATATCTGTTGTTTGAAGAGTGGAAGATAAAACTGACACAATGCTGATTAATTTTCTTGCGCCTCCTTTTTTTTTGTTCTCTCTAGAAGCCCTCCCCGAAGACACATAAAAACAATCTTAATGAAATATCAATTCGACAGCTTGAACGACCTCTTCTACCTCAGTAATAACAAATGGTGTGGCTAGGGTTCCGTCTAGACGGAATGTTGGTCACCAAAAGATTTCCGTTCAGACGGAGCGTTAGCAAACCCTGTAGAGTTTCGTCAAGGCAGAATGATAGTCACCAACAGAGTTGTCCAGACGAAACCATAACCGCCGCTAAAGTTCCGTCCAGACAGAAGACAAACCCACCAATGAAGCTCTGTCCAAACTGGCCACTAAAGCTCCATCCAGCATATACAAGGGTTTATCTGTATGCTCCACTCTGACCCATTTCCAGAGTAAGAAATGGCAATGTCCCTATGTTATTTTTTAACATAGTCTTCTTGAAGTCAAATGTACTTGTTTCAGCAATCCTATCCCATTTAGACTGCTTCCTGGAAGAAAAGTTTGTGTAACCTCTCCAAACCACGCATCTCCGGCCTCTATTACCTCCTTACCCATTAAAAATTTCCTCCCATGCTGGTGTTCCTTCAATAATTTGAAGAGTCTGTAGTCACTGGGAGCTAGATCTAGTGAATATGGTGGATACACCAGCAATTCCAAAACTTTCTGCCGGCAGCTATTGCAATGCAAGAGATGAGGCTAGGTACATTGCCATAATAAAGGAGCACTGACTCAACTTCCTACGTTTCTCCTTGACTGCAGCGCATTTTGTAATTGGATCCACGTAGTAAGAACCTGTTATTGTGGCTCCACCTAGTAAACCTACCTTGTAATTAGGGTGACCACCCGTCCCGCGACTCGCGGGACTGTCCCGCATTGAGGGCTCGTGTCCCGCGTCCCGCAAGAAATATAAAAATCTTCAAAATGTCCCGCATTGCACACTATCATAAAATTCACTACGCAACTCATGGCGCCGCCGAACAACGGGCACGGGGAAGCGCGATGGTACACCATTTTTCTATCCAAGCGTTTCGGGAAGCGACCGCTGCTCCTGCAGAACTGACGCGCATGCGCCCTTGTGCCTCTCTTCCCTTGGTGGCAAAATATTGCAAGAAAAAATTGCTCGCCAAAAGTTGAAAAATAAATTATTGTAATTCTTTTCAAATCGTGCTGTGTCAATGCAAAATGATTGCTGAAGAAAGTTTTTTTTTTTCCTTTTAGTGAAGACGATTACACAAAGCAAAAAGACTGCAACTCACAACGCTCAAAAACAACAACATAAGGTTCAAAATTTGTGTAGGAACATACTGCTAAATATAAGATAGGAAACAAGAAGCCGTAAAAGATCTCCGGCTTCTTCTATCCTTTTGATGCATTGAGTTCTCCTGCAGTCAATTTTGTTTTCAACTATCACATTTATTAACATATATGTGGCATTATAACTTAAAATATAGTATCACTGGGAGTGTAAATTATGAACTTAATTGCAGCAATACAATTTTTAGATGTATAATATGCTTTCGGACAAGACAGTATATAAAATGTATTAGCAGAGCATACTTGGGTAAAAATTTAATTACAGTAATTGAATTACTGTAATTTAATTACTTTTCTTGGTAATTTGTAATTGAAATAATTACTTTCGGTTACAAGGAATTGTAATTGTAATTTAATTACTTTCTAGCTTCAGTAATTGCAAAATTTCAGGTACAATTACAATTACTTTTGCAAAGCTTTGCGACGCCGACGGAACCTCTCTGAAAGCCTCAGCGCTCGCACAAGCGGCCTAGCTTTCGGTGAAACACTTGCACAAAGACACGCACTCACACACACGCACAAGATAAATAGCGTCGCATTGTTTGTAGTTTTGTTGCTTACACTGCGGGCTGAGAGGCAATCCTCTTTGAAGCCTACCTCAACGGCGCCGTGTTGCGTCGTCTGCTGTGCGAGCAGAAAACACTAGAAAAAACATGCCAAAATATTGAGAAAAAAAAATTGAGCTTCAGATTCAGCCGAGCTTGGGAATTTTAATTGCCTATGAAGTTTTTTTTGTTCTGTTTTTTTGCCAGATTTTTTACGTCCCTCTTCTAGTACTGTCGCATATTTGTATATTTGTAACTTCGGATATTATTTGCATAAGCATTTTGGAGACTGACATCGCACCTGTGAATATTGTCACCATGATGCCTATATTCGTTCGGGAGCCCCGATTCGGTTCTTATATATTTTTGAGTCATTATAATTTCAACTCAATGTAAACAATTAACAATACCATGATGTTTCTATGTGAATGTGGTCATATTACCGCGTGTAGATTTTAGTTTTATATTAACATATATAAAATATTCATATATGACTAATTGTCGCCTTTTTATTTGCCGGGCTAACAAACGTCTATCAACACAATTTTTTCTTTGGCGATCTGACGTCATCCAGCATATGAAGTAATTTATTATTTATTAAAAATATAAGAACGTAGTACTTCATTGCCCCAAACTGTCAAGTTCTATCATAAATTTAACAAAATTTATAAAAGGAAAGTGCAATACGTGGTATTTATGCAGTGTTGCTTAAGCCTCCTCAAACATTGGGGCAAGGAAGGAAAAATACGTTGTATTCTATACAGCTCGTTTAAAGTTATATGGCCCAAGTCGGGTCGCTCTCAGAAATAAGTAATTGTAAAGTAATTGCATTACTTTTTAAAAGTAATTTGTAATTGTAATTAATTAGTTTTCACATACTAGTAATTGTAATTGTAGTTAAACTAGTTTTGGAGCAAAGTAATTGTAATTGTAATTAAGTTACATTTTGGAAGTAATTTACCCATGTATGTAGCAGAGCCACATTTCGTGGTGTGTGTTGATGAAATTGCTCGAATATATATTTTTCCATTATGTTTTTTTTGTTGTTGTTTTTTTTTTTTTTTTTTTTAACCTGACACTGGGGCAGAAGGAGGAAAAACAGTTTTCTTCTTCTGCCCATCTCGGGTTAAAGAGCAGCATGATAAACTTCCACCAGCTCGACTGCGCACCAAGTTCCTTTTTTGCAGTTGCCGCAGTCGAAATACCGTTCTTCTCTAACAAACCCTCCTCCCCCTTCCCCCCCTTCCCCCGGTCAGCGTGTCCCGCATTTCGCTAGCAGGAAGGTGGTCACCCTACTTGTAATCCACACCATCGAGAGCTCGTTATTATTACTCTAGCTTAAACGAAAAGGAATTCACTCCCTCCCGGGTCTTCGGGACGGAACCTACAGGACTCTGAGAGCTTGCTGTAGTTCCGTCAAAGCTCTACTGGGCCTGTTATCCTTCCATCTGGATGGAACTCTACTGCACCTGGTATCATGTCGTCTGGGCGGAATTCTAGACACTCCGAATAACAAAACCTTGGCAATGATAAACCTACACCTAAATAATCCTTAAAACTGTCAATAAACACACCTTATCACTTTGAGACAAGGCCAGGGCAAGGTTGACTGTAAAAAAGAGAAAGAGAAAAAAAAAGTGGTATGTGAAGTAAAATGCAAGTCGATGTGCAATGTCGGCAGCAAAAGTTTGCCGGGCACGGGAGCGCCAGCCGAAGTGACTGGCTGCGCCTTCTGATGGCGCGCTGCCGCTCTCAAGACTCAAGCTTTGCGCATGTGCTTCCTTTTGTGTTCGCAGACTTTTTTTTTTTTTTTTTGCTTGTTTTTATTTGACACGCACGAGATAACACAGCCTGTTGCAAAGTGCCGCGAAAGGCTATCTAGAGGCTATCTAGAGAAAGGCTATCCATCACCCATCATGGTGGCTTGGGCAGACGCGCGGCATGACGACTCACAAAGCGGCATCTTGCGTCGGTCCCGATTATCTCGTGTGCGTCGGACGGAAGCGAGTGAAAAAGACGGGACAAACGGACAGAACCAACAGGACTGCGAATACAAAAGGAAGCGCATTCTCGACGCTTGAGTCTTGAGAGCGGCCGCGCAACGTCAGAAGGCACAGCCAGTTATTTCGACTGGCGCTCCCGTGCCCCGCAAACCTTTGCTGCCAACTGCACGAGATAAAATACATCATCCTACCGGCTGTGGTGGATTTACCAACACCGCCTTTCCCTGAAGCCACAAGCACAACATGCTTGACTCCCGCTATGGGAAACTTCTTGGGGAGTCCCTTCGATGCGCGATCTTCGGCTCTACCACGAGTTTCCGTTTCCCCGAAACCTTCGTCCTTGATCCCCTGAAAGGACATCAATTCATGCTCCCGAAAACAAAAACGGCAGGACGACAGCGGAAGCAACGAGACAGCAGACGTTGTACGCTGCTGTACACAAAAAAAAAAAATAATAATAACTTATTAGGAGCAAAGTGAAGATGCGTTACCAAAGGGTTATCGTGTGAACTTGAAGATTTGTACGCCAAAACTTGGTGATACCTAAAAGTTTCTGGGAAAGACCGCAGAACTTTCATAAAACGAAACTGCACGACAGCCATTTTGTAAACTTATTCATTGTTGCTTGACGCCAAACAGATTTCGGATGGTGCTGCTGGTGTTCTGCGAACAATATTTCGTGCATTTATTTCAACCTTGTTGACTTATTTTAACGACTTGAAAAAATGTGCTAAAAGTATTCACCTCAATTTTATCAAACAATATTCCTGTACCATGGCCTTCGAAACGAATGAAGTCAACTAAACAATTTTTCGGAGAGAGGAACAATGAAGAGCATTCCAAGCGGCTAAATAGTATTGATTTTGTTTTGTTTTTGTGGGCTATTTACTATTATAACCTATTTTTAAAACTTTCAACGGTTTTTCTTTTGTTTTTGTTTTTTTTGTTTTTTACAAAATGCCAACGACATCGAAATTAAAGGATGTTCTTGTTTCGGTTTAGAGCAGGGGTCCTCCAAACCATAGAGTTATTAAACGGGTGACCCCTCCAAACCCTGGCCCGCGGGCCAGACCGCGGCTGGCCGCGGTCGTTGCAGTGATGCCCGGCTTAAGCCTGGTTCAGACAGTTGCGTTTGACTGCGTTTGACTGCGTTGCGGCTGCGAGAAACCAGAGCATCCCTGCTGCTTATATCGCGTACCAAGATGATTCCTTGAATCGGATTCCACACTTCACACGAAGCAAAGATGTGCTGGTGACTCGCTTTCGGTTCTCGACGCAACGCAGTCAAACGCAAGTGTCTGCACCGGCCTTTACGGTCCGCTTCCAGCTAAAGTGACTTTACTTCCAGCAGGCCCGCCGCTACCGGAGCAAAAATAGAAGCGTCTAAAGAAACGGCGCTGCGAGGAAACCAAACGCTACGTATCTGTCCCCTCGCAGGTGATTGGGTGTCATATTAATTACACATTACACGTTAAAAACGTTTTGCATTCTCCTCTGTCATAAGTAGGGGAGGGGTGTCGCGAACCGGCCGAGGTTCGCGACACCCCTCCCCTAATCATCTAATTTTTGTATTTAAATACTTATCTAGGTTTGTTTATTGAGTTTTCGTGTTTTTTTTATGTTACTTGTTTATTTTCTGGTCCGCTGCCCGGTCACAGAAGTGGAGCGCGAGAATCTGGTAGCACAGAGCATCAAAGAGCCATTTCTCGGGGAACCTGGACGTCAGCGCACAGCTCTGGCGAGAACCCGAAACACACTTGTTCGCTCGGGAGAAGTGTGTTTCGGCGCCAGTCACGTGGCTCTCCTCTCGTTTGTTGTCTGCCGCTCCACCTTTTCCATTTCAGCGACCACTTCTCGTGGCGATCTGCCAGACTTTGTCAGCAGAGCATGAGATGGCATGAGCTGTCTAGGGCAGTGCAGCTTACCTGCTGTGAACTGAAGTTATGACGGACGCTTGGTGAGATCGGTCTCTTGTAATTAGGGGGTGTCCCGAACTTTTGTCGAACCTCGATTTTGACGTCGACCTCAAGGTTTGATTGCTTTGCCGAACCTTCGACCTTTCACTTAAGTTCGAAGAAGTTCGACTCATGAATAGTGTTGCCCGGCTGCTACACGAATATTTCGAATTTTGGTTAACAAATAATTTAGAAAGTACTTTATTTTAAATTTTATAAAATGGTTACCAATGTTTACACCATATAAAGGCAAAAATATTAGCTTTTAATGCTTTTGTTAGTAATGTGAACCAGTGATGCCAATACACCCAACAAATATTGCACTTTTCTTCTGCCAAATGGAGTCAACTGTTTTTTTGTTTGTTTTAATTTTCGCACATGCGCACAAAAGTTAAACTTCATTCGAACCTTTGTCGAACATCACGTTGAAAGTTTGAAAAAGTCGAACTTGGTCGAACTCAAACCTGGGCAGGCTCGCGACATCCCTAATTGTAATGTAGACTGTTTAACGATAAAGCACGCCTGAAGTTATGACTTCCAACACATTTTTATTTACCGTGTAAAAAAATTTGCACACACAAAAAAAATATTAAGGCATTGATGGACTAGACAAGGGTATTGCGTGAGGAAATTAGATTTCAGGAGTATTCTGCATAAATAAGGGCTAGCAAGATAATGTGCAAGAATGTATCCACGAAACCTGCGTGCCACCTCAAAACCCAGATATATCATACTTCTAATTACATACCTAGATATTTTACTATGTAAATTGTTTTATGCCAACAAGGTTTACTGGCAGAGTGACACAATTTATATAATCTCTTGGAATGCAAAGCGCTCAAGTGCTCATGTCTCAAATTTTATGGCATCAAAAGCCTACATATCAAGAGCATGGTACAAAAATCATACCTAAAATTTCCAAGAATCAATTATCCTAATCCTAGCACGAGCACAGAAAAAATAGACTGACCAGGGATGATAAATGCTAATGCCACACTACAGACGCACGCAAACACACACACAAATACATCCACACAAATGCATAGTCAACAACACTTCTAACTTGAACAGATGAGTTTGCTGCCACAAACCACACACAGGTATGCAAGTGGAGACATCCAATGTCGACACTAATGCAAGCAAAATAAAAGAAGTTACTGATAACAAATGTAGATATTAGTATGTGGTTTTGCTATATACATATGTACAGGTACAGCCTGAAGGAATTCAATTCGTTTCAGTGCTGTCAAAAAAGATGCTGCCACCACCGACGGATGCCTCTTGAATGTAGAAGCTACCTGTCACTTGAAAACAAGACAGAAACAATGCTTCCAATAACAAAACACCAATGTTGGAAGTTGCACATCGAATTGAACGGCAAGACATTGGTGTAATCTGTTACCCAAGTCGCACGGCAACTGTCGAATGTCGACTCCCCAATCTCACAAAGAAGTCTAATGCCGAAATGAAACCGTAAGCCAACAGCGCAAACTTTCAAGCTTTAAAAAAAAAAAAAAAAAGATGAATGTTTTGTTCGAGATCACAAAACAAACTGAAAGGACACAATGCACCGATGCAGTTCGACATCTTTTCTCGTCATGGCGCACCTCGCTCGGTTGCCATAGGTTTCCGGAAATTCGGCCGAATCGTTCCTTCGGTCAGCACTTCACACACAACGCATCCCGAAGGATTTCTGCACACACACGCACATACAGGAACACACACATCACAAATGGTAGACACCAATGCGACGATGACATCAAAACAAAATAACGCCCAGAAAAAAATTAGAAAAAAAGCATTAAAACGATTTCCCGGAAGAGAAAATATTATAGCACCATTTCAACGGGAAACAAAAAAAGAAAAAAAAAATATTTAGTGTTGAAACACGTACTGTCAAAAAATGAGTGTTGAGAATAATAAGTTAGGCAAAAGTGGCACCCCCCTTCTCGCGCCCAAAACAAACAAAAAGGAAGCCAACGACACCATTTCTACGGCCGTTGGAGATGGCGCGGTTGGCCCCGCTGGTGACGAAGTTCCCGCGACGGAATCTTGATGAAATGGTTCGGCTCGGCGGGTTTGGTCCTATTGCTTTCGCCAGGCACTGGCATGGGAGGGGCTACCCCAGCCCGTGTAAGGTTTCTCGGGGCCTGCTGCCCCGCCCTCAGGTGCGGCGGAATGGCAGACTCCTTGACGTACGTTATCTTGGTGTTGATGACTTCGCATTCTATCTGCATCATGGGGACGTGCTCTTTGGGCTGCGCCATTGATTCTGCATATGAAACGACACGCACGACACCAGGCTAGAGTCAATTTCAGTTTGCGGCAATGAGAAGAGAGACAGTGCCAAGTGTTTGTGCCCTTGTTTCGCCCTTCTTATGCGGCGTGAAATGCGAGTTAGCTCTCACATCTACCATCGTGCCACCTCCGTTTGCAAATAGAGTAAAAGCCTGGACGTCCGTGAGCCTTCATTAATGTTAGCGAGTTGCTCAAATGGCTAGAACTCAGAAAATTCAAAGCTTCGCGTCTTGCCTCCCAAAGTTTTTAGAATCTGAAATGTACGAGGCATTTCTTTTTAGGCTTTAAAGATATGTTTTAAAAACATTGTGAAAGCTACACTAATGCAGTCTGTGCAGGCGAGTTATACGGTGAGAAAGAAATCTTCGTGCATGCCTTAGGTGCACTGTTCCAGGTAAAACAAATCTCACCCCGCATAAAGATTTGTAAAACAAATTTGATTTAGAGGATCACCTCCCCGGGCACAGAAACAAAAGAAAACTACTCGAAGACTCTACCAACCCACCTTTGAAAAACCTCGAGACTGGGGGAAACAGAAAAAAGGGGACACCACACACAGAGTTCGAGGCACTGTGTCTGGTGTCCCCTTTCTTCTGTTTTCCTCAGTCTTGAGGTTTTTCAAAGATGAATTGTTATGCAAGATAAGTTTCTAACTGCAGCTGTAGAAACCTGCCTTACAGAGCCGGAAACAAACTGTCTTGAATCACATGAGGTCAAGTCAATAGTATCATAACTAGGGATGCCGCAAACTTCACAAAGTTCGACTTCGAAAATTCTGAACCTCACTAAAGTTTGAATTTGAAAAGTTTGGAACTTTAAAACACCGATGAGGTTTGAATTCAAACAATTCGAAAATATTGAGGTTTCTGAAAGTTTGAGGTCGAAGATTTCGAATTTCTTGATCAAATCAAATTAAAAAATAAAAAATTTCCAATTTTTTTTTTATAGGGCCTCTTGGCTTTAGCCAACTTCTCATCACGAATCCTCCATGGAGGAGCGGAGACTCTTTGTGTACGCACGCAATTTCCAAAGAATAGCGTACGCTAAAATAGCCCACGCTATTTTTCAGTCCCTGCAAAGTCCAAAAAATTGGTCGAAGACTGTACCTGTATTACTCCTTATTTGTCATAACTTATGAAACATGCGTTGAACTGGCTGAACGGTTCATCGAAAAGCCCCGAGGCAGTCAGGTGAATGTACTTCTTACTTCTTTGCAAACAAGTAGCAATCTGATGAAACCTCGCCTAAATGCAATGCTGGCATAAGACAACTAAATATATGGGACAACGCATACACACAAAAGTAGCCAGGCTTCCTGAAAATGTTTTGTCGCTCTGGGCGTTCATTTTTGTAGGGATGACCCGTGGGATGGAGAAAACACTAGGCACACGAACAGCACCCGACACAATTCAAGGTTGAGGAAAATGCGACCAGACTGGGGACCCCAGACCCCCGAAAGTACAGCTGATCAGGTTACGACCAGTTGTCATCGGGCTAACCATATGTCCGCTGTCTGGAACATTTCTTCATCAATGAATGGGGATATTGGCCGCTCTAAAATGCAGCCGGTTCCTAATTTAATAAAAAACCGCCGATTCAGCATTCGCTGTAGTGCAACGGCACGTTTTGCCCGAGCAGCCGCTCACTCGAGGGAATCGGGGCTATGAGGAACTCTCCAGAGAAGCGTCTCGTTTGAATTTCAAGCCAGTAGATAGGGGATCTGCTGGCCCACAGGTTGCCTCGGGGAAACCTATGGAATTGTGCACGAGAGAGGCTCTGTACAAAAGCCGAAAGAAAAAGGTATGAGGCCGAGATCACCCCAAAGTGATCATTCAGCAGCTTTAAAAACGAGTCGTTTCGGGCATGTTCGGCTAAGTGAAACTCCAGTGAAATTTTCACTCCACTTCACACATTGATATCTTGTGGTATTTATATTTTTTGCCTCAAAGCTATAGGAGTGAACTTGGTTCGAACTTCGTCAAACTTTTGTTCAGAAGTTAGAAGTTCGTCAAACTTTCGACCTTGACATTTTCGAAAGTTCAAAAATCGTCGAATTTCTTAGCGTGATGAATTAGAAAGTTTGAAAATTGTTGAATTGCATAACATAAAAGGTAGAAAACAATCAAATTTTTTAATGCCGAAAATTCGGAAGTTTGCCAATCGTCAAATTCGTTATGTTTTTGAAAAGAAACATTTTCAAACCCCTTGGTTCAATCTTCGAACCTCAGGTTTGCAAAAAGTTTGCAGCATCTCTAATCATGACAACATAAAGAAACAAGATGCTACAATTTTACAACTTTTGTATAAGCTTCAGAAAGTACCACTTGCCATTAAATGTCACGGCTGGCATTACTAGTGAGATCCGGGGCATCCTTGTCCGGTTTTCCGCATTCGCCGACAGCAAGAGGTAGTCCTGAAGAGAAATTATCAATACATGTATCGATACACACAATACATATTGGGGAGGAGATCAGACCGTGGCGCCCCAAGCGGCTAACTTTAAAACTACACGAATAAGGACAACTCGGCAACTGGCAGGGGGGGCTCTTTTGTTACCACTCCGGCCCGCATGAACAATGCAGCATGCACGGTGCATATGCCCGGCTCAGCACAAAAGCCGAAGTGGGACAAGTTCTCTTGCTCCGACGGCTGCTTTCCGGAGAGATCCGGCACTAACAATAAACGTCATTTCGTTTATTGTTACTATTTTTACGTTACACTGTGCCCCGCGCTCTATTGAAGATGACGACGTAAACATGATGAAATGGACATGCCCAGAAGGCCTGTGGGCATGTCCACAAGCCTTGTGTTGGATGAACACCGAGGTATGGGGACAACAAAAAAGTGAAAGCCGTTTACAACCCCCTGTAACGCCGAATTGGAGCACAGCTCTTGAGGAAGAGGGGGGAAGGGTACTCAGGGGAGGGTATACACCTCCTCCTCCTCTTCCTCCCCTCATTCTTCAATCTCCTCCGAGGGGGGGTCACGTGACCTCGGGGGGGGGGGGGGGGGGGGCTCGCGCGGTGCATTATGGGACATTTTCCATAATGCACCGCGCGGTTACGCCGACGGCGACGCCGCTCAAGCCGGGAACGGGCGCCTAAGAGCTGCGCTCTAAAAAAAAAGTTAAAGCCGTTTACAATTTCCTGTAACGCCGAATTGAAGCGCAGTTCTTGAGGAGGGGAAGGCAAGGGGGGGGGGGGCCACGTGGCCTGGGGGTCACGTGACCTCGATGGGGGGGGGGGGGGGGGGGGGGGGGAAGAGAAAATTTCCTCGCTAAATCTAGCGGAAAATTTTCCGCTAGATTTAGCGTGAAAATTTTTCTGCTATATTTAGTGGGGAAAATTTTCCGCTAAATTTAGCGGGGAAAATTTTCTGCTAGATTTAGTGGGGAAATTTAGCGGGGAAAATTTTCCGCTAGATTTAGCGGGAAAAATTTTCACCCAGATTTAGCGGGAAAAATTTTCCGCTAGATTTAGCGGGAAAAATTTTCCGCTAAATTTAGAAGGGAAAATTTTCCGCTAGATTTAGCGGGAAAACTTTTCCGCTAGATTTAGCGGAAAAATTTTTCTGCTAAATTTAGCGGGGAAATTTACCCATAATGCACCGCGCGGTTCCGCCGACGGCGACGCCGCTCAAGCCAGAAACGGGCGCCTAAGAGCTGCGCTCTAAAAATTGACCGCATCTCCACGTGGTGAATGATGTTGATTGGGGCGAAGCTCTGGTGGTGCTTGTCTGCGTAGACACTGAGCCACAGCATGCCGAGCCTTTCGTTCATTTTCATCCATGTCAGAAAGAGAATGTGTGGTATGGAACGTGGTTATATACGCATTTGAGCATTTGACCGCAGCGCCCTCTCGTCTATAAACGTTGAGCCAATGCATGCAAAGTTTAACGCGATTATACAGGGTGTTTCAGAGAACTCAGGCCATATCGCTCCCGCGAAAACTACTCATCGCAACGAACCATCGTCGAAAAACACTAAATCAACAAATTGCAGAACGATAGAAGGCACGCGAAGCATTTTACGGCTTTCTGGAAAACCGCACAAATTCGACGGGTTTTTAAGTTTCGGTTTGCTATCGAAGCGCATGCGACGTTTCATCCATGACATCCCCCCAGCTCTTGAGTTACTACCACATCTCGGAGCCCCCTACTCGTCCCGCAGTAATGGCCGAGTGGTTAAGGCGATGGACTAGAAATCCATTGGGGTCTCCCCGCACAGGTTTGAATCCTGTCAACTGCGCAAACATTTTGTTTTCTTTTTTTTTTTTGCCCTACACAAGCACGCGAGCATGTGAGCTCACGAGCAGGAGCACGGCACCGGACGCCGGACGGACGGACATGGCGAGCCCCTAAGGAGCTTTGCCCCTAAAACAGGTCAGAGCACCCCCTATAGTTTGATTTCCTCGCCAATAGCTAATCATTCCCATTGTTTATATCACCAAGTTTGGCAAAAAAAATGTGGCACTATGAAACCTTACATGTGCAATCATTGCAAATATTCAATTGGAAGAACAGACGGCACTTGCATAAAACACATTTTCAATACCTTTGTTTTCTCACTTCTGCACTCCAATGTTTGCAACAGGAATTTGCCGGTGCTCTTCCAAGCATAGCAAACTGAATGCTGTTACCAAGGCTAGGTGTAACGCAACAAAGTCAACAAAACCATAAAAATAGGAAGAAGCAAACAATTCAAGAACTTATTAAAAGAGGACGTGGGGAATGAGTAAGAACTTTTTTATTTCTATCTAGAGATATCTGAACGAAATTTACAGGATGTTTTTATAACACAGACACAAGGGTAACTAAGTTTCATGGAGCTGTGCATATTATTTCTCAAGTTACAAAAATTTATCAAAATCATTCGTATTCGTTCCTTATCCCAGGACTGGAGAATTTGAAAACGGTAGTAGCAGTATAAAATACGTCATTGTGACCCCTGGATAGCTTCTCCAGGGCATAACAGAGCCCTTTCCTTGAATTTGTTTGTTGAAAATTTTTAGCACAACTTAAAATTTTATGTAGTCTGTAAAATGTACATTCATCAAATTCATTTTTTATTATAAATTTATAACAAAGTTTGCTAAAAAATAAAGGGCTCTGTTATGCCCTCACAAAGTTATATAGAAACAGAATAAAAAAAGACATCACGAAAATTCATTGAACAGTTCCCGAGACATCGCTGAGACGAGCAGTCACAGCAGTGAAAAAATCCGTTCTGAGAAAACAGCACTTGAAAGTTGCACACAAATTTTCGACCTTAGAACGACCCTGCAGACTAGTCCGGGGTGTTCTTGCACACTTTCATCTTGTTCCGCCTATCCAACTTCTCCTGATGTCGTTTGCTGACCTTGTGCAGACATAGGGCATCTTTTTCGGCAGCTCACTGGAGGGCTAGATGGGCCGGCTGGAGTCCCACTGCCACCGAAATGTCTGCCGTCGCCCTATAGCAGCCGATGTTGAACCTCAACACCGCTTCATGCAGTGCAGTTTCGACAGCGACCAGAGATGCATGCTGTTCCTTAGGCATTAAAGAACAGAGAAACGAGTGGAAAGACTCAGATGCATTCTGAGTCTTTGCTCCCATGCAGTGTTGAAGCAGAGAAACCTGCGACAGGCGTTCGTAGATGAGCAGCACAGCTGCAGCGACATAGCCTGGTAGTTTGTGCTTGTGCTGAGGCTGTGGCTCACCTTTTGCCTTGGCAATTCAATGACAGCACAATGATTAAGCTCCCTCCGGGCAGAGTTCATGGTGAGGCTCCTGGTCAGCAGACGTGACATGATGGTAGGTGGCCATAACTGCACGCTGCATCGCTGCCACGTCCTTGGAGTTGTTTCGGAGGGCCTTAGTAGTCGGTGAGCTTGTCGATGAGGGCCTTTGTCAACCTGTCCTTACCGTTCAACGGCTTGTCACTCTTCTGGACGAGGTTGCACAGTGCCATTCCCATCCACTTCTGAACATGGTTCAAACACTCCACTTTCATGATGGGGACTAGCCCATAGACGTTCTCTTCTGTAAGGGAAGGGAAGGTCCTGCTGTCCCCGTCGGAGACGAGTGCCGTGTATCGCAGGTCGTGTTTGGAGACAGAGCGCTTGAAGAGGGTCCGGGCTGCCTTGACTTCCATCCTCTCCCGGATTTGGCATCCGTGTTTTTCTGGCAGACATGATGCATGCGCCAGCTGTCATACCCTTGATCTCCAGGCTTGGGTTCAGTATGGCACTCAAGGCACAGGTTGGACAAAACCTGGCGTCCAAGATGAGGCATGTGTGGTGTTCTATGACTGACCCGACTCTGATGCGAGATGCGTGCCCTCTCTTGTGCCATGTGCCGTCGTACACCACAGTGATATCCTTGCAGAACCCCAGGTTCATCTTCTGACAGGCTGTTTTCACCGCGACAGCTGACTCGGCATAAAACTTGTACATGCACAGGTCCTGTGGCTCTCTGAAGGTCTTTTTCAGGTGCTCCTGGAATGTCTTGTAATGGAGACCTCTGTGGGAGATGTTCATAGCTGCCCAAAAGTCATTGAAAGCTGTCTGCCCCCTTTCCTATCTGCTTGACCTCGAGTCTTGTTGGCGTGGCGAAGTCCAGGAACTTGCAAGAATGCCGCAATGAGGGCATAGGTCCTCGAAATTTGCTGCCAGTCTGAGTTTGATGCCTTCTTGGATATTCAGTCCAGTTCACACACAATGCTTGCACACTCTGCAGCAGAGCAGGTTGCTCAAAACATCGATATGGACAAGACAGAAGTTTGCACCTTCGCTTGTAGAAGAGGCAGGTGTGGGATCGGGCAGCATGGCTTCAACTTCCTCTGGGTTGCTGGCATAGCTCCAAGTTTGGCTTGAATGGTATCATGATGCCTAGATTCTGCATCGATCTCCTCGCGTGTCAGGAAATGCGTCTGCATATGGGTGCTAGACGACGCGTTCCCACTCGTCGCGGCAGGCGGAAGACTAGCGCTGGGACCCACAGCGGTCAATGTGCTCGGTACTTCATGCGTGAGCGGGGCAATGCATTCTTCCTCAGTGAGAGCCGATGGCACAGGCAATCCATCACTGGAAGCATTGACATGACCACCATTGACGGCACGCTGCACGGAAACTTCTAGCCTCGCCATCCGCAGTAACTTCATGGGTCGCTTCCACGCGTCAAACGCGCGCACCATCTTGTACTTCGAACCTCGCATCGTGCGCAACCATGAAACAGACGGGCACACCAGGCACGTATCCAGGGGGGAGGCCCATGGGGCCCGGGCCCCCCCCGAAATCTTCCATTTTGCTGGGACCTCCTCTCCCCCCTCCCCCTCATACGGCATTTTGTCATGGGGGGGCCCCCCCCCCCCCCCCCGAAACAAAATCCTGGCTACGTGCCTGGGGCACACTATTGGTGCCCGTCCGTCCGTCGGCCGAGGAAGGTGCTACACGAAACTACTCAAAGAAAGTTAAGAAAACGATCGTAAAGACGGCGAAAAATGAAGCGGAGCTGACAAAGCGAGCGCGAGCAAGGAGACCAGTGCCGAGAGCAGACGACGCGAGCGGCAACATCAGGAGGAACGGAGAGGAGGAGAGCACTCCGCGAGCGAAGAAACCACATCCCGGCCAATAGAAGTCACGCGCTCTGTCGAATCACATTCTTGCAATTGCGGCATGGAAGAACGGCGACCACGCCGTAACCACTCGGCCGACGCCACTTTGGGAGCAGGCAAATAAAAGAGAAAGAATTCACCTTCAAAACAAGGCCAAGATGGCGGCCGTCAACCAAATGCGTCAGGAATGGCGAGCGGACAAAGTTGGGGTTGATTTTGACGTTTGACCGTCACTTGGACGCTACCCAGGTCTCGTAAATATTTGTTTTTAAATATTTCCTCGTTGTATTAGGTGCTGATAATTATAGAAAAGGTAGTTTATAAGATATACAAACCAAAAAAATGGTTTTCTAAAAATCGACTTTTTTCACAATTTTTCAGTTTTCAATGCCCACATCCCCCCTTAAAGGACACATGCAAAGAAAAAAAACATTTTTTTTAAACATCTTAGATGGAAAAAGGATATCATAAAACGATTTTACAACGAAGAAAAAAAATTTTTAGAGCTATATTTACGGCGCTATCGAATTTGTAGTTGGCGCCCGCGGGCGCCGCGGAAAAGTGGCCCTTATTTATCACGTGACGGGCCCATATTTGTCACGTGGTGCTCGCACTCTTTCGGAAGCTTCCTATGGCCTCTAAAAGTAACTTATTCATCTTTGTTTGAAGTATAACAAAAAACTAAGATGAATAAGTAACTTTTAGAGCCCAAAGGAAACTCCTGAAAAAGCGAAAGCAGACGTGATCGACCTGTGCGCCGGTCAGATGACGGCGGCGGCGCCCCGAACCAGACGAACTTCTGCGGCGGCGGCGACGGCGGCGTGGAGAAACGCGTTGAAGCGGCGTTCGCACAACGCTCAGCGTGCGGCGGCGGCGTCGCTTTACGGCTCGGCGACGCAGGGCGGCGGCGCGCGGGCCTACCACGTGACCAGCGGCGGCTCCAGCGGGCGCCAACTACAAATTCGTATAGCGCCGTAAATATAGCTCTAACAATTTTTTTTCTTCGTAGTAAAATCGTTTTATAATATCCTTTTTCCATCTAAGCTGTTTAAAAAAAATGTTTTTTTTCTTTGCATGTGTCCTTTAAAGGGCAACTCCGCTCAATTCCGAAGATTTCGGGATGATGAGTGATTTCGAATCAAAAAGCCCTAGTAAAAGACACTACGTCGTTTGCTTCGCGAAAAATGGGATATATATTTTTAAATCTAATTTTAAACACGAGCGGAAATCAAAACCGAAACTTCGGCTCCGTCCGGCAACATTGGCCTCGGGCCGCCAAGTACATGGCCATCACGTGGTACGAGATGTCACGTGATCCTCGGCCCAACGACGGGCGGGATGGGGGCGGGCGTGTGGCAGGCGCGAGTGTCGTCTGCTCTGCACCGCACTCTTCGCCACGTTTTGGTGTCTACGGCATTCGACGACGTCTGCACAACTGCGGCATAAGTCTGCGCATGTGGTGTCCATAGTGTGGACGAAACTCCGAGAGACAATAATCACAAACGGTGAGAGGACGACAGTGGTTGTGACGCGAAAGACGGCGGTAACGGCGGGACCACGGCGGGCGGCCGGTCTGCTCCCAAGAAGCGCGCTGCGCAGGCGCGTACGCCAATCACGTGGACACCGCTGAGCGCAGAGAGGCAACGTTGCTGACGTCATGCGCTACTCTCGCCCGGAGAAGTAAAAACAAGCAAAAGGGGGCCATGAAGATGACGTTTAGCTCAATGTTGGCTCCGCCCATGCCGTAGCCTTGACTGCGCTGTTGGTTGCGCCTGAATCCGCCCGCTCGAGTCAGCCGATTTCGGCAACTTGGCGAGTTGCAAAGTTTGCCGGACCGTTTAAGAAACATTTAGACAGAACTGCGTCGTAATATTTGACGTGTGGTCTTCCTAGGCGATACTGAAGAGGACTGCATTGTTTTTTCAAAACCAAAAATGAAGCGAAGTTGCCCTTTAAATACAAAAATACAAGGTAAAGGATATTACTCAGAAGCAGTGTGGACTTACCCCCGAGAAGGACACATAGTAAAACATGTCGTCCTTGCGCTGAATGGCTTCGTATAAGTCTTGGTAACTTCTACGAAGGGCTTGGTAGAGCTGCAAATAGTTCTGGCCGCCGCCGGCTTCCCTGCAAACCGATCACGTCGCCAATCGCAACGGGATTATGGCACTTCACACCCAGCACTATCTCAACTCCCCTAGATTCCTCCATCTCTGACTAGCCACAATTCCATCCAAGTCCGTCTGTACCCTCCTAGGTCGATCCTCGTCCTAAAATCGACAGGTTGACAACGAAAAAAGTGTTGCCCCGCTCTGCAGTTTGCACCACGCAACGCGTCGTGGACGCAGGATTGGTGGAGTGCCCATAAGCTTTGAATAAGCCTAGAGGCTAATTGCAAGCCGATTTGTGTACATCGCACGCCCGCATGGAGGTAGGAAGCTTCTGGAGGTGACATGAGGCCTCTGGAAGCCAAACGTGTGGAGAGATGCAAAACAAGAGAGATGCTATTGGACAAAAAGGAGGGCTGACTTGGTGCACACAGCTGTTTTGGGGCCCCGAGGGTGACCAAAAGAGCTGTTGGTGTCAAGTCAGCTCTCCTTTTCGTCTCATAGTCTCTTGGTTTTGGTCAACGTTGGGGGCGTGTCCCTCTACAGTTCTGACTTCACCTCTGGTGACATCATATCGCCTCCAGAAGCATCCTATCTCCATGCATGCATGCCTCATACGGCACTTGATGACTCGCCAAAAACGTTCACTGGACAAGGTGAGTGCGAAAACTTACCACCCGTCCTCGTAAATGTGGCGATACTGCGATCCAATCCACGTCTGCAGACGTTGGGGCTTCTGGGGTGCCGGCTTCCGTGGAGGCGCCGCCTTCTTACGCTGCTCCCTGCGTCTCAGGTTCATGCTCTCGAGCTGAAGGACCCAGCCGCGCAGCTCACTCTCTAGTCTGAAGGAACGAGGGGTAAAGAAAACTGTAACCTAGAGCAACATGATCTGCACTTTTGAAAACCAACGTGTCAAAAAGCCCTAGGCTAGATGCTTGCGAGGGAGACATAAACGACTCTAGCCCGCTTTCTCCGCAGCATTGCAGCAATGCCACGAGCGTGTCTAAGCAGAGGTACTTTTCGCCGGTGCCCCATCATTCACTAGAGGCCCTTCCTAAATTGTAACGATCAGCTCTCGCATGCTCTAGGATAGCGGGCGAGTGGGTTGTTTCTCTTACATGAGCAGTGGTGGCTACAACTTCGGAAATATGCTACATACGACAATGCCTCTAGGCAAATCACAATAAACGGTGGAGAAATAGTCAAACGTTTTATGAAATGTATCATACATCTAAATTTGTAGAACAAAGTCAACACTTAACTAAGAGACTTAGTTTCTTCATGAGCCCTTTTGCCTTGAACCTCGAGAATCGGAGGCAAGCATTTGTTCGAAAAAGACCACTAAAAAGGGGTAGAACCCGTCACCCAAGGAGGTTTTTCAGTTCGTGGAATCCATCCTTTGGTGACGAGTTCCAACTCCGCCCTCTTGGGTGTGCTTGACACCTTTGGTAGAGAGGTGGCACTAGTCAACCACTTTAAGTCTCCATCCACCTCATTCAGTCTATCTCAAAACCTATCACCAGAGGGTGGGTTTCAGTCGGAAGAGATTTTCTGCCCCATTCTCTGTACGTATTGCTTTCATTAAATTTTTTAAATGTCCGGGGGGTTGGTCGCCCCCCCCACTGCCCCCCGTTCCGACACTACTGGTGGATCCTGTCCTTTAATGACGGGTTCCGACCATCTGCACTCTCAGACGTGCTCGACATCTTCGGTAGGGCGGCAACACTAGTGAACCACTTCAAGTCACAGTTTATCTCAGTCCTTCGATTTAGAGGAATACGCTTTTATAAGCCGGTACGACTGAGAGTTGGACCTGAGGGACTCCGTTTGGTTCACGTAGGAGGGGCACTTGAGGGAACCGTTCCTCGGCGGTCTCTGGACGTCCAGAGCTCCCAGGAACTCGGCCGAGGAAGGGGCAGACCCGGCAATTTCCCCGCCGACAGATCCCAGGTCTGGCACAAAAGCGTCGTCTGCAAGCTCCTGCTGTTGAGACCAGAGCAGGTGGCGACCCCAGGTGGCTCTCTGGGCGGGAAGTGTCACGCCCGCACCCAGGTCACTGCTGGAACTACGGAACAGGCCACTGGAAAGAGAAAGAAGCCCAGTGTGCGAGGAGTTACAGGGATGTGTTTCGTTTGTAAAGCGAGGCATTTGAGGCAATGGAGGCAGAACTTCTCAAAAAAGCTCCCTTTCCAATTTCCAAACCGAAGACTACTAAGGGTAAATACCGAGGCGAAACATATACGGGGTGATACTGATTTCGAGGCTCGCTGTGAAACAAGCTGGAAAAATCAACATTAACCGTAGAGAGTGCAAATATTTTCCAGGGATGTATTTTAGTCGTGCATTTCACATTTTATTAAAGAATAACCATCCAATTTCACCACCCATGTGGTTCCACCTCCCCATAAACACATTTTACCACAGTGTAAGGTTTGACCACAGACACCAAGCAGCGAGAAAGAAATGAAAGAAACAAGTGACTGCGTGACATGCCACGTGCATTCCCTCACCTAAACGGCGCAACGTTGACTGTGAGCATGAACATCACCGCCAAGAGAGCAGTTGTCTTCTTTATGCTTGGTGTCGTCTGCTTCCGGTGGACCGCAACCTGTTCCGAGAGAGATGTTTGGAAAAAAGAGGCTCAACGAAACACATAAATGTACAAGCCTGCATGCTCTGTTCAGGGAAAAGGAGGATAAGCACCTCCCACAAAACCTTGACTCTCTCCATTTTAGCAGGGCGAAGACTGGAGAGCAGGCAAGTGGACTCGCCTCTTCTCCAGCATTCGCTCAGCTAAAGTGGAAAGAATGGAGGGCTTTGCAAAGAACAGCTTGTTCTGCTTTTCTTAGCCCGCAACAGAATAAAACTCTTAACCTGCTGTTCTAGTGCAGCGGCAAAATGCGACCCAAGTCTGCCTCCAGATACTTGCAAATAGTATACTTGTTTTCACCTCAAGAATCGTAGTATAAAAGTCTGGCTCCTACTGGAGCATCACCAATTTCCCCTTTTATGTAGAGAAATAAGATATAGGTAGCTGCATTTTAGATTAGACATATGTTACCTTATCACGACATACACATTTCAAACGCCAAAAGCATTGCTTCTTCCTCTGCCAACCATGACAAACCAAAGCATGTCATAAACTTATGTCGAAACCGAGGTTTGATTGGTTCGGCAAACCTTTGAGCTTTTTCTAAAATCCTAGGAAATTCAATTTCTTAAACAGTGTTGTCCAACTTCTACAAAAACTTTGGAGAAATACTTTTATGAAATAGATTTAAAATTTAGACAGTAATTACCAATGCTACACAAAAACAAGAGCAAACATATATGCTTAAAGGATGTAGCAAACCTCGGTAAGTTTGCAACATCCCTACTTGCAACACACTAGTATTTTAATATAAAATGTGGCCCTGAAACAGTAGATATACTAAAATGAAATGTGCGGAAAGCCTTCGTAGGCACCTAACAAAAAAGGAAACATCAAAAGAAGGTTTACCTCTGCTTCGAGTTGAGACACTCGCTGACGGAGGTGGACGTTTTCCTCGCTTAACCTGCTGTTCTCGTTGGTCAGCTCTCGCACCTCGAGCTCCAATTTCTGGAGATACTGCAAAGGAGCGGCGTCCAATGACGAGGTGGCAGGTAAACGAGCTAGTTTCTTCAGCTTCAGACGCCGCAGGGCGGGAGGGGTCTTGTAAAAACTGTTCAGCTCTGCCTACCTCTTTCCTCTTCTTGCGCGACAGGCAGGCAGATTCCCTGTTCTTTATCATCCTCTGCTGCCGCTTCAACGCCTTGTTCTGAGAAATGCAAAGAAAGACACCGCGGCTTAACACATTACTAGCCCTCAGCAAACGACGTGATGTGGCAACTACCGCAAAAATCGGTAAAAAAAAAAAAAAGAAAGAGACGGTGGCTAGATTAATTCTTTTCCGACCGCGCCCATAGAGCACCGATCACCCGCGGTCAATGGGCATGAAGGCCTATTTCAAAACTCCTGCGGAGCTCTCACGATCGCTGCACCATCTTGTAAATTCTTTGAAAACTAGTTTGGGTTTCTGTGTATCTCTTCCTCTTTCTGCATGGCAGCGATTTTTACGCCGAGAGGGAAACCGACAGCACGTCGTCCTTTGTGGATGCCATGGCCGCTTTCACGAGTCTGGCACGTGCTCACAAGCACGGCAATTCTTGGAGATCCTTTGTCGATTTGTCACACTCGGATAGCAGCACTGGGTATGATGATAAAGTTAGATCATCATATTTCAGCTCTATTGGCCAGTGCTTCACCACATTGAGAAGCTGCTCAGCCCAGTGGTATGTCAGTCATGAAGGTTGACTTAAAATTTTTTTGTGGAGGTTTTTGTGGTAAGAATAGGAAAGATACCATAAATTCCATTTTTTTCTCACTCTTTTCTTTCCAGTTATAGCCATATATTTACATGGTTCGGCACCCAATCTTTAGAAAAAAAAACTTGTGTATGACGAATTAAATATTGCATTAGGATTCAAGTCTCTGCTTTGACGTCTGCATCATTTAAAAGCCAATTTAGTTAGCTTCATTTTTATGTATGACATCATATTGTAAACCTAGTAGTTTCTCAAGGGAAAAAACATTAACAAAAACCCTCACAAAACAGGCATTTTCCCCATGGTCAGGAAAAGGTTAAGGGAGGCAAAGAAAAAAGACCAAGCCCTTATACATCTTGGATCTATCTTTATCAGTCTCATAGCTTCCTATCTTCATACAATAAGGTTCGTCTGCACCGGCTCTCTTATCTACCTTTACTTCAGCGTGTATGAAAGAAAAAACAAAATTTAAAGTTTGCAGCTGAGTGGACTCTGGAAAAACGCACAGGTAAAATCAATGAGTGAAACGTATGACCGAGAAACATCTTAGCACACAGTACGATGTTCAAGTGATCAGACGTGTAAAATTGTAATGTGCGTTTTTTAGACAGCAGAAAGCTAGTCAGCATCAATGGGCGTCTCGCGTCTTCGCTGCAGATAACAGATTTAGCTAGTGAAGCACCACTGCCATGCTGGGATCAGCAGCAATACATGGCCGCACGTCTGTACAATGCTCATTCAAATCCAAATGGGCAGATGTGGGGATGGGCAGATGTGTGGGTCTTTCTCACAAAAAAAAAAAAGCAGATCCCTACTTCAGTCGATACGACACGGAGTCCTTCGGGAAATCTCACCAAATCAATCGGGACCAACCGGCCGAGGCGGCAAACTTACGTCGTTGGATGGATTGAGCATGGCCGCAGCGTTTGCGAAGAGAAAGCTTGGCTTGGACATGGCCATCGGCTCAGTCTTGATGACCGGCATGGTCGGGCAGGGGCCCTTGGTGGCACCGGGAATGAGAGCACCCACAGGTGCAGCGGCCATCTTAAGGGGAGCCTTGAGCACCGGCAGGCGTGACTGGGGTGACACCATCTTGGGTGCCACGGGCGTCGTTGCTGCCGCATTCGTCTTAATGGTCAGCACCCCCTGGGCCGTCAGGCGTGCAAACTCTTCCGCTGTCAGCATCAGCGTCTGCGGCGTGGGCGCCGTGGCCGGAACTGCAGGTTCGGGAGAACTGAGGATTTATGCACGCACAAATGGCAGGAAATCAATCCGCCTTTGGAAATGGAGGCCGATGTATCCACTGCGAAGGGTTAACTTAGACGACAGGTAACCTGGGGTCTTTAAAGTGCACCGTGCGATAGTGATACCCTGCCGTAAAAGTAAACGTGGAATGTTGCGTAGGAACGCCATATAAAATTAAACCGTCGTTTCACCCCACGCAACAAACGTTCTGTTGGCTCAAGATAAGAGGTGGCTGCTATCTTAGTGTTCCTTGTATTGTCTTTCTTCTTATCATTAAGCTCTGCTTAGTTTGGCACTAATTGCAGTGGCCAATTTGTCTGCACGACAACTTTATTTAGAAACTGTTTTTTTCTATTCTCGAAATTTGCAACGGGCGGTTTGCTTCCTAGTCATCTGAAGCATCTCGCTAAAGTTTACTTTCTAAGAGTGGAGACTCACCAGGTAGGCAAGCCCTCAAACAACTCTCCTCAGGGGCAAAACAAAACGCCCCGTCGACAGCCTCTCCGACAGTATGTGTCGCCCAGTGACAACACATATACCAGCTTACCAACAAGCGTTGCCACGGAAGTCTGACCGGACCAATAAAAAGCTGTCCGAGTTGCGTCTGTGCACAGAGTTGGCTCGATGCTTGCCGAGTGGGACCCAGGTGAGTGTTTGATCCACTGTACTAATCAGAACTGTTTGTTGCTTACCAAGCTGAATGATTACTTAAAGCCAACACAGGGTTCCCTACCGAGATTCAGCTCAAAACAGAAGTTGTACAGTAATACGGGAGAACCCCTCTTTAATAAAAACCGATTTATGAAATATGGATGTAGTGAAGCAAAGTTAATGCATGCTTGCAACGCTAGTACAGACATCTGAGGTACTAATTTAGTGAAGATATTTCCTGAAAAAATTGACTTTCCTTTAAAGGGACAATGAAGGGAATTTCGGACATCTTTTTGGCGATTGAACTTGGTTCCAGGCACGTCTCAGGCCACGTTGCCCAAATTTCAGCCGAAACCGGAGCTTGAGTGCCGCGCAAATCAATTAAACAGTCGCGGTAATAATCGTACCGGGATCGACCGGGGCGACGCCCCGAGAGTTGCGGGAGAAGCCAGGAGAAGCGGAGCTCACGTGACCGATGCGGGGCCAAGAAGCGCGACGTCACAAAAGGCGCGTCAGCGATTGGTCGAAACGAGAAACGTGCCCTCGGTCACGTTTTGGTTCGCGATTTTTAGGAATACTGTTCTAATTTCCGCTTGAATAACCATGAAGAGTATAAATCGGACCGGCAATGATTACTAAACCGTTAATAAAGCAGCATACTTGTTTTTTCTTTGCTATGCTGGATGTGAAATGGGCAACGAGCAACTATGGGCAAACAAAATAAAATAAAAAAAAGAACACGGTACTCGAAGGATTCTGCAAAATGATAGATGTAGATGGCTGTTCTAGCGGTAGACTGAAGACCAGTATTCGTTTGGGCGACACTAGTTTTCACGTGTGGGTTGCTGTTCGTGTTCTTTGACGACGAAAAGAGGACGTCCGCGGAGGAATCGGATCCCGGAACAACCGGATCGCTGCCGCTTTCCCCTCGTCCGTCCTTCGGAATGCGGGCCGCTCGTGGCCGGCTGGCTGGGCGGTCTCCGTCGGGGGCCGCCACACACATACTCCCGTTGGTGTTCGGTCACTGAACGGAAGCTCGAACTCGCTCGCGAGAGCGGCATTGCCGTCCATGTTGACAGCTTCGGCGAAACGACCGCACCAACCGCGCCACCGCGCTGCTATAATCCACCGCGGTAACCAGAGTCTCGATCTCCTAAATACTACCGCTACCGACTATTCACACTTGACGTCACTCCCTACGTCACCTCAGTTTTCGGGGGCCCAGGAACGAGAATGGAGATTGTTCAGTTTCGGTTTCTTTACTTCTTTCGTATGTACAGAAATATGCGTCACAAATGTCTACAAAAAATTGGGCAGCATGCTATGTTCCCAAGAAGCATAAAAACACCATTTAAAAAAATTAAATAAAATCGTCTTCATTGTCCCTTTAAGAGGTGTACCTACTGCAGTACCATCCCTTTTCATTATGCGGACTACCTAGCACTGGCAGACGACACAAGTGACAATGAGAGCGACCGAAACTTGCGAACTGAAACTGTCATTCCTCGCACAACGAGGAGAGACATCATTGTTGCATTTGCGTTTTGCCGTTTAAGACGCCCCATCTACCCTCGCAGGAGGAGCACTTGCCCGTCTCAACCACAGTGGCATGGCCAGGATTTCCAACGCTGCCGCGGTGCACAGGCCCCAGCGGAGACAAAGGGGGGACCGGCGCGAAGGGGGCCGTCCCCCCTTCCCTCGTAGGCGACGATGCGGTGATGGTGAGGGTGAAGCTGGGGCTAAAGGGGTCCCCGGGGTGAGGCGGGGTGCTCGACCCGCTCTGGGTAGGGGGCGTGTCTGGGGGCGTCTCCGGGACCACGACGCCGCCGGCGGGACTGCACTGCCCCATGTTGATCTGGAACCCGAGAGACAGAGGACAGAGTTGAACAATCTATTACGCTTCGCCACAACGTGAGCAAGGTTTCATGTTTTCGGGGTTTACTTTCCTTCAAATTTGGAAGTGTTTTTTCGGGCTCCTGCGAGCCGAGGTGATTGGTAGCAGAAATGGACCTTGTTCCAGTAAGCTTCTGCGCATGCGTACACTCCCGCTGTCGCCCTTTTCGCAGGACACCGGGACGCGGTGCCGTGCAAAAATGGCGACAGCAACATTGTCAGCATCTATCTTTGCACGTATTAGTCTATTTTGACGCTTTGTTTTTTAGTATCGGTAGTATGGGGCAGTGGTTCCCAGCCATAGATGTGTCGGGGACCCCTTGCGGACCGCTGGCAGTGATGGGGGACCCCTTCCAGCGGGGGGGGTACGTAAGTAAGTTAACAGATCTGGAGCATGAAACAGGTGCCTTTTATTGCTATGTAGCAGAAAAACATAAAACAAAGGTGCCACATCACTTCATTTTGGTCAGTTCATCAATACGTGGCACAGTCGTTCTTAAACAAAAACAAAAAAAAAAAAAAATTTTTGTTGAGGGTCTCGCGGACCCCCATTTGGGAACCACTGGTATGGGGCATAAAAAGCACTGAAAACCGATACGACAGCACGATGCCAATGTCTTTTGACGGGCGGAGGCATGTTGGGCTGCTCTTCTATTGTAGTTCGCAGACAGCTCTCCAAATGGCGCTCGTTACTCGAAAAAGGTCCATTGCATTATTATCTGTGAGCTATCCAAGGACAGCTCCAGTTCTGGGTTCTTCGGTCACTTTTCAACCCTAACCATAAGTCGGGGCACACCCGACGTTACGAGCGAAAAGGGCGCCACTCAAACAGCACCAAATGTGAAACTCCCACCACGGAGTTCGTTGTTTTTCTCCATGTGTGCTATCTCCGACTAAACCAACCATGCACACTGACCGCGCCATGACCTTTGCATTTACTCTGTGCTTATGTGCTTGTACGTCTTCTCTCCTTCGACTGCACTCCGATTTGTCGTAAAACGGAGTGTGTAAGTGTATCAATGGACCTTTGGTCAACTTGAGAAGAGCTAGACAGACAGAGTGCAAAAGGAAAGTGCTCATATGTATGCTCCAGTTTCCTACACAGCGCACAATGTCGAAGCCACTGGTGCAAGCGCATGGCCTTGCCTAGTATTTCATTTACATGTGAGAAAGACATTGACCCAGCTTTCTGAGACTGCCACGAAGCTAGGAATGTGGCTGGTAAAAACTCACGCTGTTGAGATAGGAGTCTGGGTCTGGGTAGTTGCAGGACGACTGGCTGTAGGAATCCGGAGAACACGGCTCCATCTTGATGTCGACGGGGGAGAAGGTGAACTCATCGAGGCAGAAGTTGGAGTCGGGTGCCAAGGCATGGCTCAACTCCGGCGTGGAAGACTGCTGCTTGAAAAAAAAAAAAAAAAAGAAGATCAAACGAGAACACTTACAGACCCTATAAATTTTAGAGCGGATGTTTGTCTCGGTTTACACGAACCACGAGTCACGAGAGCTCTTTTCCCCTTGTCAAAATGTTTGTAAGATACTTAGAGCTGGTGCCATGGAAAGCAGAAAGTTTTTCATTACAGCTGGCAATGCTGACGGTCACTCGACGTGAAGTCCCATCGATATCTGCGTCCAGCCACTGGAGTACATTACAACTGTCAAGCCATTCAGTGATATTGCCCATGTTATTTGTTTGTTTTAAAGTTCATATGTGCTTCAATTTCAAGCTAGTGACTCACACATTCCTTCTTAGTTTCCATCACAACCAAATACAAGACAGCACTATCGTCAGAGAATGACACATGTTACCATATGTGGGTTAGTTTCTTACATCAGGGCAACTCGCCTGCAGAAGGCTGTTGTAGATGTCACTCTCGTTTAGGTCCTTGAAAACTGCAAAGTCAACAAAGAAAAGTCGAGGGTGAGCACATTGGTTGCAATTAGGCATTAGAGAGGTTTGGCAGAGCGTTACCGCTGGCTACCGATGGCACGACAGTGCTCCGGGAACATGCTTGAAAGCAAGCTTCAAAATCACAGTGCAAGCTCTAAGTAGCAACACGGATGTAGGTGGGACACTGCTAAAGTTCTACATTACTGAAAGGGTAATGCAAGGCCTACACTTGCAGTAATGTTTAACAGTGAAATCGATTCAGGCACCCTAAAGATGAGTTTCCTTCACAAATTGCATGTACCCGCGAAGCTTTTGTAATTGGCTCTTGTCAGTGCATACCGCTGAACATCTTTTTTTCATCTAGCTGCCAATTATGTTTCAAATGCTCTGGCTGCACTTTAAAACGAATATATCAACAATATATCTCAAGTTACAAAAAGCGCTTAAGGAAGTATGTACTTTCAAATGGCAGTGGCTGCAACTCGTGCACTGACTGAATTGCTCGCTCAAATACTGGGGCTGTAGCACTGGGCAGTGTGAAGTCCTATGACAACACACAAGACCCTGACAGGTTTGTCACTTCAAATGTTAGCCTCTTCCGAGCTAAAAAGAAACGGACAAGTCGCAATGCAAGGCGACCTTGTTTGCAAAATGCCATGAATTAGAAGATGCATGACATTCTGCTTAGCACATGGGCGTACCAACCGGGGGGGCAAGGGGGGCGCTTGCCCCCCCAGTTCTCAGAGTGGGGGGGCAAGGCATGTGTTTTGCCCCCCCCCAGAAAAAGCCGCCACTGGGCAGGACAAACACTGGCCGGCGGCGCCGAAGGGATACCAAGTCAAAGAACAAAGAACGGGCTGGTGAAAGTACAAGAGTCAAAGAAAAAAATAAAAGCACCTAGGGACAAGGTCAGACTGCACAGTTCTTTCAACTAGCAACACACATTTACTGATGTCTCCTTCAATACGTACTATTTCCCTCCTAACTTTTGAAACTAATGAGGAAGTTACGGAAAAATTAATATATTTATATACGCCTGGAAAAAGGACAAAATCCCCAAATACACTAAAAGATAAAGACAAAGAAAATAAGAAAGAAAAAAGGAAACACCATTGACAAAATCAGATAGAGGGCCCTTTGACTGATTCAGCTCTGGCTTCAGGTCGTTCATCTCAACTCTGGACAACCCAAGAGAAGGAGCAGCGATGTTGTGTTCATTCCCGGCTATCCTGTATGCTTTAATAATCTCTCGGGCGAGCTTGTTCTTGTTTTTTCCAATTACACTGGTGCCCTGGAACCGGGCTTCACAGTTCTTGCCGAGGCGTTGATGAACAACTATTGGATGAAAAGAGTCGCTTGAAGCACGGGGAACCTGGAGGACGTGCTCCCGTAAGCGGGTGTTCAGGCAACGCCCTGTCTGACCAATGTATCGGTCACCGCATAAAAAGAGATGGAGTATACCACTCCCTCTTCACAGAGAACGGTCTGATTGGTATGTTTGATGGAAGATCTTTTTGGGGCTTCGTTGTTGTTCACTCGTCTGCAAAGATGTTTTAGGCGAAACTTGCACGAGAAGACAATTGAAGTGTTGAAGCGCGCTGCAATTCCCTTCAGTCTGGGTGCAGAGTTGTGCACATATGTATGGAGATAACATGTGAAGCCTTACTATGTGGAGCACGGGGCCTTTGGGTGGCTAATATTATCTGAACAAGATAGTGCTCAGAAGACCTTCCGGATAACCAGCTTTGAGGAGACGTTCTTGTTGTTTTGCAATGCTTAAGGCTGAACTCCATGGAACAAATTTCGTGATGAATAACTGGCGAACGCCGCCCGACGGCACGCTCCCTTTGCGCGCGACGTAGCAGCCACTGTGTTGATTCCACGCGCAGAGCAAAAGCCGCCGGGCAAAATTCGTCGGTTATTCGCAGCATATTCGTCCCTTGGAGTTCAGCCTTTAAGCTTAAAAAGTGAGAACATTATTTGACGCGAGAAGATGAAAGGAGAGACCGAATGATTACATGTCTTACCATTTTAGGAGGGGAACTGCACAATGAAAGAATAGCTTTCCGAAATCGTTGTTGTAAGGCCCAACAAATGCCGGTAGGAAGAAGATGGAGACGAAGATCGAGGTACTGGAGACCATTGCCTGAGCTGTCTTCCCTTGTGAAATGCAGGCCTGAAGTTGAAGAAGTAAAGGCTTGAACTACAGATTCAGAAGAAATTTAACTGAGATCCTGTGAATGACTAAATAATCATCCATGTAACGAAAAACATGGAAGACGAGTGTCAACTCTTCAAGGCGAGCTTTGATCTCCCGGTCAACATACAGAAGAAAGATTTCGCTGAGGACCGGGACGAGGCAGGAGCCTATGCAAACACCTTTCTTTTGCCTGAGAATTTCCTCATGTTCGACAAGTGTTGATTGTAGATATAGGGCCAACATGTCAAGGAAACCCCGTTCAGATACCCCAGATGAGTCTTGAAAGTTGCATGGGCCATGTTCGTGGATGGCACTTGGTACAGAATCCATTAGAAATATGGAATCTAATCGGTAATATAATTTCTCAATGTCTAACGAAAACATGGTATAGGCCTCGGGAGTAGAATGGAGGTCATGAAGACGAGATGCTATTTCTATGGAGTTGGCAGCTCGGAAAGGTTGGTTGAGACTGATCGGTGACAGATGCTTTCGCAAAAAAAGAGCAAGAGGCTTCTGCCAGCATCCCTTTTCTGAAATGATGCTTCTTAGGGGAACTCCTTCTTTATGAGTTTTTGCCGTGAAAAACACAGTTAGGTTTTGCTTGGAAGGAGCCCCAATGGCAGCTTTAAGTGCCAGGAGATTAACGGAGCAACAAAGTTGCTTTGCCTTTGAGCAGAGAGAGCCTGAAGGCGTAGTCTTAAGAGAATCAAAATTATTTTTTAATGCCTGGTTCACCTTCTGTTCATAGGAACCTTCATCTAAGATGACAAAAACACCGGTTTTATCTGATTCCAGTGGTTTCAGGTGACTTGTTTGCAATTCTTCGACGGTAGCCCGGATTGGAACTTTTCCCGTAGGTGGAGGAGGATGGGCGCAGGCGGATCGGACTCCAGCATCAAGAAATGCTTGCCGGTCTTGTTCTGGCATGTGAGTCGCAACAGAATGGACTGAAGTTAGTTGGTTGACCCTTGTAGTTGGAATGTTCGGAGAAAACTTGGGACCCTTGGAAAGGAGATCCAAGGTGCCAGGGCTGAGTTGATGGTCACATAGAACAACCGGAGGCTCAAATCTCGTTTGGAGGGTCTTATGGTGAGACCTGGTCACACGGGTGACAACTTTCTTCCATGAAGATCCGAGAACACTGGACGCAGCTTTTTGAAGGAACCGGAAAGGTGGGTCGGTTCCATAAGATGGACCAACGATGATGTTCATCTGTTGTGGGAGGATCGGCTCCATTAGGTGTAACTGTTGTGACACCTCCTTCCTTGCAATCTGCATGAGTCTGTAGTCGGTAAAACATGGAAGCATTCGGTCTCTCCTTTCATCTTTTCGCACCAAATCCTGTTTTCACTTTTTAAGCTTAAGCATTGAAAAACAAGAACATCTCCTCAAAGCTGGTTATCCGCAAGGTCTCTTGAGCACTATTCTTGTTCAGTTAATTTTAGCCACCCAAAGGCCCCGTGTTCCACGTAGTAAGGCTTCACATGTAATCTCCAAACCATATGTGCACAACTCTGCACACAGACTGAAGGAAATTGCAGCGCGCTTCAACACTTCAATTATCTTCTCGTGCAAGTTGCTCCTAAAACAACTTTGCAGACGAGTGAACAACAAAGAATCCCCCAAAGGATGTTCCATCAAACATACCAATCAGAATGTTCTCTATGAAGACGGAGTGGTATACTCCATCCCTTTTGCATTCGGTGACCGATACATTGGTCAGACAGGGCGTTGCCTGAACACCCGCCTACGAGAGCACGTCCTGGAGGTTTCCCGTGCTTCAAGTGACCCTTTTCATCCAATAGTTGTTCATTAACGCCTCTGCAAGAACTGTGAAGCCCGGTTCCAGGACATCAGCATAATGGACCTCTTGGCGAATATGTGCTGCCTCCTAGACACGCGACTGGGTTCGAGGCTAAGTGGCGAGAAAACAACGCGCGCGCAAGGCCTCTCCCACCCGTTTTGCACCCAGAATGTCAGCTACATCCTGTTCACCCATTGAGGCGCTGTGACCTAGATACGGTTCCTCCAAACTAGCCTTTGTCCCCATCGTGCGTAATCTTCCGCCCCGAAGTCGACACAACAAAACCATCTTCCCTCTTTGCTCGGCCAGAAGGAAGAGAGAGAGGGTACTGAAACTATTTACTCTCGAACCGATGTTTCTACAAAAGGTCCATTCCACAACCCGGGCGATAATAGTTCCGACAGCCGAAGGCTACACAGTTCACCGGCATGATTGCGGTGCACGTCGTAATCTAGAATGGGCGTCGTCAGTACATTGACTCGTGTTCACCTTGTTCGCAACATCAAAACTTGAGTCTCGAGGGTCTCCAAGGCGCTCAAAGGCGAGAAATGCAAGATGGCGGATTGTTTGGAACTAGATACTCTCGAACCCAGGCGCATCAAATACTCCGCGCATGCGCACCGCGTATTTCTACAAGAGGTCCATTGGAAGACACAAGAACAAGCTCGGCCGAGGGATTATTGAAGCATGCAGGATAGCCGTGACGAACACAACATCGCTGCTCCTTCTCTTGGGTTGTCCAGAGTTCAGATTAAATACCTGAATCCAGAGCTGAATTAGTCAAAGGGCCCTCTATCTGATTTTGTCAATGGTGTTTCCTTTTTTTTCTTTCTTATTTTCTTTGTCTTTATCTTCTAGTGTATTGGGGATTTTGTCCTTTTCCAGGCGTATATATATATATATACTGTAAACAACTAAATTTTTGCGAGGACCTAATTTTCGTGAATTTCGCGAATCGCTTACAAACGCGAAAAATACGCCCCGCGAACAATTCGGACAATATGTGAACGCTACGGAAGCTACACTGGATTCGCGAAAATTAGAACCCGCGAATAATTTCAAATTTTCAGCTTTGGCCCAATTCGCGAAAATTTGAGCCCGCGAAAATTAAGTCGTTTACAGTATATTAATTTTTTCCATAACTTCCTCATTAGTTTCAAAAGTTAGGAGGGAGATAGTGCGTATCGCAGGAGACATCACTAAATGTGTGTTGCTAGTTGAAAGAACTGTGCTGTCTGTGCTTGTCCCTACGTGCTTTTATTTTTATTTTTTACTCTTAGATACCAAGTGCACCGCCCCCGGTCCTGGGGGGGGGGGGGGGGGGGGGGAGGTCTGGTTTGCCCTCCCACTCAAAAACAAGTTGGTACGCCACTGGCTTAGCAGAACCCATGTCAATGGCAAATTCAATGTCAAGTTTGTATAGTGGCCCTCAACGACAGAAAATATTAGGACTTACAACAGCATGGATGCTGATCTGCACAGCAAAAGGAAGAAAGGAGAGAGGAACCCACTCTTTTGTTTCTTGCCAGTATTCATAATATTAAAAAGTCACTAAAACCCACCAAAAATGTTTGCTTTTTTTTTGCCAGGTGATATTGCCCATGTTATGGTGTCAGGAGGCTACCCAATTAATAATTTGTTGCAGAGTCACGTATATTTTTAATAAAGCCAAAAAGCTCAACTGCTCGAAACTAAAACACGAACACAGAAGCTCATGGTCAGAAGTCACGTAACTACGCCCGACCGCAGTTTTTTTTTTTGTTTTTTTTCTTGCTTTTTTCTTGTGTGACACAGACGACGACAAAGTTGTGTGCACCGTTGGTTGTGCGATTGTTTCATACTCATATCCCTTTCACTCCATGTTTGGTGCTTGAAGATCAATTGGCCGGCACCATGAACGACAGTTCTGAAGTAGCGGCCTCACATCCACTGCAACATTGGTCTGTCGTGCGCCGCCATCGCGTCGTCTAGCTTGCGGTACGTCACCATATTGAGAATTACGTGTACACATACTACCTGTAATCAGTGCAAATTTTTTTTTTTTTTTTTCGATTATGGTATTTGCAGCTTTTTGGAAACCACAAAAAGGAGGTTCATATTCTTTTTTATTATTTTTAATATTGAATGTGTGCCTTGGATGACCCCTGACTTCGAATATTGGTACACATAGTTTGAACACAATGTGACCATAAAAAAGAGTGAGCACGACTGAAACCGACCAATGCTCGACTGGAAAGAAAATGAATTTGGAGCCACAAATTGTGTTCTGGGTAACTGGGCTCTTATAGTTCATGTTCAAATAAAAACCTCCTTGAGCATAGATACCCTGTCAGTGTACCTTTAAGAGTGATGCAACATGCCAAAGAATTTTTCAATATGACAAGAATGCATAGCAAAATGCTGGGCAATTGTGTTGCACATGAAACGTGTGGCAACTACGCTTTCAACGCTCATCATTGGTTAGTTCAGCAACTGGCTAATGCTTGGCATGCACACTCAATAGCGATTCCTGGAATAAGGATACTGGCACTAACCCGGGTTTTAAAAACGTGCGACGGGGTTCAAACTGCTATCTTCCAGACGCAGAGCGTTTGCCCCGCATGGCTTTCCTGCCAAATAGCACCTGAAATCTTTCCAGCATGTCGTGACATGCTGGAAAGACACTCGCTAAATAATCTAAAGGGTCTGGGTTCGATTCCCGCCTGGAGCAAAAGCTTTTTTACTGCGATGGCCTCTTCCCCTCCTCCCCCAACACTGCCCAAATTGAACATGCAAATTTTCAGTTGGCATTGCAGAATTCCAAAATAGTGGTATCTAAGGCCTCGCTATCCTAGGCCCTCGACTCCCTCCAGATTCGCCCAAAAACATCCTTGGAAAAGGTAACACTTGTGTCCTTTCGAGACTTGGGGGCCAGGCAGGGCCTCGACTCCCTCCAGATTCGCCCAAAAACATCCTTGGAAAAGGTAACACTTGTGTCCTTTCGAGACTTGGGGGCCAGGCAGGGACGACTGACATACGGCAAACAATGCAACAGCGGGCCGGAAACATGATTGTACTCTCCTCAAGTAACACACAACAAGGGCCAAACAGAAATGCCACGTGGCATCTGCATTGAAAGTTAAGCAGGAAACATTGAGTGTTGTTTGTCCTTTATCCAGGACTTGTATGAGGAAATACCCCAAAAGAAAGAAATGTATGCAAATTTCCAGTAGCCAGCTGCAAGAACGGTAGTCAGAAAAATAAAAAGAGGACAGGAAAAGTGAAGAAAATTGACTCCTTGTACCTTTGACACATGCATTTCTTTTGTGCAAGAAGACTGATTTTGTGCACTTTGTGTTTGCTTGATGCTTGCACAGCCCAGTTTTTAAATTAGCATTATATTAGGGACATTTTGTTAAGACCTGTTTTGAGATTGCATTTATCAGTGCAGTTATCAGCACGACCATCTCGCGCCAGGCCCCACGGGCCGGCTCGGCCTCCATAAATCCTTTGCTTGTTCTATCATTGTGTACTGTACTGTCCTTTCTGCTGCCGACAGCATCACCCTAACAATATAAAGGGGTTGCTTTGGAACTATGGTAACCTACATAAAACCACATAAATGTAAGTTTTTTTTATATCTGAAATTTGGAAAGGTGGAAGTCACATTAGTGACAAGAACTGCAAACAGAATGTGAAATCAGAAGCGTTGTCCAAACAAAAGAGAAGTTCACAAAAGTAGGAGGAACAAACTACTAAAAAATGCCTAGCATTCAATTCGTTCAGCGTGTCGTTTTGAGCAGATGGGTTGACAACCAGACATGCATATGACAAATTGTATGAAGGCAATAAGGTGTTTGTTTACTACTTCCAGAGCGAAAGCGTTATTGAAAAACACTGTGTCAGCGGCACACAGCCTTGACTACCATCCGCAAGGTCAACCGATCGTGCCTCCCGTGCACACCAACTTTAATCTTTGTTCACAAATTTTCGCACCATTTTTAACAAACAGGGCATTTTGCTTGGAAATGTGTGCATGTGCTATTCTCAGATTATTTTAGGCACAGAGACATGGCTGAGTAGTGACGTTCCAAGTGAACAGCTTCTTGGTTCAAACTTTTCTACGATATACCGTAAAGATTGAACTGATCGCAGAGGAGGAGGTGTTTTGATTGCTATTAAAGGTCTCGAGTCTTCTGCTGTGGAAGTTAACTAATCTTGAAATTGTGCGGGTTGAATTTAAAATATTGTATCTAAAATTTGCATTGTGCGTGTGTTATCGTCCCCCCAGCTATGGGAGAGACTTTGTTGAGAAACTTGGCGCCAGCTTGGAAGAAGTGTTTTTCACCTATCCTGAGCACATTATTATTCTAGCAGGGGATTTCATACATGTAGCAACCCTTTAGAGTGCCTGGAATTTGTTAACCTCCTTTCTGCATTTGGACTCCATAAAAAAAATTACTGAGCCAACACGTAACAAATTAGTGAGCCTACACGTGACGATTCAACATTAGACCTGTTGTTTGTTACCCATCCTGAACATACCTCTTCCATACATTTTGTATCACAAATTAGCAATCATGCCCTCATAACCATCACTCTCTCGGTAAGGGTCCCGGACAAACAGAAGTCCTCGAAAACCATCTGGGACTACCCAAAAGCAGATTCAGTGGGTCTGGATTCTTCTCTACTCAGAGCATTTGCAGGTTTTAAGCACTCTTTCCATGATCGGTCAGTACAGGCAAGTTGGATTATTTTCAGGAACGCGCTGCTTAGCTCCGCAAATCAGTTTATTCCTAAAAAAATACCACCGACTCATCTCCTCCTTCGTTCTCAGCGAAAATAAAGCACATTTTAAATAAGAAAAACCATTTATACCGCAAGGCTGTAAACTCAAACACTGATGGCTTCACTTTCAGGCGTTTCCGAAAGAGTGTAAACATGAAATCCAGTTAGCGAAACGGATATTTTTCAACGATGATCTGAGACAGATATTAACTAAAAACCCCAGAAAATGCTGCTCCATAATCAATCCTACTCCCAAAGGTGCCAAGCTTCCTACCATAGACCCGCTAGACCACCCAATTTCACCCGCAGTAATTGCTTCGACTTTTAATGTGCATTTCGGTGAGATCTTTACACATGAAACTTTTCCAGCATCCCTCCTACCTAGTTTCAAAAGACCGACGGACATGCAGGATATTTACCTTTCCATAGACGGTATTTTGAATGTCATTGAGCGACTTCCTCTAAACTCTTCACTTGGCTGTGACAGAATTAACTCCAGACTTTTAAAAATTATGAAAGCTACATCCGTCAAATTTCTGCTCCTTATTTTTGAACAATCCGTAGCACTTTCCCAACTTCCGTCTGAACGGCTAAATGCGAGCGTAGTATCCATTTTCAAATCAGGTAATTTGAATGAGCTAAATAATTACAGGCCTATTTCGTTGACTAGCGTATCATGCAAAATTTTAGAGCACATTGTTTTCAGCAACATAATGTTACACTTGGATGGTAACAACCTGTTGTTCCCTAATCAGCATGGCTTTCGTTAAAACCTATATTGTATTACCCAACTATTCGAGCTCACCTGCGATCTTCATAGTAACATGAACTCTTTAAAACAAACTGATGCAACATTCATAGACCTTTCAAAGGCTTTTTGACTGTGTTCCTCATAATAGACTAATATCTAAACTCTCCCATCTGAACGTGAATTATAATATTGTCTCCTTGGGTCGGGTCTTCCTGTCTTATCGCACTCAATCTGTTATCGTCGATAATACCCCTTCCTCTCCACTGAATGTCATCTCCGGCGTCCCTCAGGGTTCAGTTCTTCGCTTACTTTTTTTCCTAGTTTATATAAATGACACTGCTTCTTCTTTAACCTACACCGTAAGACTGTATACTGATAGTGATGACCTTGTGCTCTATCGCAA
This sequence comes from Ixodes persulcatus, assembly GCA_013358835.2. Classification (NCBI taxonomy): domain Eukaryota; kingdom Metazoa; phylum Arthropoda; class Arachnida; order Ixodida; family Ixodidae; genus Ixodes; species Ixodes persulcatus. Next base: position 1,677,985 of record JABSTQ010010111.1, read on the forward strand.
TATTTCATCCATTGATGACAATGTCATCCTATAGAGTGATCTAGAAAAATTAACAACTTGGTGTGAATCTTGGCTCATGACGATTAACCAGGATAAATCTAAAATTGACATTTTCCAGATCAAAAAAACTAACTCTCTTTCCCATATACTATTTCATCTTGCGACATTGAACGTGTGGTCACATTTAAACAACTCGGAGTTTACCCCTCTGAAGACTTATCATGGACATATCACGTTGACTACAACTGCTCCAAAGCTAACAAAACATTAGGATTTTTAAGAAGGCACGTTTATCTCGCAGACCCAAATGTCAAACGTTTAGCATATACTACGTTAGCCCATACTAAGCTGGAATACGCATCCATCATATAGAACCCTCATCAAAAATATCTCATTAACCAACTCAAAGCTGTTCAGATTCGGGCCACTTGTTTTATCACACGTGATTATTCCCGAAATTGTGTTTCTTCTCTAAAACAGTCCATATCTCTCCATACTCTCGCAGAAAAACTGACCGGCTCTCTTTCATGCATAGACTGTACCACAACCCACGGTCACCCAAAACATTTATTTCCCCTGCCCATCATATTTCCTCTCACCTAGATCATCCATGTAAAGTTGAACCCATTTTCTCCAGGACTAACTCCTACAAGTACTCACCTCTTCCATTATACATTTCGGATTAGAAAAGCCTGCCCTCAAGCTTGGTGACAATAAATGACTACAACTATTTTATGCAGGAGCTTGTTAAGTTGTTTGAATAATCTCTTGTGTAATGATGCCTTTTTTTTTTCTTGTTTTCATCTGTATTTTCCCAATTTTATTATAAGTAACGTGAATTTGATGTACCCCTCTTATGTAATGCCTCAGAAGAGGTCCAAGGGATGCTGAACCGAAATCTGGATTCCACAAAACACCGCGGCAAAAGCGTGCAACCGGATACTACAAACACCAAAACATCACTCATACAGCGATATCTCAAACGGATGACCATATTTTTCAAAAAAAGGAGGCGCATTTGACAGGTATGTTTATGTCATGTTTTTCCGAGAAGGAGAGTGAATGGCCTCGCGTCTTCTCTGCCTCGCCGCCTTGAGGGGCGAAAGAAACGAAGAGAGAAGGCAATGAGATATCTTTACGTCACGCGCCTTGTCGGCCTGGTTCAATTTCGACCTCTTTTTCCCAAAATATGGCCGTCCATTCGAGATATCGCCTTACGAGTAGTGTTGTAGGGATCGTAGTGTCCCGCCTACATCTCCTGCATTGTTGTTTTTTTTTAATCCAAATTTCGGTTCACCATTCCTTTAAGGTAATAAAATGAACTCAAAAATGAAATGAAAATTCTTTCAATCTTGACACCACCAGTCTTCCTCTGGCAAACAATTGAACGCTATGAAATGAAGTCTTGAGACTTATAATATGCTATTTAATCAATTCAATGCAATAAAACGGTCACCTGTGGCAACCAAACGGCCCCTGTACTCAGAAAATGTACTTTTGCAAGTCAGCTTTTCAGAGCTCCTAACGCTCATTACCACCACACGGATGAAAGATTGGCCAGAGCAGAGAAGTTTGGAGAGCTGTATGCTATTGTTAGACCTCGGCAATCAATCTAAGTTTCTAGATGCGTGAGAAGACACATTTACACGGCTGCAGTTGTATACCTCCAAAAGATAGGAAACAATGCAACACACGTTTCACAGCTTTTGAAAGCATCTGTTCAAGACACAACTGCTCCACGTAAAAAACGAGTTCTATGTTTACTGCTACCTCTGCGATGCTGCTGGTATACATTGTCAAGGCATTTCATAACACTACAAAAGATTGTTTATGCAGTGACTCCTTGTGCACAGACACCTATTGCTTTCTTTTAAAATAGGTCCAATGCTTCCAAGAAACTACTGAAATTCAAATTAAAATTTGGTGCCACATCAGAAAAAAGGCCTAATGTCAGTCATTTTACATAACATAGTATTCTAGTTTAGTAAGGTGTAACACCCCCCCCCCCGCCCCCCCTCCTCTGTAATGCCAAAGAGGGGCTGTGGGTACCGAAGAAATAAATGAAATAAGTAAACAAGTAAATTAATAGATTAATGAGTGCCCGAGATTGCAAAACATCTGTTGGAAGGTTGTGCGAGCTTGCAGGTGCAAACTCTAGGAATGTTCTAAAGCTGCCCATCGAGCACTTGGGAAAGTAATATTCTCATGTGGCAAGAAATCAATTCACTTTGTTGTTCCCTGATTTAGTTGTCTGTAATGACACAATATAAAAAGCGGCAGATAGCCGATTTTTAAACCACTTTCTCTTGGTTTGTCTGGTCATAACAGCTAGGGAACATCACTCAAGCTGCAGAAAAATCACTGTTCTAAGCTTTCATTTTTTTGTTAATTGTGTTTCTCTGATTCGTTTGGATTAAAGTATAATAAAACATAATTGCTTGCTGGAAAAGCGTAATATAAATTCCTAAATTATTGCCAGACATTACCATCAAACAGCCAGAGTGAGCACAAGCCTCAAGCCGTAATAATCTAGCAAAAAACAAGAGGCTGGTAGAAAAAGAAGAAAAAAAAGGCAGGTGTATGCACAGTGGGGTACTAACATTTAAAAAAAAATGTAGTGCTCTGCTGTGCAGATAATAATTTCTTTTTTTTTTTTTAAGTTTGCCAGGAGAATTTGAGATATAAGCAAGGTTTCTTTGGATCTGCTTGTTTTGTGCGCGCCCGCTGCGTTCACTATGACCACAAGCCGCATGTTGTTGACCTCGATTGCGAGCTGGTCGGTCAGTAATGCCGCCTTCGCCAGAAAACGAGTTTCAGCCAAGCGCGGACTCGGTGTCCCTGGTCAAAGATGAATCACTGGATGGTGATCTCTGCCAAGAGAAATTAAAACAAAACGAGAAACTAAAGAGGGAAAAGACTATTTTCGGCACACTGGTTCTCCTTAGTACTAACGTCGTAAGCTCACGCGTTTAGTTTCCAAGCGGTTCTGTCAAAGACGACGATTATGCGAGGGATTTCGAAAATTGCGAGGTTTGACGCCAAGCGTAGCTGGGATGGTTTTTCGAAAACATCGCGCGCGCCTGTGTGTGTTCTATTCGGAACGCTTCCGCCGTGTGCGGATGTTTCCAAAAAAGTACGCTTTTTTTAGCAGCGACAGAGAAAATGTCGACTAACACAGTCTAAAGACACAATCAACTCAAAAGATGACAAATGAAAAAAAAAAATAACAGAAGCAATGCACGCACGTAACAACGTCCAACGGCACACTGCACACGAGCACAGGAACAAAGTTAAAACAGAAACAACCAGCGACAGCTGTTTGCGAACAAATAAATAAGTAAGACGGAGAAAACTGAAAGTGGCAGCTCAGATGCCCGACCGGACGGAGTTCGCCTACGTGCAACACCGAGCGTGAATTCCGATCTTTATTGTTTTATTTGTGTTTCATCATTAAGTTCATGCGCCCGTATCCAACATAACAAAACAAAAACTCCTAATAAACAAAACCAAAAATAAGAGAAGATAGAAGCGCAGCACTGCTGTGGAGTGGATAACTCGAAAGAGCAAAGCGCTGGAAACCAGCACAGAAGCGCAATACGACGATACGACGGGAGAAACCGAGAAAAGTGTTTCGTTATCGTCCACAACACTATCTCGGGCAGAGAAGCCGGTCAAAAAAATTCGAAGCGCGTACTTTCTCCATGTCGCGTATCTTAGCAACGTGGTTGTTTCTAACGTTGCCGGCACGGCGAAGATATCGGTGAAGTGGAAGTTGAACAGCTACGACGAACTAGGATTTCAATGCTATTTCTGCCCGCGACCGATATTTGCTCGAACGTTCTGCAGACAGGGAGAGAGTGCATCAAGGATCGTTCGTGGAATGGGTGTGACTATGACTTACTGTAGTTGTAATCTTCCTGTGAGAACATGTTGTCCTCCCGGAAACTTTGGTCGGTTTCTTGCATGATCTCCATCGTGAGCCCGGGAAACTTGGGAGGCTACAAAGGACGCTGCATTCAATTTGTGTCCGCAAACATGATCGGAATATCACGAGGCATGGCTGACGAACACCGACGAGCATAAACAGACCCACACGGGTGCAACATGGACGCTGCTCGCCGCTGGTTCCCGAACCGCGTAGGTGGCGCCTGTGTCGCAGTGCTATTTTGCTATCATCATCATCGTTTCAACTAAATACGGAAATAGCGCTTTCGCGGTGGTCACTCAATAAATACTACTGTTCTTTTGTGTTATTGCGGTAAATGTTCCTAAATTGTTATAAAATGTTTATATTAGCATTATTAATTTTTTATAACAATGCTATTCAGTTTTATTTTTCTATTGTCTTCTAGAACCTACCTTAAAGTTTTAACATGCTAGCAGACGACAGAAAAAACGAAAAAAGTGATTCCGAAGCTGCAGGAGCGGTGACCCAGTCTAAGTAATAAAAAAAAAAAAAAAAAAAACATTAACGAAATTTTCACACATCCTTTGGTAGCAAGAGATGCCATGTCCGAACCACGTATTTTAGTGCATATGTTTCCTTTGTTAATTTATTTATATTGCTGATCATATCCACAGATGCAAATACGCAGCAACGACAAATTTCGCGTGAACCTTCACGTATATAATCAAAATGACAGCTCATTTAATATAAATATGAACATTTAATATGTCTTTAAGAAAATGTAGGGTATCTCAGGTGTAACCGCTTGGCTATTTCAATATTTTGTTGCTTGGCTAAATTATTCGTTGACTTCAAACATTAGTTCTGATTAAACATTTTTGACAATGAGCAATGGTCGTTCTGTGTATTTTTTTAATTCTGTTAATAACAGAATGCCGTATTTACCAGCGGCAGATGTCAATCTAATCTATACCATTGACGATTTGTCAGCACTTTTAATTACTCCTTACAAAACTCAAAACTAATTTATTCGCTTCAAGAACTTCTTCTACGAGTTCGAAAACTCAACCCAAATGCCTAATCATGCCACGTATTTATAAAGGCAGACCGCTAACAAAAAAAAAAATAGTTTACAAGCTTTAGTTGCATCGAGACAAGGATGTACTTGCATGACGCCTAGGAACATAAAACCACTTCAAAAATTGGTCGCAGACAGTCTCTACACTTCCGTCGTGTCCACACTGGAAGGTGCTCCAAACGTCCAGGTGATCTGCGTCACTCTCACCCCGCGAATCCGCGACGAGCATTCGCAACAGGCACCCACAGTAGCGGAAGAGCTTGCGGCACGCGTCCGATGTAAACTCTTGCGGTACCTGTAAGCAACAGCGAGAGTTCCTGCTGTCGCGAACACGACAAAACCGGACACCAAGGTCACTGTGGTCCACGGACGTGGTGCATCATCCGCGGGTCTGTGGTCACTTGACGACTTGCCAATGATGAAGACGTGCATATTGGTCGCACTCTCGTTGGCATGGCTTGGAGCACGCAACACTCCTTGGCTGCGCTTCGCTCGCTCGTGCTTGAGAGGGATGATGGAGTAGAGGACCTGAAGGTACCACTCTGTACCAGAAGCGGCCTGGAAGGATAAAGGTTCAAAGGGAGTTTCAATAATAACGATAACGACTATCCATGTGTAGGGGCACCGACAGAGTATTGGGTAATATTATCGAATATATGGAGACGATTTACCAAACCTTTCTAATAATCGGTACACAAGAAAGAATTCACAGGGTCTCTTATATTATCCCTAAGACGACTTGAAGGCGAAAGCCCAAGCGTCGATCCCGGTGATAGCAAACCTCCGAAGACAGCGGGCTCTCTGACGACGCAATTTTGGCGCCGTTGACCTTGCCGTTAATCTCACGGCATGTCGCACACCCGCTCTTCACCGTTGCCAGAGCGAGAGCGAGGGTGTCCTCCTCTCCCTCTGGATTTGCACCGCGCGCGCGCGCGCCTCCCCCGATTTTGGCACAAGTAACGCCATCTCGTGGTCCAGTGGCAAACCGTGGGTTTTGGTACCTTTTGTGTCGCCGACTTAACGATGAGACATATAAGGGTTTCGCCTTAATAAATTAACTTCCACTTGAAATGGAGCGCACCTCGCGCCCTCTAGGCTACGGGTGGCCACTGAAAAATTTAGCCTGGTCCGGCATTCGATGGCGGGACCTCTCCAAGTTTAGTGGAGCTCTCTACCGACTAGAAAGTTTTGCGCATTGTTCATGCACCTCACGAAGTAGTTCTTACAAGATTTGGTTGTCGAAGGAAGGAGCGATGCTCTTGGCGTTTGAAATGTGTACACCTTGATAAGATAACATATATCTAATCTAAAATGCACCTAGATATATCTTAATTCTCAGCATAAAGGGGGGAATTAGTAAAGCTCTGCAAAAAGCCGGGCATTTATTTTTTTTTTTTTTTGCTACAGTTCTTGAGATAAAAGTTAGTACAGCCGTCAGGTCAGTAGATCGAGCAAATCGATGTTAACAGTTGCCACCATTATATCATTAACGAATGATCATTATGTCAACTGATAATGGTATGGTAATCAACATTGCTACAGATTGGGCAATGTTAGTATCATCTCCCACCTCGTATAGTGGGTCAACGACCATTGAAAACCCGTCCACTCCTGGGAAGCTTTTGAGGCGCTTTGTGGCTGCGTCCTCGTCGGCCAGTTTAGCCTGGAAGGAGACGCCACCGACGGAGCCTTGCACCTCGTCGTGGTTGTGGCGATCCTAAAGCAAGGAACGGGAGTTCAGCGAGCGACATTGGAAGGCATGCGCACGAGAAACTCGGTGACGTAGGTGTCCCCTCGGGATCGTCGGCAAAATGGTAACAAGCAGCAGTGATTTTTATTGTACAAAAACAAAACCGTCCAAAATGTAGAGCAGGGCTAGACAACCAAGCCTGGCAGGAAGATAAGAGACCATGCATTACTCGAGGAACTCCCTGGAGCCCTTGAAGCCAATGTTAGAATCCATTGTTTGTTTGTTTGTTTGTTTTATTTTTGATTGATTGAATAATTGATTGATTGATTGATTAAAAAACACTACCCCTTCCGTCCCTTAAAAATATTTTCATGCTTCTATTTCGGGGTCAACGTTCGAAATAGAGGCCTGTTTTGGAAGTATAAAATCATGTTTCTGCCCTATTTTCTTTTTCTGTGTGCCACTTTAATTGTTTTCCTTTTTCATGCCCCAATCTCGGGTTAATATTACTCTAGTAAATGTTGCAGATGTTCCAGCTCAAAATGAGTCTCGCGATGCAAATATTGTACTATATTTCTTTTTTTTTTTTCTTTTTTGAGGGGGGAGATAAAGAGAGTCATGACGTAGCAGAGCGCTCTCTTGCCAACAGCAGGAATCTGTGTTCAAGGTCGTGGCTGGGCTGGACGCAGCCGAAGCTTGGTCCCCTTCCCAGCTCGGTGCCGGCAGGGTCGAAGCTCGGCGTGAATCCCCGCCTGCCCGCGCACAGGTACACCTGGTCGATCCGTAGACCCGAGCTTAGGGACTCCAGAGGATTCCACAGCACGCGGCCGAAGAGAGTTTCGCCTGCGTGGCAATGGGTTAGTCGCGATTCAGCTTCTGACTCGGACAACAGCCCCTCGGCTTCTACTTGCCGATTCCGGCTGGATTTGGGATTCTGCCCAAACCCAGCCGGGTTTGGGATTCCGCAAAACCCAAAGCCGGCTGGGTTTGGGATATGGCCCAAACCAGCCGGGTTTGGGCCAAATCAGGAGTTAATACTACCGACTGGGCCAAATACAGGTCCAGTTAGCACGTTTTCCACAGACACATGCATGGATACAAAGTAATACAACAGCATTTGGGTGCAGATCATTTTATGATATATCTTCAGCCATGACACCCTAACATTTTTTATCAATCCAATTTGATTTGTTTTTTATTGCATTGCAATTATCAGTTCGCTCTTTGGTAATTCATACCGAACAAAAAGAGGCACAAAAGTATGATGATAAAATGCAACATTCAAACTAAAGTTCGAATCGCAACCGGGAAGCGGATCCGTCAGGTTTCATCATCATATGCGCGTGAATTTGCATTGGATCTTTGAGCAACCGCTTTCGCAACCGTTTTGCGGATGTGAGAGTTCATCTGCTTTATTTTGTTCTTCAACATTTTTTTTTTCTCGCTTTTTTTGTCGTTATAGAACGGTCATGTACGTACGTAGGCACCTCTGGAGTCTGACCCTAATAGCGCTCGTAGTCCAAAGAAGGACGCGAGAATATCGGTGGCGTAGCCAAAAAAAATAATAATAATAATAATTCAGCCCCCCCTTCCCGTCGTGGAAATTCCCCAACCACCCACCGAAAAACCGTCTCCATCGCTTCGATCACTGACGAATATTGCCTATATTTTTCGAGCATCCTTGTTTCTATCTTGACTTTTTTATTTGTGAAATGCACTTGACGCATGCGAGCCAACAGAAGTATATGGGAACAGGGGACAGTTGAACTCGCGTGTATACCCTTGAAGAAAACGTGTCGCTCGTCGGCGTCTCCCACGGCGTAACTCAGGTCCCTCGGATCGGCGAGGAAATGGTCCCGGTCGCTTAACAGTTGGAACTCCGTGTCCAAACTGTACACCGTGGGGACAGGCGGGCTCGTCTGGGCCACCGAAATGGACACCTGGAACCTGGAACCATTACCGGGGAACGAGATCTGGCTCCTGTGCCTCGGGCGCCAAATTCAAAAGTGGAGCAAGTTCTGCAGTTCATCTATCCATTTCATAATCCCATCGTACTTGTTTCTTACATCATCCCGGCGTCCCAACTTCTATAGCTGCCGAAATTTCCGTTGACTGTCACACTGGAGAGCGACCTGTAGTGCAGCAGAACAGGCGTCTGCCACACTATGGCCCCCGCACACCACAGCTGCTGGGACGCCGCCAGGATCCAGTGTGGGAAGTACTTTAAGTACATTTTACTTTAATTACTACTTTAAGTAGGTTTAGGAAATGTGTACTTTACTTGAAGTACATTTTCTGAGTCTGTACTTGTACTTTACTTGAAGTACATTCTCTGAGCATGTACTTGCACTTTGCTTAAAGTATTTTTTGTGCTACTTTCCGAGGAAAGTACAACTCTTTACTTCAAAGTACATTCGCCAAATTTGGTCTTATTAATTGTGTATCACAAAATTTGGATTTCTCAACAAATAAGTGCTTTATAAGTTGATAGTATTAAATAGTTTGTCAGCGAGAGTAAAAAAACTACTATATCCAATATTCGCCGCCATTTCCGAAAAATAGCTGATGCACCTCTATTACCGCTAAATCAATGCACCAGTTTAAAGAAAACACTGTATACGGGAGTGAAAGGGCCCCATAAAAGATTGTGTTAAAAAGTAATTGTACTTTACTTAGAAAGTACATTGCCTTTATAGTATTGCATCCGACGTACTTGTTACTTTACTTTAAGTACACAACCTCTAATTTACTTTGTACTTTACTTCAAGTACTCTTTAGATGTACTTCACCCAACACTGCCAGGATCACGACTTGCGACAGCATGACACTTCTATGACGTCATCAGGCGGAACTGGAGGGGATACGCGTTCCAGTCACCATAGTATGACGAACGTAACATGACCGTCACAAAAGGAAGGAACAGGCCTCAGACAGTGTCTGCAGACTGGATGGATGAATGGGTGTCAGAGCCATATATGTAGAGAGTTTGGCCATTCGTTGGGAAGTATAGGAGACAAATCAGGAGGCGCCATTGGCCGAAAGCGGGCTGGGCGTGTTCCAGGGCGTCTTCAGAAATTCGAATGTGACCAACCAGAAGCCGGGAATAATACCCTGGCGGTGGTCGCGAGAAACAAACCTGATAACTGCATTGGAGTAACTCTCGATGACTGAAAATATGGTACAAGTGATGTTTCAATCACGCTCATCCAAAATGATGGTGGAAGAGTGCGACTAGCGGAACGATCGACATAATCCGTACGCCAAGCGCCGAGGACCGGGAATCTGCCGTCCGAGTGGTCACACTCTGTCCGAGTAAAAAAAAGTTGAGCGGCGCATTCGTTTCTTACATCTTTCTGCATCATCATGATGAAAACAACACGTGTACCCTATTTTCAACCATAAAGAGTTACTACGCATCACTCTTGCGCGCTTATTAAAACCATTTACGAACATAGACCTTTGATCAGAACTGTTTCTCGCTACCACCGCTAGGGGATTCTTTTCGGCTTCTGGTTGGTCAAGAGAGCATGCCAAGCCCTCTTTCCGAGTCTGCCGCACGCCCTGGCTCTTCCCGCGCCTCCCATTGACCAAACTCTCTACATATACGGCTCTGATGGGTGTTACTTTATAACAGGCGGTAGCTTGCGCCACCTAGCCTAAGCCTAAAAAAACAAACATATGATTCCTCCCGCCCTTCTAAGACCAATTTTCCTCCCCTTAACTATCACCAGGCAAATTCTCTTTTCTATGATGCATTAGCTGTGGGACCGCGGCTTTAATGTCCTTCTGTTTATGGCGATGCCTATTCTTCGTAGTGCCCGATGCTATCGGCAGTCGCCCAGGGAAAATAGAAAGAAATTGCATGTAACAGAATGCCCGCAGCCCCGGCCAACCAACCACCATAATAATTAAACGACATTAGGGAATGACAACGTCAAAATCATTTACACCAAGAGTAAGATATTCACACTGCGCTAAAGCTAGAAGAATGCGATTTTCTTGATCAGCGGGCTCGCTTAAAATCCAGTGTTATTGTCCCCTTATGGCAAGGTGGTACAGCCCGATTTTCAATAAGTAGTAAATGGCAGTAAATCATCATTTGCTGGCCTCTTTTCATAGTTAAGCCCGAAAAGAAAAGAAAGGCGCACACAAAGGAAGCCGAAGTTAGTAGGGAGAATTCGAGAAGGAATCAGCCTGAGAAGCCAACGTCGGCCGGTGCTTTGAAAGGTTCGAGAAAGATCCTTTTCCAGTATCAGCCCCTCGCTAGCTACACACAAAAGTCCGAGCGCAGTTGAAATTTAAACAATATACCCTCACCTCATTGGGTCCAGGGGATTGCAGGCGTCTTCAGGAGGATATGCGTAGTCCTGGTCAGCGGAGGCAAGACAGGGCACGAGCTCCAGAGTGTGGGCGCCTCGGTAGTCCTTGTGGAATATAGCAGAACGGCAGTAACTTTTGCTATCGGTGCCTTTGTAGCGCAAGCATCTCGTAATCCTCCGGTAAACACCTTAAAGGGATGCTTAAAGGGCAACTCCGCTTCATGTTTGGTTTTGAAAAAACAATGCAGTCCTCTTCAGTATCGCCTAGGAAGACCACACGTCAAATATTACGACGCAGTTCTGTCTAAATGTTTCTTAAACGGTCCTGCAAACTTTGCAACTCGCCAAGTTGCCGAAATCGGCTGACTCGAGCGGTCGAATTCAGGCGCAACCAACAGCGCAGTCAAGGCTACGGCATGAGCGGAGCCAACATTGAGCTAAACGTCATCCTCATGGCCCCCTTTTGCTTGTTTTTACTTCTCCGGGCGAGCGCAGCGCATGACGTCAGCATCGTTGCCTCTCGGCGCTCAGCGGTGTCCACGTGATTGGCGTTCTTGGGAGCCGTCCGGCCGCCCGCCGTGGTCCCGCCGTTACCGCCGTCTTCCGCGTCACAACCACCGTCGTCGTCTCACCGTTTGTGGTTATTGTCTGTCGGAGTTTCGTCCACACTACGGACACCACGTACGCAGACTTATGCCGCAGTTGCGCAGACCAAAACATGGCGAAGAGTGCGGTGCAGACGACACTCGCGCCTACCACACGCCCGCCCCCATCCCGCCCGTCTTTGGGCCGAGGATCACGTGACATCTCGTACCACGTGATGGCCATGTACTTGGCGGCCGAGGCCAATGTTGTCGGACGGAGTCGAAGTTTCGGTTTCGATTTCCGCTCGTGTTTAAAATTAGATTTAAAAATATATGTCCCATTTTTCGCGAAGGAAACGACGTAGTGTCTTTTATTATGGCTTTTTTATTCGAAATCACTCATTATCCCGAAATCTTTGGAATTGAGCGGAGTTGCCCTATTAACCGAAAAAAAAAACAGAGATTATTATTATTATCATTATTATTATTATTATTATTATTATTATTATTATTATTATTATTATTATTATTATTAAAGCTCACAAAACAAGGCTGGAGGGATAGGCGGGACGCTGCAAAACCCGAAAACACCACTCATACAGCGATATCTCTAGCGGCTGGCCGTATCTTTGGAAAGGTGCGCGATTGAACACGGCCGACGAAGCCGACGAGACATGTTACGTCACGATTCTCATTCCCTCTCCTCTTCGCTTCGTCCCCTCGAGCAGGTGAACCGAAGCGAGGAGGAGAGAGACGAGGCCGCTTCCCCTCATTCTCAAAAGTGCGAAGAGAAATGTGACGTCACATTTCTGGCTTCATCGCGCCCTTCTTTTGCAAAAAAATACGACCCTCCGCTTGAGATATCGATGAACGAGTGATGTTTTGGAGTTCACAGCGTCCCGTTCAACGATTCTGCGGCCTTATTTTTCGAAATGCAAATTTCAGTTCAGCATCCCTTTAACAAATAAATACCCGTGAGCCTAGCTCGCACAGAGCACTCGGAGGCCCAGTTTCCAAATCGTATGTTCGTGAATGGATAGTGCGGCTTATGTCAGATACAACATAAGAAAGACAGTGCGAGGGCGCGCACAAGAAAAGCCTTTGTGGAAAGGAGGTCGCTCCTCTCCACTTCAGCCTTCCTCGTCCCCCCCCCCCCCCCCCCCCCCCCTCCCCGCACTGCCTTTTTTTTAAGTTGTATCTGACTGCCACTCCGCTGCGTGCTTTGAAGCGTGCTCGCGGAGCAATTTCAAGCCTGCTAAAATGGTTTGCTAACTGCGATTTACAAGGGGTTAGAGCCCGAGGAGCCCCCTTAGGGGCACCCTCCCCCTCCCCCCCCCCCCCCCCTCTTCCCCCTTCCCGTAGTTTGCGCCTATGCCTCACGAGTCATGCTATAATATCACATCGCGGACTTCGCAGATCGCCGTGATCGACCCTCTCAGTGCTCTGCAGGAAAGTAAATGTACGGGTATCGTTGAGGGCATAGCGGTTTATGCGGTATCCCTACCGAAAAAAACAGTAAAGTTTTTTCACAATATGGATTATGGAACTGAAAATTTAACTGGAATTGCTTCTGGAAACCTGAAATCCAGTTTGCAGACAAAACAATAAGTTTCGAAAACCTGAAATCCAGACAGAATCCAGGTAGATTTCCAGTTCCATAATCCAGATAGCGAAAAGTTGTGCTGGTTTTTTTTCAGTAGGGATGCACTCTAAAATAAGCTAAATGCATTACATGTATCACGAATTTTTGATTAGCATATGTCCGGAACAGTCCAGGGCATAACTCTAGGCAACTGTTGACCTTAATGAGTTATTTCAGAGGAGCAATTTTAATCCAAGCGTACACTGTAAACTGAAAGAATAAAAAAAAATTGGCTGCATGTTTGGTAATTTTGTCAAACGCGTTTAAATGCGGTAGTTTTATAGGGTGGGTGGTGCTCTAACTCCGCGTTCACACTGGCGGTTGAACCGCGTTCGCAAAGCGGTTGCGAACCAGGGGTGCTATGTTGCGCTTTTTGGACTCCCAGGAGAATTGGAAGAGGGAAGTGACGTCAACGACTAGAGAAACGCAGATTGGATGTTAACAGAAGAAAACAAAATCAACATCCAATCTGCATTTGCTGCGTTGTTGACGTCACTTCCCTCTCCCTAGTCTCCTGGGAGTTCAAAAAGCGCAACATAGCCCCCCAGGGGTGCTATGTTGCGCTTTTTGGACTCCCAGGAGACTTGGAAGAGGGAAGTGACGTCAACGACTAGAGAAACGCAGATTGGATGTTGACAGAAGAAAACAAAATCAACATCCAATCTGCATTTGCTGCGTTGTTGACGTCACTTCCCTCTCCCTAGTCTCCTGGGAGTCCAAAAAGCGCAACATAGCCCCCCAGAGCTGACCAAATTACTTTTACTTCGTAATTAAATTACATTACTAATTACTTTACCTAATGCTTGTGAAATGTAACTAAATTTCGTTACATATTACCATGGCGTAAAAGAAATTCATTTGAATTCCAAATTACTAAAGAAAAGTAATTACATTACTTTCAAATTACTTTTTAATAGTGAAAACTATTGTCAACTCTCATGCTACTTCTTTCTTGAATCCTTTCCTTACCGGTGCAGAGAAAGCGGAGTTTGTTCGTAGGATCCGGGGGAACAACCAGCTCTAGCCCTAGTGCCTAGCTCTACCGAAGCCTCCCAAACTTGTGCTCACAAATGGGCAATGTCAAAACTCACGCCAGAAAACACCTCCTTCATAAGGATTCGGTCTTTGTAGCCTTTCCTCTAGTATGAGTTCCTGTTCTGTTTGTCTTTTTCTTCTTTTTTTTTTTTCACAGTAGAGTATTACAGTGTGCGTGAATGCTCGCGCTCTAGCTATTGTACGCTTCCAACCACTTAAAATCGTTGTCGTCTTCAAGAGGTGCATATCTTAGAAAAATGAAATACGAACAGAGGAGCGCGTGGCTCGCGGTACAGGTTGCGCCGCGTGGAAGTGAGCCTAGGGGCGAGGCTGTGTGGTGGGGTGACCTTGGGTGACCACCTTCCAGCTAGCGAAATGCGGGAGACGCCGGGGGGGAAGGGGGGAGGGGGGGGGGGGAGATGGAGATGATTTATAAAGAAGCACACCATGAACCGAGGCTCTGTTAACACATTTAATATCCTCTGCTGATTATACCTGCAAATTGTATTGCAGCAAATAGGCTAAAAAAAATTTCACTCCCAGTGATATATTTCTTATGCCTAATATGTTATTAAATGTGTCGAAGTCAGTGAAAGCATAAAAATCAACTGCAGCAGAACTATATGGATTTAGTGAAATTAAGAAATAATAAATCTTTTTCGGGTTATTGTTTCCTGTCAACGCTTACTTTTATCAACATGGACCTACGCAAATTTTTTAACATTGTGCTCTTTTTCGACCGCTGTGAATTGCAGGCTTTTTGCCTTATGTAACTGTATTCACAAAAAAAAAAATCCACAGCAACGTTTTAGCATTGACACAGCGATTTGAAAATAATTACAATATTTGCTATTTAAACGTTTGGCGAGCAATTGTTCTTACAATATTTTGTCGCCAAGAGGAGAGGCACAAAGGAGCATGCGTGTCGGTGCTGCTGCAAGAACGACGATCGCTTGTGCAATGCAATTGGATAGAAAGAAAATGGCGTACCATTGCGATTCACACGATTACCAACGACCTCCGCGCTTCCCCCTGCCCGTTGTTTGGCAGCACCATGAGTTGCAGAGTGAATTTCACGACAGTATGAAATGCGGGACATTTTGAAGATTTGGGAATTTTTTGCGGGAAGCGGGACACGAGCCCTCAATGTGGGACAGTCCCGCGAGTCGCGGGACGGGTGGTCACCCTAGTGTGTGGCCTACTCCGATCATCGATGTGTATACCTGTGTATACGCTCCTTGCTCGGCGCGTCACAAGCTTCGGTATTGCGCCTCTTAGTGCGGCCCCCGGCCATGCGGGAATCCCAGGAAATGAAGAAGCAGATCGAATTGCCCGTGCCACGCTTTTTAACTCCGGGCAAGTAGAGCTGCATGCCTCCAGTACAACACAACCACGGGTACGTCACGGCTTGTGACCAAGCACCGACCCCCGGGGACTACGAAGACGAGTACGATCTCGGAGAAGCCAGGATCCGAATAAAGGAAGAATACAGAACCAAACTTGAAGAGAAAATCCCCGAAGACCCCGATCCCCTTCCCGGGAAGGGTTTCGGTCGAAGGGCGAGAGTACTCCTATCTAAGAATAAGGGCTAAAGCGACAATAGACCCGGCCAGAATCGCGACCTGGGGAAAAAGGAAGAAATCCGACCTTTGCAACAGGTGTGACAAGGGCCTGAAGCACGACATGGCCCACATACTGTGGGACTGCCCATGACACGAGAAAGCAAGGAATAAACATCGACCACAAGACATCGGTACCCTTGAAGGTTGGACCCATCCTCCCGGACAGGAACAAGACAAAAGACGAGTGTTACGAAGCCTCCCAGACTTCGTTTTCGAGGCCAAGCAGGACATGTGACGTGAAAGCTATGATCACCGCTATCGAAACGGGCAGGGGCGGGGTGGGTTCTGCAGCGCTAGCTTTCGCTCCACGTGCTCCGAGCTGGTGAGCACTATACTCCGTTTCACCTTATGTTGTACCGCAGCGAAGGCTAGAAGCGCGAGCTCATAGCGTTGGCAGCTGCCCTTGGTGCACGAGAGCTTGTGCCGCCGAGATGTGCCCTAGAGCAAGGAGCTCGCGCTTGTAGCCTTTCCTGCGGTACAACACAAGGTGAAACAGAGTTTAGCGGCGAGCTTCCTCGCGCCGCACGCGTTGAGCGATCAATGACAGCGGTGATAGCTTTCAGCGCACTAACCCCCCATTCACACTGGAAGCGGATCCGCGTTCGCGAAGCGGTTGCAAACGCGGTTGTATAAAGATCTAGTGCAATTGCACGCGCATTTGATGTCATCAAATGCGCGTGCAATTGTACTGAATCCTTATACAACCGCGTTCGCAACCGCTTTGCAAACGCGGATCCGCTTCCAGTGTGAATGAGCCCTGGCTGAACTGCATGGGACGAATATGCTGCGAATAACCAACGAATTTTGCCCGGCGGCTTTTGCTCTGCGCGTGGAATCAACACAGTGGCTGCTACGTCGCGCGCAAAACGAGCGTGTCGTCGGGCGGCGTTCGCCAGTTATTCGTCACATAATTCGTTCCATGGAGTTCAGCCTTAAGAGGCGCAATGCCGAAGCTTGGGAAGCGCCGAGCGAGGGGCGTATAGACCTTTCCAATGTTTACAAAATCACAGTCCAGCGTGCGATCTTCACAGCCCAGCACGTGCGTGTTCGTCGCTTCGGAAAGCGAGCAAAGCACGCGCCATACGCACGAACGCTCAAAATGGCACCGGCCACAAGCTCGTTTTTGGAAAGGTCTATACCTTTCCAAAAACGAGCTTGTGGCCGGTGCCATTTTGAGCGTTCGTGCGTATGGCGCGTGCTTTGCTCGCTTTCCGAAGCGACGACCACGCACGTGCTGGGCTGTGAAGATCGCACGCTGGACTGTGATTTTGTAAACATTAGAAAGGTCTATACACATGGGAGTAGGCCACACCCTCGCCCCTAGGCTCACTTCCAGGCGACGCAGCCTGTGCCGCGAGCCACGCGCTCCTCTGTTCGTATTTCATTTTTCCCCGATAGTACATCCCTGACTATAAGTTACCAAATGCATTTTTTTTTCGTCCCGTATACAATCTTTTCAGAGCTGTCTCTTTTTGGAAAACAGGAGTTGCAATTCGTTTATGCAGGCAAAGAAACTATGCCTGAAGCCAAAAAAAGTAACCAAGGAATTTAATTAAAATTACTGCCCAGGGTAATATTACATTCCTAAATTACATACACGAGAAAGTAATTAATCGCATTACTCATTACTATCAAAAGCAATTAAATAACTGTAATTACATTACTGTAGTTTTATTACTGCCACCTCTGTTGCGAACGCTGTAATCTGGCGTTTTGAACGCCAGTGTGAATGCACTTTTGGTTCGTATTGACGCTTTGCTCACTCGCCAGATTACAGCCGCCAATGCTGACCTTCTCTTGTCAGCATTGGCGGCAAAGGCCAACGCGGGCCAACGCAGGGAAAGGAGAACACAGTAGAATCTAAAATGGCAATAACCTGCCCTGCTGTGGTCATGATGAAGAGCAGTAAACGTAATAAGGGGAAACAAAAATTGAAGGTCGGTTCTGCGGCGCCCATGCACAGCTGCTGCAAAGCGTGACAGAAGCTACAAGAGCGAGCAAGCGCTGATCAGGGCCACATGCTCGCGCTTGTGAAACGGTGGTGCTCTTAGTTCTGGTGGTGTCTAGAGCAGGGTTTTCTATGGAAACATTTTACGTTACACCATAGAACCTTTCACAAATTCAGTGCCATCTAGTGTCTGAAATAGCAGTTCAAATCGCTGTATGCTAATGGCGGATAAAATCTGGTGCCTTTTCATCAACGGTAGGCGTACGAAAGTTAGGGTGTTTTCCGTTGAACGGTTATTTGTCTATCTGCTTCAGTTTCGATGGTGTCAAGAAACTACCGCTCTGCACAAGGCGCTTATAGTTGAGTAAACCTCTCACTAAAACTAACATTTCATTGTCATGAGCTGTCATGGGGCGTGCTGAAGCCGAGCATTCCAAGGACTTGCATGACAGCCTCAAATGCGTAATGCAAGCTTACATATAAGCTTATAAGTCTAGATGCTCGGGCTCCGCATCGGTTTCTGTCTTCAAATTCTTCTTTCACCAGCCATAGAAAGGCCGCCATTCGCATGTACAGATGATACACACTTAGGTGATGATAGCTATCGAGGTGGCCAGACTGAATTTCTGGAAGGGTCTATTGTCTCTTTGTGTTGCTGCGCGCGCTTCCCTCAGCACCACCCGTATACAAAGCCTTAATTTGCGCTGAATTTCTGGGTCACCAAGAGAGGGGAAGCACGCTTTCCTGCCCTTTCAACCACCTTACGTCCGGACGCAGCGGACGCTACGAGTTATCCTAGCCAACCCCGCTCTGTGGATGTAGTCCGTGATACGCTTTCCGCGCGTCGCTTTGCCCCTCTTCAAGGTCACATGACCCACACACGGCCTTGGATTGGCTCCGATAGCTCGTAGCATCCGCTGCGCTCGGAACGTAAGGTGAAACGGAGTATACACCACCTGTTTCTGCTCCTCTCTCTTGCCTTTTCCACCCTCCTCCGCTCCGCGCACTTTCTCACGCCACCTGCTTCTGCTCCTCTTATTCCTGCGTGCTGGGTCACTAGCTCAGTTAGCAGCGCTTTCGGCTTCCACGCCGGTAACCGGAATACGGCCTCTAGCACCGGTGGCAGTTTTTTTTGTTCGTATGATTGTTTAGCGGTTGCGGACCGACTGATCTACACATTTCGTGCTTAGCGGCTCCTGAGGTTGGCTATTCTATAAAACTGCAAAAAAAAAAAAAAAAAAAAAAAACAACAACCGTGTATAAGTTTTTTATTTTTTTTTTAATTTTCCAGTTTATTTTTAGGTGTATAAAAGAAGACGTAACGTGTTTCTTCATTGGTGAAGTCGGAGGCGCCGCGACTCCGCAAGGATCGTGAGCTTCGTCGCAGATTCAGGCCATTGATTCAAAACGACCACGGAAATTCGCCATTAGTTACGATGAAACTAAGCAAAGCTAAATTGGAGGATAATACGTGCCGGTCTGGATTCCGAAGAGCCGCACTTTTATGACAAAAATAAACTGGCTTTGTCTCGGAGAAGTTTATGTTGTATAGGTTCTCTCCGTAGTTTTTGTTCCGCGCGATTGAAGGAAACGCGCGTTGTAAAATGCGGACGCCTGTTACACGAGTGGTCGCTGTGCAAATGTCACCTTGAAGCTGTGGGTCGAAGAGGCCTTCCACAGCTGCGCGGGAGAGTTGAAAGTCTGTTCGCTCCAGACCAGACTGATGAGGTAGCTGACAGCAGAGGTCGGCCCCAGGAACTGGCTTTGCGACCCTCGAAGGGCAGGGTGTTTGAGTACAAACGACCCTGCAAACAGTTGAAACGGGCGAATGTTTGCAGCTTTTTTTTGTTTGTTTGTTTTTTATTGCTTCTTCGATTGTTTGCATCCTACAGAGCGACGAGTGTCTTAATTAGTTATCAGAGATCTACATGTACTGGGTTTAATCTCAAAGGCGAAGAAAACGTGATCGATGAGGGGAACACTCCCTTTCCCTTTTTTCACACGCAAAAACAAATACAAAATGTCCTGCACTCAATACACAAAACTATGGCATAATGGCACACACCCCGGAACCCCTCCCAACCCCCCCCCCCCCCCCCCCCAACTGGCAATCCTGAATACAATCCTGACTGCACCAATGATTACAAGTTGTACTGCGTTGAGTTTTATTGTGAAATTGCGATTGTTCATGCGCTCCGAGTCTATGCGACCTCCGCATTGCTATTTGCTGATCACGTTCGGCAAGTCGCAACGAGATCTGCTCACCAGGTGCTGCGCGGGAAAGTTTCCAAAAACTTCGTTCATGAAAAAAAAAAAAAAAAGTTTCCTTATTTGGAGATTTAGTAGACCGTACATAGGCCACGATGGAGTATCGAGCTTCGGAGTTGTCCTAATTAAAACTTTCTACTGTCAGCTAAATGCGGTAGCACATTACTCTGCTGGGTGTTTCCACGTCAGATCGTGCAATAATGGTCCGGCTAGTATATTGTTTTTAATATTTATGTAAAAAATATATGTTAAAGTCATGTTATGGGCAGGAGCATTCAGCTATATGCGAACGCCGTAGCTCATTTTCTTCCGGAGATATAAAATTTGAAGCTCGAGGCGTGGAGTTGCCAAGATTGCGCTATGGTACTTTGCACAGCCGTCAATTTCACACCGAAGCACACGCGTAGTAATAATTTTTTCTACTTAATTTATAAAATATTTAGGATATGTAAACAGAATATTAAAAATTGCGCTAAAATATTTCTATGCAAACAAATTTACGAAACACGTCACAGAAACCCATTTTACAGACTCATTCACAAATTATTTACCAACGAACTACTTCACATAAAACGACGCAAAGATGATCATCTTTAAATGCATCTTACAAATATACAAGAAAACTACGATTATCCGTTATTTTATTTCTGTCATAAATGCGGAAACGCAGGTCATTTTTCTAAATATGGTAAAAGTGCACATAAACATCTAAAATACTCAATTTTTTATTTTCTTTAAACTTTCCCTAAATAGCAAATTCAACTGACATGTGATAGCAAAGCAGTAAAATATGACCACATAAAAAAATGAAAGCAGTTTACAACTCCCTGTAACGCCGAATTAGAGCGCAGCTCTTGAGGAGGAGGAGGGAAGGGTACTGAGGGGAGGGTATACCCGTCCTTCCTCCTCCTCCCCTCGTGATCCTGCCTGCTACTCCTCCTCCCCTCCTCCCTCGTCCTCCTCCCCTGCTCCTCCTCCTCCACCCCTCCTTCTCCTTCAACTCCTCCTCCTCCCCTCATCCTTCCTCCTCCTCCCCTCGTGATCCTGCCTGCTACTCCTCCTCCCCTCCTCCCTCGTCCTCCTCCCCTGCTCCTCCTCCTCCACCCCTCCTTCTCCTTCAACTCCTCCTCCTCCCCTCATCCTTCAACCTCCTCCCCCCGTCTCCTCCTCCTCCTCCCCTCCTCCTCCACCTCCCTCCTACTCCTGTCCTCCTTGGGAGGGGTCACGTGACCTTGGGGGTCACGTGACCTTGGGGGTCACGTGACTTGGGGGCTCACGTGACCTCGGGGGGGGGGGGTCACGTGACCTCGGGGTCAAGTGACCTCGGGGGGGTCACGTTACCTTGGGGGGTCACGTGACCTCGCGGTTACGCCGACGGCGACGCCGCTCAAGCCGGAAACTGGCCCCTAAGAGCTGCGCTCTAAAATAACAAAAACAAACCACTTAAATTGAGCCACGACGTCGGTTACTGCTTTAACGTAGGATACAGAAAGTCATGCTGTCCCTAGCTTAGTTTTATATTTGTGTTTTCTTACGTTGTCTTTTAACCCCCCCCCCCCCCTCTCTCTTTCAAAGGGTCATTAGCTCACGAAAGACTGTCAGCGGGAGCCACTGTTGCCGGCAGTTGAGAACTGTATGCACATCACTTTACCGTGAAGCCCAAAGCCATGACATCCCCGCAAAAACAAGGCGGGGGAAGTGGTGCCGACGAAAATAATTCCTGGAGAAGGGGAACAAGAGCGACAAAGGACAAACATAAATCTCCAAGAACAGCTAGGTGACTGATGCGCTACCGAAAAAATCCGCCTGGTCCGGGTATCAAACCAGGGACCTCTCCTTTATCCCTCTTGTTCCCCTTCTCCAGAGATTACTTTCGCCATTCTTGTCCAGCTAGCGTGCACCTTTGCAATTAATTGCATTATAATCATAACCTTAAATTGCAAGCTTCACCCTTGTTGGTATTAGACTGGTGGCAGCTGTTAAAACCCGCTTGCTCTACTGACGTGTAACCCCTGCTTTGCTCAGTTGGTAGAGCGCTATACTGGAAATGGAGAGGTCCCGGGTTCGATACCGGACCAGGCGGATTTTTTCGGTCGCGCACCAGTCACCTAGCTGTGTTTGGAGATTTGTGTTTGTCCTTTGTCCATCATGTTCCCCTTCTCCAGGGATTATTTTCGTCGCTCTTGTCCAGCTCGCTTGCACCTTCGCATTTAATTGCATTATAATCGAGGGAAGTAGTATCTGGAGAGTCCGTATCTTGGTGTTCAACATTGTACAGCTTACCCTTTCTAAGTATCCATGCGTACCGAGTTCAATGCAGATAGAGCTTTGCCACCAGTGTTTTGTTGCTGGTTGTTTCCATGTCAGTTGATAAAGTGATGGTCCAGATCATATTTTGTGTATTTCTGTAAAATATATACTAGTGTGTTTTCAGACAACTTCGGCCGACCATGTTGGTGACCATTTTTAATTTTTACGAAACAAATATATTTTCTAGACTCAGTGCCCATCAGAACAAAACCAAAATCTGTTTTGCGAAAAAAACAATGTTTCTGTTTCAGGAAGAAAATTAGAAGTACACTCAGCGCGAAGAGTTTTCCGCGAATTGCGCGAAGTTGCCATTTC
Source organism: Ixodes persulcatus (assembly GCA_013358835.2). Classification (NCBI taxonomy): domain Eukaryota; kingdom Metazoa; phylum Arthropoda; class Arachnida; order Ixodida; family Ixodidae; genus Ixodes; species Ixodes persulcatus. Next base: position 1,700,703 of record JABSTQ010010111.1, read on the forward strand.
AAGCACCACTCTCCAAAAAAAAAAAAAAAACTGTCGTGGCTACGGGTCTAGAAATATTTACTACGTATAAGGAGGGTTGACTCAAAATATTTATTATTAAGTATCGACGATGTTAATATCCAGAGAACATCGCAAACACGGCATATTCCGCAAAATACTTTTTCCCCGCATCTGTAAGTACCAGAACTTTCAAACTCATTGTTTTTACAAAGTGTAAAAATGCTCCAGGGTGGTTAGAAAACAAAACAAATTGACGGCACAAAGGCGGACGTTGGTTTTAAAGTGAGAATTCTTTGTGCGTTTTTGCATAAGAGTCGCAGAAAATGCACGCGGTCCGGAGCGATTGAGAAGTGCTCCAAAGGTAGCCACAACAGTTTTTTTTGTTTTATTTTGTGAGAGGTGATTTAAATGCCAACTTCCCGCAATTCGCAAAAAAGCGCTTCGCACTGAGAGAGTGCTTCTAATTTTTTTTTTTTTTTCCGCAAGGACAATTTTTTTTTTTTTTTTTGCGAAACAGATTTTGGTTTGGTTTTGATAAGCGTTGAGTCTACGAGGGGCGTTCATAAAGTTTGTATTATCGGCACAAAAAATGAAAAAAAAAAAAAACGAAACAAAACAGGCATCAAAATGAGCGTGCGTCCCTCTAGTTTCCGCACAGTTAAACATCGTATAGCTATAGTAGCGCTTAACACCGCTAAGGTGTCGAAACAAAAATGGCACCGCCCGTCGGTGCCAAATACATGCAGTGATCGTTTTTTTTTTCCATTTGAAGGGAAGCAATGCCAAGGATATTCATTCCAAATTGTGAGCGTTGTTCGGGGATAACGCCGCAGTTTATGACACTTTGGTTAAATGGCGCAGACGTTTCCAGTGTGGCCAAATAAGAGGAAAGCATTTCAATGACGACGGCCAAGTGATTGCTGAAGTGGAGCGATTTCTGAACACTCAAAACGAGGAGTTCTATAACAATGGCCTCCGTCATGCGGTCCATCGCTGTAAAAAGTGGGCATACCTTTTGGTGGCGAACATGTAGAGAAAGCCTTAACTCCTACTCGAGTTTGATTGCTGAATCTCTATTCCTTCGGGACAATGATACGAACTTTATGAACGCCCCTCGTACAATTTTTTTTTCGTAAAAATTAAAAATGGTTACCGGACATGGTCGGCCAAAATTATCTGAAAACACCCACTATATGAAAGTCCCGTTCCTTGGGAGCAATCAGTTGCACATACAGGGTATTTCACGAAACGCGGGCCAAATCGTTCGTATGAAAAGTGCGCATCGTACAGAAAAAGGGTTGATGAAATATTGGTTCCTGCCAAAGGGCAAATTTAGGAAAAAAATAAGTGTTTGATATAATTAGCTTAATAATAACTTTTAGTAATTAACTTTATAATTATTAAATTTAAAGGTACAATTTCGATTACAAACATGGTGGGCATAATTGAACTATTAAATCCAGCCAGATTAGAAAATATAAGAATCTTTTACGGCACTCTTTAAAATAAACTCAATTTAAACGTGTTCTTTTAAAAGGGAAAGAGGGGGGGGGGGGCAGCGTATAAGGAAGCACTAATATAAAGCTACACTTGGGACACCTTAACTTTTTACACCCTACGATAGAGAAGCACCGCTGTACAGCCTTTCTCGGTTCTAGAAAATGTGTATTTGGAGCCTACGCCGTGTGGCAAAACCGCTATAACGAGGACAAGCTAGCTCAATTTGAGAAGTTCATATGTTACTCAATGTTTTGCCATCACAAGTTAGTTCAAGTCATTGTCAACGGTTAAGGAAAATTTAAAAAAAAAAAAAGTGGAGTTTCTTTTTAAATATTGGCGTGCAATTTTGCCAGATTTAGAAAACTTCGTTGCGTTTCTGCAATTACAAGAATGTTAATAATATTTTTATATATTCCTATTATGCATTTAATGATGGTCTTTTATATACAATTTGCGTCGTTTTATATGTAGTAGTTTGTTGGTAAATATTCTGTGAATGTGTCTCTAAAACGTGTTGATTTGACGTGTTTCGTAAATTTGATCGCATAGAAATCTTTTATTTTAATTTTTAATATTCTGCGTACATGTGGCACACCTTTCATAAGATAAGTAGAAAAAAAATATTACTACATGCCTGCTTCCGTGTGAAATTGACGGTTTTGCAAAGTACCATAGCGAAACCTTAGCAGTCTCTACGCCTCGAGCTTCGAAATTTTATATCTCCGGAAGAAAATTAGCTTCGGTGTTCGCATATATACTCCGCAACACTGCCGATTTTTCTATAGTCTTCGATTTGGCTGGAAATTGGCAGACCGCACCAATAACCCTTTTTCAACTGATAGTCAAAATATTTTATAAAAATAAAATTTTTCCTTAAAGCTAGTGAATTTTCCAATAACGCCGGCCGCGAGTGTTCCAGGAGGCGACTCTCTACAGGCAACAATGAAAAATCCCTACTTTTCCTTACGCGCGTACTTACGTCACCGGCGGGCAGGCGGACGAGTGACCCGGGCAGCCGCGAAGCGGCTTTCTGGGCGCCAGCGATCGAGATTATTTTTTCACAGCTTCAATGATGAAAGTTCATTTGCAATATCTAGCAATCTGTTCTCCGCAGTAGATTGTAGGAACAGTGCCGGGAAAAGCTTCTTTTTTACCCACGTTTTCGCACCACAAAAAAAAAAACTGTTTTGTGCTAGCTGAGTGCCGAGAGGACTAGTGTCGCATGAAACATTCTCGCTTATGCTCGAAATAGTTTATAAAGTTACGGGCTTGAATGCGCGGCTACATACTTTATAACCGCGTGCTTCGAGTTGAGTATCCTTCTGCAGCTGGAACTGCTTCAAGAGCGGTAAGCGCTGACTCATGCCGGCTGTGACTACTACAAACATCTGTCCAAAGAGGAGCACTAATAATATCGAAAAAATAGTGTCCATTCAAGCACATTTGGCGCAGTTATATTTGGTGTTCACAATTGCTTCAGTGTTTTGTTGTTGTTGTTGCATTTTTTTTTTTTTTTTACAGCGACGATGTATATGATTTACAGGTCGGATTCTTGGAATTTCTTCGTGTCGTCATTCTCACGAAAAAAAAAAAAAAAAAACCTTCAGCGATTGAAAAGTGCATATCACGCATTTTCATAAACAATATGTTTTGGACATCAAAATATCTAGCTCGGGCTACTCTCGGAGTTTCACTCACGCGGCCGATCTGTTGAAGACAAGAAGTGAAACGCCTAGGCAAAGTTCAAGTCTGAGTTTATACATGACTTTCGACAGACTGTTGTTCGTATCTGGTATTACGGAGGTTTAGGGAGGATGGTGTTGAGCTCCATTAATATACGATAGAGCCATCGCCTGGCTTGTCAAATTGTTGGCATGCAATTTTCTCTGACTGAAGAGGGGATGCAAACGTCTTTATTTTATTCTATTGCAGAGAAATGTTATATAGGGCTGAAAAGATTTTAAAGGTGTGAAAATATTAATGTCGTTACGGAGACGCATGTAAATTTACAGCAAAGCCAAAACTTAATTTTAAATAAAAAATCTTATATAGAATTGCACCCTTCCCCATGCGCAGTCGTGTATTAGTGTCCCAGCGTATTGCAATCTACTTCAGCAATAAAAGAAATGTGGCTACAAATTTTTCTTTGGGTAACTTTTGTGAATTTATTTTGAATTAAAAAATTTATAATGCATTTTTGTACTTAACGCACTACTTTAAGTAATTCTTTTCTTTTTTTTTAGATAAATAGTGTATTTGTGTATTTATACGCCTTTTATTGCGCATTGATGTTTGGCTTGGTTGTTGCGGAGTTCTTTTAATCCATTATAGCACGATCTTCATGACCAAAAACCTGCCATCTCTCCTACACGAATGCAGTTCATTCCACATTCTATACATTTCAATGGTTACGAGAAACACAACCTACGTGGGATAGGTCACAGCCCAGCATGCGCATGTTCATCGCTTTGGAAGGCGAGCAAAGAAACGCACCACACGCACGAACGCTGAAAATGGCACCGACCAGAAGCGCTATTCTGGAATGGTCTATAGATATTTTGCTAAATTACCAAGGAGCATATGCATGGTGCAAGTTTAGTACATGTGCCTGGTGTCTGCAAAACTAACTTTTCTAAAGAAATTCAAAATGAAATGGCACGTTCCTTCGGGTAAGAGTGGGGCATTTCAATCCACATTTCGAGCATCCTCCGTAGTGCTTGGGTAATTTGTCAAAAAATGTATAGCGTGACCCTTCGACCTTTCTTCGCCGGCGTGACTGCCAGCTTCTGAAAGAAGGATAGCCGATTTGCTACAATCCGTTGCAACTCAAGAAGGTAGGGCGAGGGTAAGGATGGCTGGGGAGGAGGAAGCAGACGGAACGCTGGAGAAGAGATACGGTAACCTCCTCCTCTCTTTAACGTTCCTCTGCTTCCTCCTCCCCGGCCTTCCTTCTCCTCGCCCTACCTTCTTGAGTTGCAACGGACAGCGATTTCACGAAACTAGTGAGCAGCGGCTCGAGCGTACCGAGTTGCAAAACCAGTTCTCTCAAAATCCCAATAGACCATTTGCTATATTCCAAGCATCAAGGAGAATGCAGGGATTGGTGTTCCACGCGCCACACGCGCACGCCTTCCCCGTATAAAAGATTCGAAGTAAATAACCTAAATAAAGCGTTGACGAACGTGCGTGCAAGAAGCCAAAGTTTGTTTTAGGTTTTTGCTTTAGAAAAGTTGCTACTGCTGACGCCAGCACGTGCGGCTCGTGTAACACCAATCCCTGCATTCTCCATGCTTGAGTAATCTAGCAATAAGTCTATTCCTTTCGGTTTCTTCGTTTTCTTTTTATCTTTTTCATAGTTCAGCACGTAGGCCAAGCTGATACTTTGTGCAAAAGAGAATATTATCAAGTTAGGTAGCACAAACGCCCCTATTTTCTTGCCGTTAGACCCGTAAAAAGCGGGCGCGAGCGTACCCGATTACCGGCCGCGCGCCTCGCTGCCTGCCGGTGACGTCACATTTCGGTGGCGGGAAAAACTGGGGAGAACGATGTTTCAGTTTCGGCAGCGAATAAAACATAACTTTATTAATTAACTAGAGTGAATCTGGGTGAACGAAATAGCATTTGGGAATTAGGAAGCAATCCGCATTCAGATGATGCCTTTGGATTAGGTAGCTCAGAAAATCGGCGGAGTTCTACCGCGAAGGCTGTGCTAGCGCGAGCGCCCAGCCTTGACTGCCTTGACTATACTTCATCTCACCTTAGTACGGACTAACTGCGAAGGCTGTGCAAGCGCGAGCGGCTAGCTTCGACTGCCTTGACTGGACCACTCGCTGCACGAGCGCTCGTGCAGCCGCCGAGGCTTCATCCAAAGCAACTAGCTCGGGCTTTTGGCACGCGCGGCTAACAATAGTCCATGCTAAGGTGAGACGAAGTATAGACCTTTCCAAAAAAGGACACTTGGCAGGTTCCATTTTCAGTGTTCGTGCGTATGGCGCGTGATTTGCTCGCTTTCCGAAGCGACGAACACGCACGTGCTGGACTGTGAAGATCGCACGCTGGACTGTGATTTTGTAAAAATTGGAAAGGTCTATAGAGCACTTGCAAACGAGCGCTCGTGCAGCCGCCGCGGCTTCATTCAAAGCGACTAGCTCGCGCTTTTAGCACGCACGGCTAACAATAGTTCATACTAAGGTGAGACGAAGTTTATAGAAGCTCAACCTTCAGTGCGAGCTTTCTGATCTTGCTAACACAACTGTGAACGCGCAGGCACGCGCAACCAAAGCACTGCGAAAGCCAGCGAGCTCGCGCTGAAGGCGCGAACTCGCTAACTTCCGCAGGGCTGCTTTTTTTGTTCTTTTTTTTTTACGTAACTATAAAAAAATGTGACTCCGACCATCACTGCACGGTCTGACGGGAACACCCTGCTGCTTTTTCGCGTATAACGCGCAACTGTGTTAGGAGAAAGGCCGATGCGTTTACAACGTCTTTATACATTCCCATGAAGCAGGCGCAAGCGCTCACAGCGTGGGAAAGTTGAACCAAGACCCAGAACATGGGCGGCGATGCCTCACCATGAAACCTGGCCCTGGAGATGAGGTAGACGCTGAGTCTGCCGTCTCGTCCCAGGGACAGTCTCCTGACAGACACTGACCCTCTGGGTGCGCCCCGAGCCCGGAGTCCACCGGGGGTCCAGTGGGCCCCGGAGTAGGCGAACGTCAGCTCGAGCTGGGACCGGCGCTCCACGCTCATCCAAGAACGGCCGTGGTCGGGACCCAGGGTGCCCGCGGTCGGGAACACCAGCGTCACGTACAGAGGCAGCTGAACCGTCAGGTAGCGACGGTGGTTGCTCGACTCCTGTGTACACACGCACGCCACTTGCAAGCAAGCCGCGTTTGCAGGTATGGGCACTGCGTGTGCGCAGAAACAGGACTCGCGTGAAGCGACGCGTCTGCACGTGCGCAGTGGTTTAACGTGAAGGAATTGGGTCCTTCAGTTGTACCGCCTCTAGACCTTCGATGGTGATAGGACCTCGTCAAGTAAAATTTGCTTAGCCCCCCCCCCCCCCCCCCCCCGCCCCCCTCCCTTTACCTGACTCAAGAAGCACCATTCCTACGTTTCATACTTTCGCCGCCAGGTAGCGTCAGTCTTTCCCGCTGGGCGGTGTCGCCCCCTTGGAGTTGCCAATACGCTGACGCGCGCACACGCACGCACACACACACACACACACACACACACACACACACACACACACACACACACACACACACACACACACACACACACACACACACACAAAAGCACGCGCACACACACACACACAACACGCACGCACACACACACAACAACAACAAAAGCAACGGGTTTGTTACCTCGTAATCGTCGCGCAGGGAACCTCCGCAGACGTCGACGGTGTCCCCGACGGTCAAAATGGCGGTGAAGGTCCACAGGCACTTGCTGGTGTCCAGATGCTCGTAGAGAGTGACCGCTGCTCCTTCCCGCATCGCGGTGTTCCGCTCTCGGAGGTGTACGGTCGATGCCACCCCCTGGTCGGACCCCTGCTCCGTCGCTGCGGTTGAGATGGTTTATTTCCGGCTGATGAGCGCTTCCAAAGCGAGAAGGGTATCCATGGCGTGCACGTGACGTCATCGTATAATGTTAATACTCATTTCTACTCGTTCTTGGAAAAAAAAAAAAGAAAAAATCAGGTACGATATTTTGTCGCAGAAAGTATGGGAAGTACACCGACAAAGTCACCACCGTGGAATGGCTGCTAGCGTGACGTCAGTACAAACCACGCATGTGCATTTGCAGACGCGCCCTTACCGTCGTGGTTCAGAAAAGTAGCTTCGATCAAGCTGGCGCTCTTGGGAGACAGAAAGTTCGAGCAGACATGCTGCTTCTGGGAAAGCACGTTCGTGAAGAGTTGCTCAGCACTGGGCACCGGACGCGTCGACAGCAGAGGGAGCATGGAATCCTTGAGAGAGAAAAATGTGGACACCGTTGAATAGTTTGGACACGACGCGGTGAATGGGAAGGTCATACATTTTTTGCGCGTGTCTAAAGTTGAGAAAGAGAATTTTTTTCCTACCAGTTTTGACTGTACCTTCCCTTTATTTTTACGAAATATATCTTAGCTTGTACCCACCTGACTGTTATTATTCACTTTTTCGCAACGTTAGTTACAAGGTATTTAGTTAGATTATTTTAAAACTCAACTTAAAAGGAAAGAATTGATCATGAGTGGAGTATTTGTATTCCCTGTGGGATCGTTCATAGCACGGGAGTACATATAGTTGTTCAATTTCAAATCAATACCCGAACCTTTTGAACACTCATCGTTCCAATATCAGAGTCGCTCTGAGAGCTAGGAAACTGAGTTTACTCTACCCTGTGTGGAATGTGCACGGTGATGTGCAGCTGATTCGGATGGGACCGGTGTGTGCCGTTCAGGTACTCCATTGAAGCCGAGAACTCACGGCCTCCTCCGTCCTCGGCGCAAACCCCTGGAAAAGGAATAGGGGTGTACGTGGTACAGCAAATCTGTGTTTCATTGATAGGTGCTGGCAACGAAAAAGCATATAGCGAAGTTCAGTGTGAATCGTTTAGCCAAATGAAATTATACAAAAATAGAGACGCTCGCATAATTGTTCTATATAACTTAGGCAGGGTCTGAAAAAAAAACACACAAAAAAAAACAGGGTATTTACGAGCGTTAGGCTTTTTGATGAGCGGATATAGGAACACGACTCCATGCTAAATGTGTAGCAGCGAAGTCCCCTTGCGCCCACCACTGTGACCTTATTTCTTAGATAGCGTCGAGTAAATACCTGCTTCCCAGTAAACGCGGCAGGTGACGACAGTGCCGTTTTCCACCGCGCGTCCACGCAAGCGTCTCAGCTAGCGAAATGCCTCTCTACACCTTTCCAGCACTCATCGGCGACAAATTACGAGTCACTTTGCCGTGAACGCATGCGTTGCTTCAGATCTTCGGCAGAGGATAGTCACTGCGCATGCCCAGAACGCGTTCCACAGTCCAGTCGCCAAAGAAGCTGACGCAGAGAAGACGAGTTTTCGGTACGGTCTACAGGCTGTTGCGGGTTATGAAAAGCAGCACAAGAGCCCTTCCACAAAGCTCTCCGCTCGTCATGGTTGGTGGTGACCCCCTCTTCACTCGCCTCCGTTCCCGGGTTTTCTCTGCTAAAGTGGAAAGAGTGGAGGGCCTTGTGGGAGGAGCCTGTCCTGCCTTTCTAAACCTCTTGCGTATACCTTCCGTGTCGCTGACGACTACGGGCTCGCTGACGAACCGGAACCCGTTGCCAGCGGTGGGGGAGCGCCGGCTCCGAACGTGTGCGATGCACCTCAGCACCGAGCCACGGGAAAAGTAGATGCTGTCCAATACCTGTTGAGAGATGCGTGGGTCATGGTGGAAATCAGAGGCGTCTTATTGATTTGAAGGTCCATAGTGCACCGCGGTGACGTTTCGCCAGGGTGACGTTTCGGCACCGTGCCAAAACGTCACCGCGGTGCATTATGGGACGTTTCCCATAACGCACCGAGCGGACGTTTCGGCGCAGCACTCGCGCCGAAACGTCACCTACGTTTCGGCACTGCTCCGAAACGTCCCGTTCGCGCGTGAAAGAAGCAGGAGGAGAGGAGGAGAGGGTACGGATGAGGAGGAGGGGCATACCCTCCCTCAGTACCCTCCCCTCCTCCCACTCCTCAAGAGCTGCGCCTAATTCGGCGTTACAGGGAATTGTAAACGTCCTTCTTTTTTCTTTTCACGGTTTTTATCTTCCGACGTTTTGCAGCAGCTGTGCATGAACGCCGCCATAACCGACATTCAATTTTTGTTTCCTCTTATTGCGTTTACTTCACTACATCATGACCACAGCAGAACAGGTTATTGCCATTTTAGATTCTGCTGTGTCCCTCTCCCCAGCGTTGGCCTTTGTGGAAGCTCGTCAACGCCCGCTTCACTGACTGGGCATCTTAGTAAGACGAGAGAAGGTCAGCAATGGCGGCTGTAATCTGGCGTGTGTGCCAAGCGTCTATAGAAATAAATAAAACACCCATACCGAGAAATAGAAATCTTCAGTGGGGCTCACCCGTCTTCGAGCTGCCGTGAAGGGCGTGGCTTGAGTCACAGTCTCGAACAAGGGCGGGTGGGCGCCCCGGTCCGAAACTTGCCACCAATAGGACACGCCGAACACCGTATCGTCATCGTCGTCCGGCGCCCTTCTACACAGGGTGTATCCATGCTCCAAGTTGGGACGATGACTCTCGCAGGGCTGCGCGGGATTGAAAGATCCCACATGAGGATAGGAAGACGTTCCTTGTGGTTGAAAAAGCAGCGATGAAGACGACGCCTCTTTTATTGGTATTTTCAGTTGACGCAGGGTAATGTATCCTTGGAGAGGGACACCGAAGATAAGATAAGATACGGAGTCATGTGAACGCGTGGTGTTGAAGAGCGCGTGAAACAGCGCCGAACTCAGGTGAACTTCTGGAAGTTGTAGGTAGAGTCAGGCAACACCTCCTAGATAACAAAGCCGTAGTGCTTATAGAGATGTCGTCATTAGCGAAGACCAACGCTGGTCACCGATTGGACATTACGTACGATTGCGTCAACGTTCGGCTCAAACTTGGCTCAAAGCCGAGCGCTAACTCATTTCCGATCTGTGTCCAGCGTTGGCCTTCGCTGGTGACGGAAAAATGTCAGCACTACGGCCTTGTCTTCTAGGCGGTGTTCTGTCAGGCCACCAGCCAACATCCCTAATTAGGGGATCACTCTAAGTTCGTAGCTGTAACATAGGGAGTTAAACGACACCCTTGATAAATGGTGCCAGATGAGTTCAGAAGGAACTCGAATAAGGTGCAATTACTCCCCGTCAATGGGAAGTACTCTGAATTACAATTTAGGGGTGTTACACGACACCTTAAAAGGTGTCGTCGTCCGGCATCATTTTAGGCCCTCAACGGGGGCAACCCAATAGCCACTAACGCGCGCATATTTTCTTTAGCGTGCGTGGCGGAAGTATTTTATTGTGAACACTGACGGATTTCTAATCCGGACAGATGACTTCTTGTCCTGCCAATTCATTAAACAGTCAACGTAAAAACCTAGCGTATGCCATTTTATTGATGTGATCCAATTGATAGGAACCCTTTTTGTACAAAGAACAAACAATTTATCAAGAAAAAATGTTTTCCATTTTATATTTCACGGACAACGGCAAGATTCAATGCCCGTTCACACTCTTGCGACCGAGTAAGACTGAGAGAAACCAGACCGGTTTTTAAGCCTCTTGTGACTTCTTAGGACCGGATGCGCTGCAGCGGAGCATGGTCCTAAGCGATCGCAAGAGGCTTAAAAACCGGTCTGGTCTCTCTCGGTCTTACTCGGTCGCAAGAGTGTGAACGGGCCTTCATACGTTCGCACTCTTAAAAACTAGCAATAAACGGGGAAAAAAAAAAAGAAGAGTGCCGTAAACATTAACAGATACACGGAGGAAAAAATAATGATGTAGAAACACGTTGGCTTGAGTTTTTGGTTACGCGGTTCCTTGGCGCATGTATACTATACAATTGGTGTTTCAGTTTTGCTCTTTAATAGAAAAGAACATTCGAGAAAAAAAGAAAAAAGAAAAAAAGATCAGTTCAACAACAGGCTGCTCGACGCACTCACGAGCACGCAAACGGCAGGGTAGCCAGCTCTGATGACCTGCCCCGTGGTGGCTCCACCGTCGTCCTCGTAGTTCAGCAAGGACACCACCTGAAACGAATTTGTATTCCTTTTGTTTTAAAACGAGCCTTCGTCTCTGGCGAAAAATTGGGGTGAACGGAAAAACCCTTTAAGCGTAAAATTTGACTCGAATTCTGTGGTTAGTAGGAACTGAAAACGCTAGTAGTTTAACGTGCCATTCAGCATCACGGTGAAATTGTAGTAAATCATGGCAATATATCATGGGAAGTATTTACGGTGCAATCCTAAAAATTCCAAGTTGACAAAATTATCGATATTTCTTTTTTTCGCATTTCAGATCTTTCAAAAAGATGGTATACAGCACCTGGATCAGTAAATTGAGCGAGCGAATCAGACTATGAGCTATACAACTCGTCTCCGCTAAACACGAAATTCTTACACGCAAGTTTCTACCTCGGACGTATCTGCATGATTGTAAACTGCTGTACCACTTCGGAACGCCAGTCACTGGTCTTTCTGTAATCAGTTAAACCAATGTGAAGTGGAGACAGTAACGTGTTCCAACTGATAATGCGATCTCAATGGAAAAAAGGGCAACTGGTCTTAGTCTCCGAGACTACGTAACCACGACGGCGTGAAAATTCTTATCCAACATGAATTTAATTGGCGAAACTGAATAAACAAAGAACAATTATTCACGCTTCAAGTGAGCTCTGAGAGTGTCGATGTGCATGCTTAATCCAGTGATGGACGTTAATGCTTACGAAGTTTGGCATAGTGAACACAACTTGAATCTCACAGTGGAATGTAATTTGCTCGCTGCAAGATTTAAAGTATATCTTCTTTCGCAACTAATATATCAGTTCACCAGATAGTTCAACAAAGTATACTTCAGAAAGGGTGTGTGTGTGTGTGTAACCATCTCTTTCGGAATCCACAACGGTCCTGCTGATCGCTACCTTGGTTGTATTCTCTCGAATATAGCGGTATATAAGACACACGTACAGAGCGCGACACTGTTAGCGCGAACAAGCGATCGCCGGTTTTTCCAGTTTTTCTCTTTGAAACCAAGGGATGTCATCCAAGTTGTTATTGCTACGGAAAGAGCTCATTTAGTTCTATAATGTAAGCGATAAAATTTCGTGCTCGCTAATACTATTTAGAAGTCAATTGCGAAAATGCGCCGATGTCGTGTTGGCGCTAACTGTGTCGCGATGTGTACCAGAGTAAGGACAGAGTCCGAGAGCATTTAAAACTCTCTTAAAGAACTGCTATGTCGTCATCCAAAATGCCCTCCTCCACCCCCCTTCTTTAAGTACAATGCGAAATATCGCTTCGCGCTAGCTCTGTTGCACGGTGTACCGCTTGCGTGAGATATACCTAAAACCCTGGCAGCACTACTGTTATTAAATGATAAAGACCATTTTACATAATAATTTAATTCGAGATGAGTTTTTCTCCGTGTCCCTCAAAAGGCTGGAGAGCTTTCCTCCGGGAATCCTAATTTCGCCGAATAGCTCACAAATTGCGCGACATGACAGCTCGCTTGCCACCGCTACACATGTTGACTACGGTACCCGATAGTCAATGCAATAAGCATTTTTTTTTTGCTGCTATTATTATTTGGATAAATTTGCGGGTCTAGGTATCCCATCGTCTTTTTTTTTTTTTTTTTTTGCGACCGAGCCCGCGTACCGAAAAGGACGAAAAAATAAAAATGGCAAGAAGCAGTAAACAAAACCATGTGTCAACATTAAAAAGAAAGGAAAACGTCGCGATAGGTTCGGACAAAAGACGAACAAAGTTCTTAATCTCCCACTCCCGCTGCGTACAACCGAAACAAAAAGTATAAAAAATACCGCCGTCTCCTGCGGTGGTCCGCGAGAAGTTGTTTAGGAAAAGCACCCCTCAAACAGTCGTACGTACAGATTGTTTACGCCTGCGAGGATGCGCATCGTGTAGGCGCTTAGGCGTGCGAGTTGATGGGGAGAAGCGACTGTACGACGGCGGCGCCGCCGGTGACGAAATAACGCCGCGCCGCTAATGCTCTGGAAGAGCATTCGCTGCACACAGACCGCGCCGTAAAAAACATATACAAACACACACATGTGCTTTCAGCATTTGTGTCTCCCCCACTACGGTCCCTTCCCCCAAACCCCGAAAAAACATAAAAAAACATTGCTGCGAAAAAAAGAAAAAAAGTGAACTGCCGGCTTGGCTCGCAGTGGCCCGCCTTGAAGACTATAGAATGCAAGGCCCGTGCCTGGCCCGGGCCCTTCATGAATTTAGCCGTGAAGCCCGAGCCCGGCCCGTGGCCCGCGGGCTGGCCCGTAACCGTGCAGACCTCTACCTCCAAGACAGCGAACTCTCCTACACTTCACGAGCAAGTCGAAGCTGACGTTCGAACCCGTGGTCGTTGTCACGGCCATCGGGAAAGCGAGACCACAGGAATCCCCACAGGGTTCTCACCACGGGTAGTGACGGCCCGTCGATGCTCTGGTTCTTCGTGTCACTCGGGTCGGTCTCGACAGCTGCGTCACGCAGGGCTGCTTGGTGGAGTAGAGGCGGCCCAGAGTCCGGCGCGTTTGACGAGACTTTGATGCGTTCCGTCGTGCTTGTCGATGTCTTGTCCGAGACAGTTGTCGTCGTGACCACAGCGGGACTCGTAACCCCTGCGCTCGAGAAGAATTCGTACGCATTGTTATTGACCGCGCCATGAACATAAAAAAAAAAAAAAAAAAATCTACAAGCAAATATTTGCACCCGAGCTATTCGCAACTCCAAGGAAGGCAAGGCCACCCAGCGGGGAAGACACGAAGGAGAGAAGCGGGGAAGTGCCGCCTATCCAGGCGTGCAGCGAAAACTGACGCGGCCTAGCGGCCGAAATGCGAAGCGGAGGATAAGAGATTAAACGCACGAGGTTGGAGTTGCGAATGCTCGTGTTCAATTGGCGCTGGCTAGATGCAAACTTTGGAGCGGATCTTTTTATACCCGTCGAGTCAACAGAACTCAAACTGTTTGGTGATGACTGAGGTACAAACCTGCAGGCGTTTCTTCGAGCCCGGTGTCGACCATGTTCAACCAAGACATGTCATCCTCGAGCACTCGTCCCTGGTTGCGGGGATGACGGTCAAGCGGCATCGTGGAGATCGTTGCTTGTCGATGAGAAGAGCCGTCCAACGGTGTCCACTGCGCCGCGGCCCCCGAAAAAATATAAAATAAAAAAATAAAGGCAATTGGAAAAAACATTTGGAGAATAGCTTTGCAAGCCAACGTAAAGCATAGAGGGGACGGCATTGGAAAGCGAGAGAGACAGACAGTGGCGTACCAACTTGTTTTTGAGTGGGGGGGCAAACCAGACCTCCCCCCCCCCCCAGGGTCGGTGGGCGGTGCCCTTGGTATCCCTTGGGTGCCGCCGGCCAGTGTTTGCCCTGCCCAGTGGCGGCTGTTTCGGGGGGGGGAGGGGGGGGGGACACATGCCTTGCCCCCCCCCCCCAACTCTGAGGACTGGGGGGGGGGGGCAAGCGCCCCCCTTGCCCCCCGGTTGGTACACCCATGGAGACAGAGAAAGATAATAGATGTATTTGAAGAAACTGCTCATCTTAAAATTGGCACCCTCTACTTCACAGTTTTATAAAGAATAGAGAGAGAGAGAGAGAGAGAGAAAGAGAGTAAGTAATAAAAAAAGTAAAAAAACTCAGAGTCTGAATTTTTTTTTAAATATTTTAAGCATAAAAGAAGTCTAAGACAAAGACATAGAGAGAGATGTATAAGAATTGGAGAGTTGATGATCTGTTTGGTCACGTGGGTTCTTTCGTTCGACTAACGAATCGTTCCTGATCAAAATCAGAGTGTCTTAATCGTGACTTCAACTCGACAACCGGCGATCCGCAGACCGGCATGTTCCCCGAAAATAAATAGAAATGAGTGCTGTGAAGATGCCTACTCTATATGTCAGTGTCCGCAGACCTCCTCGACTGTGTAGATACTAAACAGATTATTCCGTGCGTGTGTGTGTTGGGGGGATACTAAAATGTTCTACCTGTTTCTCGCGGAAGAGTGCGTACGCCTATGCGTTTCTTATCATCTGAATGAACACGTCGTGGCTGTGGCATTCACAAATGAGGCGAATACTAACCAGTGGAATTCGCAGGGTTATCTTTCAACCCGTTTCACATCCAATTTTGTATTGAGTAGCAACAGGTTTTAATGTATTGCAACCCCTAATACTATGTTTATTAATTATCAAATATAGTTGACGCATTATACGACGATGGGGGACATTTTTAAGAGCATCAAGCCCAGTTTGAGGCCGCTTTTTATTGACTTGTACTACACATGAATTCCGGAAGGGTCCGAACTAAAAGACTGTCTGACGTTCGTCATAAGGTTTGATCTTAGTTATTTTATACCTTAGACGCCACTAGATGCGCGTGCTCGGAATGAACTCCCAGATGTCGCCTTCCTGGAATGTCAACTCTGATGGCGTTGAATGAACGCTTTAAAAGAAATAGAGACAGAAATAATGTTGCCTTTACAGTAAGCGGTATAAGCATTGTTGCTTAAGTAGAATTGCAGATACACGCACTCGCACACCTTACCTCAAAACGCAGCACGTTTATGGTCTAAGCCAAACAAAGATAAAAAGTAATTCGAACTAAAGGAGAGTTCGATTTGTACGATATCATCGCTAGCGTTCCGAGTCCGCGCGGCGTGACCAAAAACCGCGCAATTTAGGAAGCGGCCACGCCGCTACTACATTATACGAAAGGCAGTGTGCAGACGCTGTCTGAGACCTGTTTCTTCCTCTCCTGTTACATTGGTAATACGAGAACTGTTTGCAGGCATGTTCGAAGCATACGTATGTATATAAAGAAAACATGCTTCCAAGTTGCTTGAGGCGCAAATAATTCTGTCACCATGTCTCCAGTCTTATGTATGGTGTATCAGCAATCATCAATGTGACTTTAGGAGGCGAAATGTGGGGAAACTTGCAGTCAGCAGCGCACGCTCAGCAGCGAAGAACTCGGCTACGTCCACCAGCGAATATACTATATCACCTATTATATGTATAAACTTTCCTCGCATGCGTAACTATTTTTGTTTTGCCACCAAAAATACCGTGTTATGAATTTAGTCACTGCTAAACACGAAACAAACCAACAAATAAAAGACGAGAAAGAAAAGTCGACCCTCACACCGAGAAAGAAAAGTGATACTCGTTCCCGAAACCGTATAGCCGCTCTTTTCGGCCAAGTTTACGAGTTCCGGAGTTTATGCTTCAGCCTTTTTTCACGCACGAAGTTTACGAGTTCTGAGATGAGAAGAGCGCACCCGCGCCTTCTGGAGAGTCTGGGGCACGGGGCGCCTATAAGTTTCCAACATCATGAAACCCGCAAAAAACCCAAAATAATCTTAAAAAAAAAAGAAGCTAAGTGTATACGCGGCTACGCGGTACCGGAAAGTGATCTCATCAAATTACACGATGCACGTGCGGCCCGAGCTCATTCGTGAAAAATTTCGATGTGAAGAGGTTTCGCGGGCAGATAAGTACTAGAACAAAACCTCTTTTTCTTCCGTAGCCGAAAAGTCTAACCAAAGGAAAGGTCCACTCCCCGGATAGAAAACCGGCGCCTAATGACAGTATGGATGGACTGGTAGACGCCATATCAGAGCCGTATATGTAGAGAGTTTGGCCATTCGTTGGGAAGTATAGGAGACAAATCAGGAGGCGCCATTGGCCGAAAGCGGGCTGGGCGTGTTCCAGGACGTCTTCAGAAATTCGAATGTGACCAACCAGAAGCCGGGAATAATACCCTGGCGGTGGTCGCGAGAAACAAACCTGATAACTGCATTGGAGTAACTCTCAATGACTGAATATATGGTACACGTGATGTTTCAATCACGCTCATCCAAAATGATGGTGGAAGAGTGCGACTAGCGGAACGATCGAGATAATCCGTACGCCAAGCGCCGAGTGCCGGGAATCTGCCGTCCGAGCGGTCACACTCTGTCCGAGCAAAACAGAGTCGAGCGGCGCATTCGTTTCTTACAGCTTTCTGCATGATCATGATGAAAACAACACGTGTACTCTATTTTCAACCACAAAAAGTTACTACACATCACTCTTACGCGCTTATTAAAACCATTTACGAACATAGACCTTTGATCAGAACTGTTTCTCGCTACCACCGCTAGGGGATTCTTTTCGGCTTCTGGTTGGTCAAGAGAGCATGCCAAGCCTAGAGCACTATATAGCTCCTTCGGAGCAGAGTAGCGCAATCCTGAGCGCCATCTCTTGGCGACTAGCGGCGAACGCCCGGAGGTTCCAACTCCGGTCAGAAATGCATGGGGAACGTGAGAAAATCGTTGGTTCTTCAATATTGTGGAGATGTACGGAACGACAATAGTTTTTGACATAATAAAGGAACATTTTAGAATAATTTGCGCTGAGTTGTGTGCCAAATAAGGACGTAATTTTTTTTTAAAATTGCATGAGCGGCATCATGCAGCAGACGACGCGGCGACGTCACAGCGTTCACGTGACCCGCTCCAGCCAACCCAAAAAGCCCATCTCCGCTGCGAGCAAGAATCGTCTGCTTCAAACGCCATTGCCTTGGAAATTGCCTTCTCAAAATTTGCACACGCATCCGATATTATTAAAACTTTGATAAAGTGTTTAGTGCTTTACTAACTTCACGACAGACTAGTTTTGAAAAGTGTGAACTCGCCGTTTATTTTTTAATCAGCCGTGTTGCGTCGATCTCCATGTATTCTCCCATAGGACGGGTTGCCTCCTGGAACCCTGAGTACCACGTGACTCGCGCCAAGCTGCTCTGTCGGCCATGTTGTCGGCAAAACACGCGGATCAAAGGATTGCGCTACTCTGCTCCGTAGGAGCTATATAGTGCTCTACTGTCGCTCTCTTTCGCGATCTTTCACTCGGGACCCCGGGTGTCGGCGCACGGGATTTGCCACTCCTCCTCACCCACCTTTACCCCCCTGGCTGAAACCTATGGCTGGCTGAAACCGCTGAAACCAGTGTTGCCGCATTGGCACTTCGGTTTTTCCCGCGTCGAGCGGCGAAAATTCCCTTTTTTTTCCGACAACACCATTTTAGTGGCAGAAGTACGCATGACGCCAAGTATCTTCAGATACAGCACCACCTCACGTGTTTTTGTTTTGTAGAAATTTGCATCACATAAGTTACGAAATGCCGAAGTTGTCATTCGGCAAACTGTTCAGGATCTTGGGTAGAAGCAAAAATAGCACAGCCAGAGAGATTTGATGGAAGCTTTCTATATAAAGAAGGGACGTGACTGTGTTAGCGATACCTCGGTTTCTTTGTTTGAAAGTGAAGTGCAGTTTTTATCCGGGTTGCTGGTGTGATAATGACTATCGTGGAATGTGTCTTAGTGGGTGACTTTTCTATCTGTTTTCTGTTTCTTTTTCCTTCTGTGTAGCGTGCTGCGCATGCTCTTTCTGGTTGTTCGTGGTCGATCGAGCACGAATAAACTAGTTGAAAGTTGCGCTTGTCCGTGTCTACTCGCTTGTAATTGTCCCTTGTGTCGCGGAACAAAACATACTGCATCATGAACCAACTAGGCCAACAACAAGTTTTAATTGTTCCCCCTCCCCCTCTTTTCCGCGCTCAACATTGGTTGAATGAACCAGGGGAACTAAATGAAGGCAAGTGGACTATTAACTAAACTAAACTAAAATCGCCTGCTCGTGTTCGTGATGTGAAAGGAACCCCACCCACTGTGAGATGCATGATTTATCGCACTGACAGAGGATGTATGTGCATGTGTAGCTAGCGGTGAGGAAATCGCGAAAACCGGCAGCACTGTACCGGCAGGCTGGCAGCACGCGCATGATGATGTAAGTTGTGATGAATTAGATTGGCTCTTCAAAGCAGCAAAATGTCTGAGTAGCTAGTGCCACTTCCTTTCTCTTGTTCGTGTAGATAAGAAAACAAAAACATTTCAGGTTAGTTTCTTATTAACAAATATTTCCCACATTTTACATGTGTTTAAATTCTGTTTTCCCCTTTTCCCTAGCTGTCATGCTTTTTCCCACAATATGGGAAATTTCCCACGATTCGGCAACACTTACTGAAACCGCGAATTCGGCGCGCAATCCTGAACGCCATCTCTTAGCGACTAGCGGCGAACGAAAGGAGGTTCCAACTCCGGTCAGAAATGCATGGGGAACGTGAGAAAATCGTTGTTTCTTCAATATTGTGGAGATGTACGGAACGACAATAGTTTTTGACATAATAAAGGAACATTTTAGAATAATTTGCGCTGAGTTGTGTGCCAAATAATGATGTTTTTTTTTTTTTTTTTTTTAAATTGCACGAGCGGCATCATGCAGCAGACGACGCGGCGACGTCACAGCGTTCACGTGACCCGCTCCAGCCAACCCAAAAAGCCCATCTCCGCTGCGAGCAAGAATCGTCTGCTTCAAACGCCATTGCCTTGGAAATTGCCTTCTCAAAATTTGCACACGCATCCGATATTATTAAAACTTTGATAAAGTGTTTAGTGCTTTACTAACTTCACGACAGACTAGTTTTGAAAAGTGTGAACTCGCCGTTTATTTTTTAATCAGCCGTGTTGCGTCGATCTCCATGTATTCTCCCATAGGGCGGGCCGCCTCCTGGAACCCTGAGTACCACGTGACTCGCGCCGAGCTGCTCTGTCGGCCATGTTGTCGGCAAAACACGCGGATCAAAGGATTGCGCTACTCTGCTCCGTAGGAGCTATATAGTGCTCTAGCCAAGCCCTCTTTCCGAGTCTGCCGCACGCCCTGGCTCTGCCCGCACCTCCCATTGACCAAACTCTCTACATATACGGCTCTGCGCCATATATGTTGTTTCCCCAAAATGCGCTTCGTCGTGCGATTTGGTTGTAGTAATTATAAAAATAGTGCGAGGATTCTAGCGCATTTATGTGGTGTGCATATATCTCGCCGACATCTATACGACGCAAATGCAATCCCTCGTAGTCATTCTTTATTTCTCGCTTTGCGTTCGGGATCGTGCACTTGCTTCTTGTGCCGTGTAAAATATTTCCCGTAGTAACAGCGGACGGTGGAGAAGGCTGTTTAAACTATAATTGCTATGTTTATTTATTTATGTATTTAAAATACCCGCCAAGCCATCGGCATTACAGAGGGGAATGGGGGTTAGTGGCAGTAGTACACTTTGTAGCTCAATCTGAGCAGTATAGATTATTTATGGCAGTTCTAAATAAGTGGTCAGGAACAATTGTTCCCAACGGAAATGCTCTGTCCGTCCGTGGCTGCCCCGCCACCTACGATTCCCAGTCTATACCTACGCGCTCTTGCAACGCCACTGTACTCTAGATTACAGAGTGATGTCTCTATAAGTCGATTTATGACGCCAAATCAGAGTTCACAACAGCCTCCATGCGGGGTCGGGATGTTATTTCGGGACCCATCATTTCCTACTGGGTTCTTTTGATATACTATTGTTGCTTTCAGAGAAGCAATTTGAGATCAAGTTGCAAAGCTGCTCGCAATCTGACAGCTCTGGGCGTAACTTATAGGAGGGGGGACTGGATGTCAGGATTAGCGCTAATCCTCTCTCCGTGGTGCGTCAAAGAGCCAGCGATTGAGCATGGCTCCGCGTTATTTAGGGGGAGCTTGATTTTCTCCCTTTTGTGTGCTTTTTGTGTGTTTGTGCGTGCGTGTGTTTATTTTTCTTAAGAGAATATCATCGGCAAGCATGCTCTTTATTTTTATTTTTTTTTTTCTTCTTCTTCTTGCTAAATGTGAAGTAACAGAAGTGGCGTCGCCGTTTTTATTACGCTTTACGGAACACTTGGGTAAATTGCCCGTGACGGTTATGTATACGGTGAGTGGCAGTCATTACTTGTGCAGCAGAGCTCGATTGCAGACAAGCACGCCGCTAATTTAAAGAACTTAGTCCCCATGATGGCAGCGGTGCAACTTTACTGTATGAGACTTTCTTCTCGCATTGGTAAAAGCTCAACCGACATAGACACTAATGGGAATAGAGAGCCCTTTCGGAAAGGGGGCTCCCCAAAGCAGCTTGGGGCGTCACACTGCGCATGTTGTTCGGGGGACCCAAAGCATCGGGGCTCCCCATTCTCAAACTCTCTAACAGAGACGAAGGCACAACACTTACTCTCGGCACGAGGGAAACAGAGATGGAATATATTTGTTTTACGTACCGACGAGGAATTTAATGTAGCTCTGGAACGGATTTCTGAAAAGAGAAAAAGGGAGTGTTATACCATAGAAGACTACCGTATTTAATCGAGCAATAGACGTTATAAATATTTCTTTCTTTCTTTCTTTCTTTTTTTCATGGAGCACGCGAATAGCCATTCACCCAGTTCGGAGCCCAGCGACCTTTGGGACAGAGAGACAGAAAGAGAGAGAAGATATTTATTGTGAAACAAACGTGATAACGTTCCAAACGCAGAAGTCCACCTGCGCAGATAAAATGTTTGCGAAGAATCTTTTTCTCTGCATCGTTCTTCGCCACGTTTCTTACGTCGAACGCGATGATTGGCTGCAAGTGGGCTCAGTGGGAAAGTAGACACGCAGGCTTTGTTCATAAACAGTGCGTCTATAGTACTCGAGTAAACACGGCTACAGAAACTCTAGATAAACGAGGGATCGGATTCATGGGTCAAGCTTGGAGGGCGCATTTGACTCGTGGTGGGGGAGAGGGGGGTCTGCAGAGAGATGACGTCACAGGCGAAGCGTTGCCTGCCGTTCTATTTTGTTGACCTGATATTTGCCATATCACCAGGCACTAAACAGTTCTTCCTAAGAAAAGCTGGTGTATGTCGTTTTCTCTATAAAATAAAGTTGACTGTCACGCCCACATGAGCGTGACAGTCAACAGAGAAGTACTATTTTCTTTCCCCGAACATAGGATTGGGGGCAAGCAAAAGTATAATCTCGATTTATTTCCTGATTAGAGTGACAAATATTTATGCTACAAAAAAAAAAGCCGTTTAAATCCTTTCTGTTTTGTTAAGTAAGCAAGCGGGGAGGGAACAAGACCGCGAACAAGCATCATTCCCTGCGGCCGAAGGACCGCTTTCTAGGGAACGAAGAGCCACCCTTGTAACACAGACATACAAACACATAAAAAAAAGCGCAAATATAGCGACTTGTGCTACGTGACCGGACCAAGCAAGCGGCAGACAGATCAGATCCATGACAGTCCGGTTCGGCACGACGAGCACTCGGACTGGACGACCGTTGAGACGGCGGTTGACGTGCCTCCCAACCTGATTATTATTCGAGGCTTCAACCAAGCGAGAGGCTTCACGAAGGTGCGGCTATCTTTCAAGTCCGTCCCCGTACAGACACCTGTGTCCGACACTCAAAAAATGTGCGCATAAAAATTAACACTACCAAGTCACTCATCATTCAATAAAACTGACTTCCCTCAATAGTCACGTTCGTGAGAAAAAAAACTGTACTATAATTAAGTTGCTCGCTAAGTAACTTAATTAGCTTAAACAACTAGAAGATGCTGGTGAACAGTCGCTTGTAGTGAAACAAATAGAACTGCTATCGAAAAAATTGACCGCATCTCCACGTGGTGAATGATGTTGCTTGGGGCGAAGCTCTGGTGGTGCTTGTCTGCGTAGACGCCGAGCCGCAGCATGCCGAGCCTTTTCATTCATATCAGTAGGAGAATGTGTGGTTTTCTTTTTTTTTCTTTTTTTAAGCAGACAGATGGGATGGCATCTCAGAACCCCCTACTCTTTTTCTTTTTCTTCTTTTTCTTTGAGCATTTTCATTCATGTCAGTAGGAGAATGTGTGGTTTTCTTCTTTCTCTTTTTTTAAGCAGACAGATGGGATGGCATCTCAGAACCCCCTACTCTTTTTCTTTTTCTTCTTTTTCTTTGAGCATTTTCATTCATGTCAGTAGGAGAATGTGTGGTTTTCTTCTTTTTCTTTTTTAAGCAGACAGATGGGATGGCATCTCAGAACCCCCTACTCTTTTTCTTTTTCTTCTTTTTCTTTGAGCATTTTCATTCATGTCAGTAGGAGAATGTGTGGTTTTCTTCTTTCTCTTTTTTTAAGCAGACAGATGGGATGGCATCTCAGAACCCCCTACTCTTTTTCTTTTTCTTCTTTTTCTTTGAGCATTTTCATTCATGTCAGTAGGAGAATGTGTGGTTTTCTTCTTTCTCTTTTTTTAAGCAGACAGATGGGATGGCATCTCAGAACCCCCTACTCTTTTTTTTCTTCTTTTTCTTTGAGCATTTTCATTCATGTCAGTAGGAGAATGTGTGGTTTTCTTCTTTTTCTTTTTTTAAGCAGACAGATGGGATGGCATCTCAGAACCCCCTACTCTTTTTCTTTTTCTTCTTTTTCTTTGAGCATTTTCATTCATGTCAGTAGGAGAATGTGTGGTTTTCTTCTTTCTCTTTTTTTAAGCAGACAGATGGGATGGCATCTCAGAACCCCCTACTCTTTTTCTTTTTCTTCTTTTTCTTTGAGCATTTTCATTCATGTCAGTAGGAGAATGTGTGGTTTTCTTCTTTTTCGTTTTTTTTTTCCTTCTTTTTCTTTTTTCATAATTTTTTTCATCTTTTTTTTCAATTTTTTTTTGCCCTACACGAGCACGTGAGCATGTGCTCACGTGCTCGTGAGCACGTGATCTCACGAGCAGAAGCACGAGCACCCGACGCCGGCCTACGGCGGACAACGGACGGCGGACGGACATGGCCAGCCCCTAAGGAGCTTCGCCCCTAAAAATGATGCCGAAATCACTGCCGTCACTACTCTGTTTCTCGACTGTTGTCCTCGGAGAGCCAGTCTTCTCCCGGGCGACCGGAGAACGCGAACTCCATGGCCAAACGCTGACGCGGCCTTCGGTTTAACAATATTCACTTTCAAAAATAGGAGGGTGTAGCACTTACACCCCTTGACCCATATATTACACCACAAAACTACATTTCGACGTTCAGTTCACTGACGTCAAACTGACGATACCAACTTTTACGAGCGGCTTACTAAATAGCTAATGTATACGTATCAGAAACTAAGGGGGAAAAAAAAGAAGGCAGGTTTTGCAGCAGGGCAAACAAAACCTTCAGTGTTCTCCTGTGGTAGCTAATGCATACATTAGCTATTTTAATCAGTTGTATCACTCGACTATCAAGACACTCGTGAAAGTAGAGATCGTCGGTTCGACGGTCAGTGAACTGAACGTTAAATTGTAGTTTAGGGGGTGTTATATATGGGGCAAGGGGTGTAACTACTACACCCCCTATTTTTGAGAGTGTTGATGCCTCTGTGAGAAGTTCGCAACTCACCGCATAGAGTCGCGGTTTTAGTGCGCTGCAAGTCGCAACCCGTGTTCAACCTGCGCCATGGTTATTATAGGCAGTTTTATAGTATTGGGGAGGAGATCGAACAGTCACGCCTCTAGCGGTATGCTTCAGCTGATCGAAGGGGGGGGGGGGGGGGGGGGGGGCAACAAACCGAATTTTTTTGTTTGTTTTTATCAGAGAATTCGAAGATGGCGGTTTAAAGGCCGCTCCTCGTGCGACCAAAGCACTGGTCAGAGCGAATCGCTTGTGCACAAATCGTGCAGCTTAAAAAAGAAATTGTTTATACAGCCTAGAACTTAGTCTGACTCAACGGGCGACGAGTCTCCCAGCTTTAGATGAGCAATTTAGCCAGTGCAGTACAACCGCTAGCCTATAGGGCCTTTAACGTGCACCACGCAGTAGTGGTACACGACCGCACGCCGGTATACGATACTGATCCAGATGAAATCTCCACCCCTGCCCGTTTCGGGCAGGTGTGGAGATTGAACCCAGGATGCCTTGGTTCTGCAGCGCGAGCTTTCGCTCCATGCACTTGCTCCGAGCTGGTGTGCGCTAGCCCACTCGGCGTGCGAGAGGATTCTTTCCTTTTTACGTAAGAGGGAAAGTGAACCTAACGAGGGAGCGAACGGAGCGAAAGTGCTCGGCGGGAACCGCGTCGAGGCATCACGAAACCAGTCCAGCCCATCCAGTCAAAACCACGACCGTTGAAAGACGACTGCATGCCCCAGTGCAATAAAAAGGGCGATATCGTGTGTATTGAAAATGATGATAAGCCTTGAGACTTTTTCCACCCCAGTCTCGGGGTTTACCATCATGCTCAATGCAACTTGTGTTTGAGCTCAGTAAGACCCGAGAACGACTAGTAGCCGAGACGGCTGGTGATAGTACTCGCGCACAGGTAATCAATATAGACAAACTTTTTAGAGATGAACTTGATAAATACGTGAATTTTTACATAATTAATATTAACGACCCACATTACGAATTATTTTTGGGGGAACCGAGGTGTCCAATTTGAGACCTGACTATACGTGTTCAGACCTCTTCTTTTTTTCTTCTTTTTTTTTTCTGGCTTTCTTGCTTGGGGTTTGGTCGGTTTTTCGTCTCTTTCGTGTTACATCGTATGCCTTTCCATGATTTTTCCAATGTCAATAAATTCGCTTGTCGCATCTGCAGATACCATCAAGAATGGAAGTCGACACCGCTTCCAGGTTCCCAATGTTGACCTTTTTTTGAGAACTGGTTTCCAGGAGAGAGAGAGAAAAAGGAAAGAGAGAGAGAGAGAGAGGGGGGGGGGGAAGAGAGTGAATGCAAAAGGATGATCTCAGGTCGCCGAGAAAGGTCGCGGGAACGGAGTGCGCCGGTGTGCGCGATTTGATGGATCGGTTTCCACACTCGGGCCTGCTGGCGCTATAGGACACGAAGACACTCTAATGGCGATAAACTTTGTCTCTCAGGCTGAGTGCAGCCTCTCGCTCCCCCTTCCTTCGCGCGTGTTGTTTCCCACTTTCTCTTCTCACATCCAAGTGGGATTGCGCAACTCCGGGGAGGGGGGGCTTGTTGGCTTGCCTGTTCCGCGCGGCTGCACTTTCGCATGTTCTCAGTCTCCTCCTGCAAGCACGCAGTAGGTGCTCGTGCGCGGTGCGGGGTGGTGGAATCGCGTACCGAATGACAGAGGTGGAAAGCCATAAACCGTCGGCGTGCCGTGTGAAGCAGCTCGCTCAACCGCTCGAAGCGTCGGTCGGCCCTGGGAATATTCCGGACGATATGTCTCGCTGATGACGTTGCATCTCCAATGCGTATACAAAATGTTACGTTGGTACATTTCAGTGCTATTCGTATTCAAAATCCTTCCCGTTGCAGTTTTTTTCCTTGTTCTTTTTATATTCTCTTTTACATTCGTCGGAGAGCTGTCAAAACTTACAAGACGTGCGAATCGAATAGCGCGCGGCCTCATCCATAGCGTCATCACACACAAGGGAGGGCTGCTGTGACGGCGTTGCGCTCTCGGCGGTTCTTTGGATTGGTTGGACTCGGAACGCCGGCTGCGCTCTGTCATATTTAATACAAAGTGTAGCACTTATGACTCTTTTCTTTTTTTGGTTTCTTTTAGACAACAACCAGCGAACCGGGTTAACTTGCTGGAGTTCTTTAGTACACTCTAAGAAAAAAGGAAGCGTGACTTGCTCCCTCAAGGGAGCATATACGCTGACACAACCATTGCTCCCTTAGGGGAGCAACTGTAACGGGAGCAACCTTTGCTCCCCTACCGTTAGTCCCTCACAGTTGAACCTCTAGGACCAACTTTTGCACCCTTGCATTTAGGCCACTGGGACTAAATGTTGCGCCATTACCTCATTTATTACTAAATTGCGCCCTTACACACCTAGGTGGCGCAAGTCAACGTCAAATTCAAAATTTGTAAAAAGATATGTTATCGCTGGTTTAGATATTTTGCACACTCATCGCATTCCCATATGCGAAACGCTTATATCCCATTCGCACGCTTATTCTTGCACACGTATTATACATTTTAGCATAGACAAGGAGTTAGAACACAGATGACACACGCATAGCACACACACAATGACACACTAATTCATTTTTTGTTCTTTACTGTCCCACGCTAATTCAATCGCTAACGCCGAAAGCTACCCATGCGCCTTTTATACTGATGAAATGAAAGGAGTCGTTTTGTCAGTGACCATCTCAACCGTGAGCGATGTTACAAATATGGTGCTGCTTTCGCACCAGTATTGTTCTCCAATATTGTTGCTAAACTTTCCAAGGAGTGTATCTCTTAGGCTATGTTCCAAATCTTACCCGAGTAACCTGTCTCCTATGTCAGCGGGTAATACCACGTGACATCGCGAGTAAACGATCCGCGACTTGATTTTGGAACGGCCGGGATAATCACCTGGATAGGACGTGGATTGGCTTCGTCTTGAGCTACGGCAAAAAGAAAACAGCAGCGGTGGCGGAAAATAGCAGACGATCTCTTTCGATCAGTTAACCGCTTCAAAGTTTTTCTTTGACAGTGACGACGCGGTTTTTTCTGAGATGGCTCCATCGGTTCCTTTTGCTCACCTTCCTTTTGGGCTGAATATTGAGATAAAAGTTATTTATTCCTTTCAGTTAGACGTCAACATTTTTGTTGTGACTAATCTGCGCAATCGCTGTAAGTCTAGTCCAGGTGCCATAAACAGCCTCAACTCATCGTAATTAACACCGATTACGTTTTGCGGATATTGCTTCCACGCGGTGTAGCGGTAGAGCGCATGGAGCGTTCTCAACAGTGGTATGTAACTTACGTTCGCTTTGACGCGAATATGATTATAAAATCACAGAGAGCACTTCGAAACCGCTATAGACAATTGGGAGGGAGATGTGGTGGGGTTGTTGACTGGTCATAAAAATAAAATCTTCGATGCCTTCACTGCTTTACAAGCGTTATCCTCTCATTACACACACTCTGGGGAGAAAAAAAAAAAAAAAAAAAAAAAAAAACCTCCAGAAAAACTTCCACATTATCTATCTGCCTTCGAACATTTTCATCTTTTAACGTAAGAATTCGGAGTTCCCTCCAACGCCGAGGACGAGGATGCGGAGAAGCTCCTGTTTACGCTCGCACTCTGATAATAACAAGTTTACCTTCCTGAGGGAAGGTACACGGTCTGGATGTGGTGCAATCAATTCCTGCGTTGAAAACAGCAAATTGCAATAACCAACCATAAATGGCTGCACCTCATTCTTTGTTATTTCGAACGTCTGCCACCAAAGCCAACGGAGCCAACGAGCTTTGACGGCTGTCGGCGCAGGAAGCAGACGACGAAAAGATCACGTGACGCATTTACTCGATTTGATCCGGCGTTACCCCCCGATCGAGGAGGGTATCGCGAGTAATTACTCCGGAGTAAACAACCCGCTTCTGGAACGCGAGTTCTGACGTCATCGAGTAAGCGCGAGTAAGTTTTGAAACGCCAAGATACGAAACCTTTACTCCGGAGTCGGATCGAGTAAATTTTGGAACACACCCTTACTAAGAAGTAACGGTACGAACAGTAATTATTTGTGAGTCTATAAAACAGCGTCCCCATAGGCTCCCAGCATCCATGTTCTCGCTTCCCCGCATAGCTTCCCCACTGTGCGCATGCGCGTCTCCGTGGCAACCGCATCGTCTCTTGCGAAAAAAAAAAAAACAAAAACACAGAATGAACCTTTTTTGTCTTTGGAATCGTTTTTAAAACGTTCTATGCGGCTATTTTCATCCCAGTTAAACCGAAAAGCAAATATAAACGCTTTCAAAGCACGTTTCAAAGCATGCAAAGGGGAAGGACGCCAGGACAACGGTCAAAAGCCGCATGGCCAGTGCATCAACAATGGCGGCGCTCGAGTCAGCGCTGACTTCCACGACGTGCTGGAACAGAGGCTACGATCGCTATAAAGTGAGCTCCAACCCTTAAACATGGCCCCTCCTGCAATTTGTGGTGCTACGATTGTCTGTGGATACCTCCCCCTGCGTTCCGAAACAGTAAGTGCGTCGCTAACGCTGGCCATCGGCGATGCAGCAGACGCCGCCATCTTGTCCGCGCGTCTTTTGCTCCCGCACTGTTGCTCCCGCGCGCCTCTCGCTGCTTTTGCTCCCCGCGCCCCTCTGTTAGTCCCGGTCGTGTGCAGTAAGCCCTCAGCGTTTGCGCACGGTACGCAGCTCGAACCAGATGGTCTCTTCGGGGAGCAAATGGGAGTTCAGAGGACCAAATGCTGCCGTTAGTCCTTTGAGACCATCTTTTTTCTTAGAGTGTATAACGAGCGGAATGTGAACGATATCCTTGCTTGATATATATACTACAATCGCGAAATGTCAATGCTCATGGCAGCGGGAAATGACTAACAATACGACTAACGGACACTCGTACGGCACAATATGATACAAAAAAAAAAAATGAAAGACGTTTACAATTTTCTGTAATGCCGAATTAGAGCGCAGCTCTTGAGGAGGAGGAGAGGAGGTTACGGAGGGGAGGGTATGCCCCTCTTCCTTTCCCGCTAAATTTAGCGGGAAAATTTTACCCTCGTGACGTCACACGCGACGTCACGTGTGACGTCACGAGGTAACGCCGTGACGTTACCCTCGTGAGGGTAACCGTCGTAACCCTCGTAACTCCCACGAGGGTAACCCTCGTGACGTCACAAGTAACGTCACGTGTGACGTCATTATGGGAAACTTCCCATAATGCAACGCGCGGTTACGCCGACGACGCCGACAAGCGCCTAAAAGCAGCGCTCTCAAACAAAAACAAAAGAAAAACAAACAAAACATTGTGAGTTTTGGTAGCATTACCGCGGGAACTCGCACCGAACGGTGCACAAGGCTTTAAGTTTAAGATATAAGAGGCTAGAGCGCGTGCTTCGTTCATATTTACTTCATTTTGGGACTACAGACCTTTCCAACCGTTATCACCCAGGCGAAAAAATGCTGAGTCACTGGGCTTTGGATGCATGCGCGCGCCTCATATTTCGTGGAAGAGGGCTGCTGCGTGCGCTCAGTACGCTTTCCACAGCCCAGAAGACAAAGATGGCAGTTACTGAAAAGGTCTATATATCCGCGAGACGGCGAAGGTTTTTCGGCGGATTCCGGTCGTCTACCAGTGTCACTGGAGGCCCTGTATATGGGAGCGAACGGTGTAACGAAACGCTTGTTTATGGAGGACGCGTATACTTGGAAGTGTGTTTGTCTCGTGTGTATACGCTTCCGCTCTTGTAATACTCGCGTTTACTTTAGGCTGCGAGACATTCCATTGGTACTAAGGGAAACATTCTGTGACTGGTGGTCCGGATGGCTACTCGAGAATGCTGACAAACGCAACATAAGCGATTCCAATGGGCGGTGGTCACCCGGGCTCCCGGGGATTTTTCACGCTTCTTGCTTCGTGATTCGACCCTCGGCGTTCTTATCCGCGGGCCGCAGTCTGATTGGTGGCGGATCGATAATAAGGTTCTCAAAACTCGTCACGCCTTTCGTTTCTTGAGCTGTCAGCGACGAACAGCTATCGTACAAAGCGGCCGGGTGGAGAATAAAAATCGAGACGATTTAAATCGTGGTTTATATCGGGCCTTTCCCGCTAAAACACGATGATTCCAATCAAACCTTTCCCGCAAAAATAATTCCGAAAAAAAAAAAATGTGTTGTTTTACTTACCTTTTGTCTAACATTTGATGCCTTCCGTGTGCAATTGTTTCGTGTTTAAATCAAAGAATCATTGAGCAAAGAAGACTTATATCAGGCTAAACATGAGCAGAAAGCAGTGCTCTTTTGAGGAAATTAGAGCGTTGAGCTTTCTTTCTAGTTTATACTTCGTTCTTCATTTACGTAACATTATATTGTGAGCCAATCAGAGCGGGAAATAAAAAGCAAATAAAGCTTCACATTTCACGCTATTGCGGCTCAAATAGAGGACATACAACCAAAATATTACATTTCTAGAGTTTTTTTTTCTTGTAGTCG
This sequence comes from Ixodes persulcatus, assembly GCA_013358835.2. Classification (NCBI taxonomy): domain Eukaryota; kingdom Metazoa; phylum Arthropoda; class Arachnida; order Ixodida; family Ixodidae; genus Ixodes; species Ixodes persulcatus. The sequence goes on from JABSTQ010010111.1 coordinate 1,731,767, forward strand.
ACTATTATATCTAAAAGAATTAAAAAAAATAAGATGTACAAAATTGGGGTTTTTGAGAAAATCGATTTCAAACTTTCAAACATTTGTTACTTTTTTTAACGTTTACGTGAAGGTAGCGGAGGGGCAAGTCAACCAATCATAATGATATTATTATATCTATAATGGGCTTGCTTTGGGCTTTCTGTAGAGCTAAAGAAAGAAAATTTACCTTAAGTAGAGACAAAGTAATGAACTGTTAAAGTTGACAAAAAATTGACCTGAGTGACGAGTTTGACATTTTTTTAGAAAACAATAAAATTCCTAAAATATTTGAATACGTCAAGGTAATATTTATGGTACCTATTAAATGAGGGGGAAAAGTTAAAAGGGTGGAGGAAAAACACTAGTGCCAGCACAACGTTACTGGAGCAAGCTCAGTTTCACAGCACCGCCTGCGACGTGGGCTCAGTGGCGGTCACGAGAACTAGCAGCGCTGCAGTCGAGTCTTGCTTCCGGATTGTCTAGCCCACCAAGTTTGAATAGCAATACTTGAGCTTGGGCGAGTTGTTGATTCATACTAACACTTCACAGCGTAAGAAAACAGACGCACACAAAAATAAATTTAAAACACTCAAAGAAAGAACACTCACAATGCTCTCACTCTGATCTCTGTGGTGTATTACACTTCATCTTCATCATGTTTTTTTTTTTTTTTGCTATTATACACATGTAAGTAAAAAAAAAAAAGGGAAGGAAAAAAGAAAAGGAAGCTCTCAACGCAGTGGTATAACCATAGAGTTATTACAATAAACGCTAGAGGCTCAGCTGGCGCTAGTGTCTACGGGACTTCCGGTTGCAAATTGAAGCAGACAGCATGCAGTCTACATTTCCAGCCTCCCTGTGTATTCCTATGGGAAAACACGCGTGAATTTTGTCTCTTCGCCGGAAAATAGCATGAATAACTTTTGTCATTTAGGTTGTACCGGATAGTATGTACCTTTTTTGGTACTGTGAAAGTGTAATTGCTTTAGTTACAGCATTTTTCTTTACCACTGAACGATGTTAAACTTCGCTCTATTTCAGGCCCAAAACCTCTGTTTCAAGGAAGGTATGTGAAAACGAGCGACGATTCTAAGCAAACTAACGATCGAAAAGAATGTAGAGTGTGTTCAAGGTTTGCTAGCATTGCGGTGGCGCTTATATATTGCTAATATGCCCGTCCTGTCACTCAATGAAAATGACTCCGTTGTGCATCTTTACGATCGGTTAAAATTAAACATTCGAATGTAAGAAATAAAGTACGTGGACTACGAAAGGTGTGCTTTTTATTATTTCCTATGTCGGGCAGTTTTTATCGGGCACCTGTTCTCTGACTTCTCCCTATTTGCAAAGATTTGGAGCGTGCGGTTGGTGATTTGAACATGCATCTTGGCACATATTCATGAGCAGAAAGAATAGAGCAGAACTTATTTATTGCAAATCGGACTATATTACGTGGCTTTCAATTTATTTTCATCGTCTGCGTGCACAAGGAGTTACTTATCCAGTGTCGCTGCGTAGTTTTTGCCGTCTCTCTTGGTTTTCCGCATGTCCTTCGTTCGTTTGGCACGTATATCCTCCATGCTGGAAAGCGTCGACGCCGTGTTCGCGCTAACAGTGTCCGACAGTGCACATAAATACACGTACGAAGCGGTTTTAACGCCGTTTTTCATGCCACGAATTTCAAATAAAAATGCTGAAACTGACCAATTATAAAGGAAGCTCTGAACGCAGTGGTAACAGACAACGCGCGAGACAGGGAAGCAAGATCCGACTGCAGCGCCGCTAGTTCTCGTGACCGCCACCTGGGCCACTCGCCTCTGCAGGCGAGGGCGCCGCCATCTTGAATTGTCGTCACTTCCAGTATGGGCGAAAACATTGTTTTGCCGTCGCCACGTCAGTAGAAGACACTTAGGATATAAGCGTAAGCGTCACACGTTATCGTTTTGCCTCCCCCTTATTTTTTTTTTTTTTTTTTTTTTTGCTAGTTACAGGTTGAAAAGTTTAAGTATTTTTCGTCGCCCATACCGGATATGCCTATTCGGGGGATGGGGACGAGAGTACACAGAAAAGGTCTATAGGGAGCTGCGAAACTGAGCTTGCTCCAGTAGCGTTGCGCCAGCAGAGCGTGTCAAACACGCGACCTGCAACGGTAGGCAAAAATACTAGTCTCTGCCACTGCGGCTTCTACGCTTCGTAACTTGAGAACAAAAAATCTGGGGAACATGCGGTTTGCGCCCTCCTTGATTTCAGAAATGCCCCTAAAACATATATTTTTTCGTCAAAATTAAAAATTATACCTTTTTAGCCTTCCCGATTTGAGATGAAACCACCCCCCCCCCCCACATATATATATATATATATATATATATATATATATATATATATATATATATATATATATATATTGTCAATAAATTAGTGAGAGCATATCTTTCGTCATAGCACCAGGCACTGCACAGTGAAGCAAAAAGAACACACCCTATACATATAAAGTATATCTGGAAGCAGCGCTCGTCGTCTGGTAATTTAAGTTTCTGTTATTTTCTTATTTTTTTTATGTTTCCTCTCATTGTTGCTGTATGTTTGTCTGTTTGTTTGTTTCTGTATCGTTTTTGTTCTCGATTTTACATTTAATTCTCGCTTCATCACACACGCCCATCAAATTAAGCGTAAGTGAAAGCTTCCCGCTAAAGAAGTCATAAACCGCTTACCTGCAGTCTCCTCAAAAAAAAAAAAAAAAAAAAGAAGCATTGTTGTAAACAACAAACAAACAAACAAAAAGAAAGAGCTACACCGGCCGTTTTCAACGTCATTAGTCATCCCGTAAGGTGCAGCCAGCGGTAATTTCGCTCGAATTTCGAGTGCTGCAATTACTGACGCTGTAAGCAGGTGCGGTCCGTGATACAGCTTACAATAACTCAGGCATGAGCTAGGGAAGCATCTCTCGCGAAATGGGCCGATATTGTAATCCAGTATGTAATGGCCGATGGTTCGTGAAATACAGGCGCAAAGTGTTTCCCACGTTGGTTTATACTTCCGCATATAACACGCAAACCCTCTTTAAAAGAGAGAGATGTTGACTGCCCCACAACTCATTCCGCCTGAAACATCCATAGGTCGGGCGCTTACGGACGATTTTAAACAAAGTCCATGCGAGATATAACTATAGGGTTCCTAAATTTGATTGTCTATTTCTGGCACGATTAGGTGCAACACGGCTTTAATTTTTCTGGCTTAAAATCGACGTTGATCGGTTTTTCTTTTTCGTGGGCCTGATTCCAGCAAATAAACTTGGTGAAAAAAAAAAAATAAAGAAAGAAAGAAACTAAGCGAGCAGCGCCGCGCAAAAGCGATTGAAATTAGAGTGGTGCGCATGTAACATGTTTAGTTTTGTCTGTCTGAGCCATTTGTTATATCCTAAAAGGCTGCTTGATCGTTGGCTAGTATATATACATATACATCAACTCTGGAGTGCTATACACCTTACTAAAATATTTAGGATAAAATTATCATAAATGCCGAACGACGGATCCGATTTTTGCTGTTTATTTTCTTCGTCAATCCTACAAACACTCCTATTCACTAGTGTATTTTTTTTAGGTGACTAGTATGTTACTGCCGAATTGGCGTCCGGACCTAATAGGAAGTTAAATATTGTACTCGATTAATTGAGCCTTTGGGACCAGACTGGATTAAGGTCGGTTCAAGTTAAAGCTAATTACGTTGGAAAAGAAAGCACTATTGCGTCTCTTTTATGACATCGTCTTTTCCTATAAACGACTCGCTCGGTGATTGTCGTCTCTCCTTCACCGATCAATGAGACTGTAGCGTATCAACCGACGAAAGCGGAGCCTTTTGGAAGAAACTGTGTAGAAAGCCACCGTCACGCTTCTCGTATAAACCAACTCCACTCAGTGACGTCACGCCACAGCGGTGGCGCTGCTGTCGGTACTGCGCATGCGCACGACAGAATTGTCTGCGGACACGCCTTAGGTATGTTCAAAGCACGTTTGCGTCATACCAATGTATGCTTCAAACATGTTTAAAGAAAATGTTTGTGGGAACAATACAATGTGACAGGGGTCGTCATACGAGGAACAAACGCGCCTCAGCCAGTGTCTTTTTGTACTATGCGTTATGCCCGATTCTCACTAGAGCGACAAACAGAAACAATCAACGGCGACAAGGTTTAAAACCATATTTTTTTTCGCGATTTGACAGGCTTTGTATAGAATAAAGGAGGCTATATGTCGAACGCGAGCGTCATGTGCACGAGGGTATCTTTGGCAGGCTTGCAATCGCTCGTGCTTACTTTACGAGCACCGAACGACTACACGCCTGTGCATGTGTTCGAGGCTTGTACGTGTCGGTTGTTTCTGCTTGTCGCTCTAGTGGGACTCGGGCATTAGTAGTGTGACCGCGATTTAAGTGGGGACCAGGCACATTACCGGGAGGGTGCCCCCCCCCCCCCCCCCCCCTTCGAGATCTTTTATTTTGCTGGGACCTCCTCTCCCCCCTCCCTCTCATACAACATTTTGTTATGGGCGTGCCGCTTCCCCCCCCCCCCCCCCCCCCCCCCGACAATCAAAATCGTGGCTACGTGCCTGGTGGGTAAGCGTAACCGTGGCATATATATCCCCCTTCTCACTGTCTTTTCATGTCTGCCCGCAAAGCGAAACCGTCATTCTGGTCACGTGCACATGTGTACACTCTGCGCGTCTATACTTACGCGCAAAACACTCCAAGAGCCAATCTCGGCGATCTAGGAAATCAGCTCAGCGAATGATGAGGCGGAACATCTGTTTAGACCTCAAAATTAAGTCTGCGCTGTGGTATGACGCAATGCAAGCACGACGCTTTGCATTATGCCACAGCGCAGACTTCATTTTTAGGTCTAAACGGACGTTCCGCCTCATCATTCACCACGCTGATTTCGTAGAACGCAGAGATTGGCTCTTTGAGTGTTTTGCGCCTCAGTAGACGCGCAGGCATTTCTTAGATTCTCTTTTCTTTTTGGGAGGGGAGTGAGAGGATTAAGGGGGGGGGGGCGGGGGGGGGGGCAGAAATCTCAGTGAATGAGAGGATGTAAACGTATTGACTTTATAAATGAAAAAAAAAAACGATTTGCCAACATTTAGTATCTGGAAGTTATTAGAGTCGCAAGGCGTGGTCTATCACGATCGAGCTTCTTGATTCGTAGTTTGGCGTTCTTATAAACCGATATCGCAATGGGATTGGCTGCGAAGCGATACTAAGCTTAAAAAAAAAGGCTTTTTCTATATTATTGTTTAGCGATCCGCTAAAAGAAGAAGATATATGTATAGCTTAGGGCGGAAGTTTTATTGTACTTGCATTGTAGTTTGTTATAACCCCTTGGTAAATCTCCAGGACAGGGCAATGCATGCAATCCACGAACAAATAAACCAGCGTAATATTTTCACTTCTCTAGCCCACCCTGCGTGCTGTGTGATGCGTCGTGACTCGCGATGTGCGGAGCGTGACGAGAGATCGCCTGTTTTCTCCGTGTCTCTTTTTACCTTTTTTATATTTGCCGCCATCAAAAACCACGAGCGCGGTGCAATGTGCTCACACCGAGTCACCCGAACATAGCGGTAAGATGTCTCATACGAGTTTAAAGTGCATATAAAGTGTGTCGTTAAAATTCGAGAAAAGAAACAGGATAGTCACATTCTCGCCCTACTCTGTCGCACAGCCTACCATTTCATATTGGTTAGCGAGTGCAAAACATACACATACGCCGACGTCGCAGCGCAGCTCTGGCGCTGCATTCGGCACGGCGCGTGTCCAGACACACTGTGCAAACGCGTGCCTGTTGAGAGTAAAAATGGAACGTGCCCCGTGTTGTAAACACACCGAACTCACGTGAGCAATGGACAGAGGAGGAAAGGATCAGCAGCGTGCACCAAACGCCAGCCATGGGGCGTGCCCTTCCACAGGATGGCCGATCCAGCTTCGGGTGTCTTCTGCCGCTCTTCCCAGCATGCGAGAAGCGGGCTAGGTGAAATTGATCCCCCTGGAAGCATACGAGGAGGTCGCTTCAGTTCGGCATCAACAGAGCCAGGAGGACACCTAAACTGGCTGAAGTTCCGAAGAGAGCAGACACCACGCCGTGGATGTCATGATGTCATACACAAAGCCCCTCCCCCGTTTTCCTCCCTCCCGCCCGCCCGCCCCTTTCAACTTCAAGCCTCAGTCAACACCACCTCTCAGTTTTAGCCAATCGGTATAGGTTAAACGTGTCTTGTGTGAGACCTTTTTTACCCTTCGTTCATGAGCGCTGTTGAAGTTTCAACATGTTATCCGTCATGTCATGTTGAACCTTGGATTTCCATCATGTTTAACTTAGAATTTCCGTCATTCTAACCTTCCGTTTCCGTCATATTTAGCGTCATAGTCTCTGGTGTCAATCTGTTGAGTCAATGTGTATTCGCATAGTTTATACCCTGTGTGATAGCGGATGTTAAATGCGCATATACAAGCATGTGCATTTACTACACAAAGGGGACAAATTGGTATCGCTCCTCAGGGAGCCGAACCTGTTTTGCTATGGTTCTTCAGATCCCACTCGCCCGTTACGAAACGTCGTCATACTTTGCCCGACGTCATTCCAACACGGCACGTTGACTGGACCACAGTGTCTGGAGAACGATGACGCGACACTTGTGCAGCGCTGACATTTTGTGATGGTATTTTCTCAAAACGATCATTCTTCAACATACCTTATTTTTTAAATAGATAAATTATAGAAGAACGAATAAGCGGGTAAGCCATACTCGATGAGAGGTGACAAAGAAAGGGGAACAGAAACGGGACAGGGCTATCACACGACATGCAACAAGTTATATTGTCTATCAGTTTCTGCGTTCGCATGCAAACGAAAGCAAATAAAGTGTCCACTGACACGCCCTTGCATAAGTTTATCAGAAAATATAGAAGGTGAAACATAGAACTGAGCACTCACGACTTTTTGCGCGACAGTGGGGTCATCCTCCCGCCGACGAACGCGCTTTTAGCAGACGAAAACGTTCACCGCGGTTTAGCAGACGACGTGGGCGCTGCTCCACTCGCGACCGCGCGGTACTAAAAGTTCCAGCTACCACCACCGATTCTACGTGAGATTAAGGGGGACTTATGACTGAGAACCAGGAGGGAATAAAAAATAAAGTACGAACCCCGTCTGACAAGCCGACCCTCCTGAACGAAAATAATAATAATAACACGCAAGAGCGCGAAGGACACAAAGAGGGAGAGCGGTCAGGGCGATGGGGGCGCCCCGTGGTGCTGTTGACTGTAAGCGGCGGCGGATGCGTTCGTTTATTTGGCCTTTTGATACTTTCGTGGTGTAACTCTAGAAACTCTAGTGTGTACCACGTGATTGTAACGCACCTTCTTATGCCGACATTTCTGCGCACGACTTAAATGCTCGTCGTAACCAGGGGAAGTGCAAAATTCCTAATTAATTTAAGGTACACGAAAGATTATTCGCGAGTATAGTTTCCAATAAATTATTGCCTTAGGCAACGTTGCCTTAGGCACTCGGTGTGATGTCATATACAAATTTTTGCCCAGTCCGAGTTTTTTTTTTTTTTAATTTCAGAACTTGCATTGCATGGGAACATGGGAATGATGGCATTCTGGAGCGTCGTCTTTCCCGTCGAGCCGGTGTATTACGGTGGCGGCGCAGGAGGGGGCCAAGCGAAAAAAACTGCGAGCTATAAAAGAAATAGGTGGGAAGGAAAGCATAAGGGGGAGCTCTTTTCATCGAACAGCCTTTTTTTTTTTTTTTTATTGATATTGTGCTCCAAAGGGGGACTCTCGAATGTTCGTCGTCATGGATTTCACAGACCTCGTATGGATCCCTTTTCATACAGGAGTGTTTGCCGCCTGGAAATTGAGAAATCGGCAACGGTGGGCTAAGAGCCTAAGATGGGGTACCACAGCAAGAGAGGTGTAGGATGCTAGAAATAATTTGAGACTCGTCCCATAATAGATATTTCAAAATAGTGAAAGAAAACAAAATTTGCGAGTCAATTAATAGTCTCTGAAAACGAACCTCCTTTCGACGCCCCATTGTCAGTGGTTACCACAGTTCACAGTGCCAAGAAAATTTCATGCAAGGTCGCGAATGTTTTGCACTCGATGCAGGATCTTCTTTGTATGGGTCCAATGCCCACCCCTGCCCGTTCCGATCTGGATGAGCATCATACCCGAATGCGGTCACGTGAGAAGCGTTAAAGACACCAGACTATCATACTTACTGCACTGGCAAAAGCTTTATCTACAGAGTGTAACAACGTCGCCAAACATTCTGGCAGCCTAAGGATATCTAATACACCGAACGAGAAATTTGGCTTTAATTTCTGTCCTTTTTTGTAATGCCTCGTTGTGAATAAACTTTATTGTTTATCCCCTTAGCGAGGCCGAGTGACAAACCCCATCCTAAAACGATTACTTGGTAGCAGAATCGGCAGCGTACGTCTGGAACGAGCGTGCGCGCGCCCCTGGGGAAGAATAAAAATACTCAAGAGACGGAACCACGGAACACAGGCGACCGCACTCTTTCCTTTAGTAGCAACTAATTTTTACTTTATAAACAACAAATAAATTTGCACATATTTGAAAAAAACCGGAGACGACGGACGAATAAGGGGAGAAACAAAAAGTCTCAATGTTGAGACATTTTATGTTTGTCCCTTCTTCGTCCGTCGTCTCTGTTTTTTTGTTGTTTTTTTTTTTTTCAAATATGTGTAACATCAACCAGCTCGCCTGTTTACTTACTAATCTTCAAATATTTGAGATTTGTTTTTAGATTTTTATTTGCTGAATGAGAGGTTGTAGTCTGCAGCCTTCCTGGAAGTTTCGGTTTCGGTATTTTGCACCGGAAGTGTTCGCGGATGTGATCCACCGTAATACGGCCGTGACCAATGGCATTTTCCAAGCCAAGCCGAACTTGCTGAACATCATCATCATCCTCGTTATGGTGGCTATCCTCGTTTTGAGCATCCACGAGCGCGCGTACAAAATGGCGGTCTCTGTACGCTTGTTTTGTAAGCGGCCACAAAATGCGGTCGAAAATATTCGCCCGAGAGGCATTGTGGCCCCGGGCGACGTTATCACTACGGACGCAGGATTTATGAGGTAATTTCTGACGATATAAAAATTGATACGGCACAGGCTGTCCTGAAAGAATTTAACACCGATCTATCTGCGTGCTTGTGCACATGGGATGCGGGCACTTTGCATCGTCATAACTTCTCATAACCTATCATTATTTCCTGATAATACTAATAGTGTCCGGCGGTTCTGAGCCTGGCAAATATTCTGTTCATAAGCGCTTTTTTTTTTTTAGCCAGATGTCTTAGAGCTGTTTGTGTCCCTGGCTTGCTCTTGCAGTCAAGCTCTCCTTGTTCATAGTTAACTAACAAATCAATACCCCCCCCCCCCCCCCCTTTTTTTTTTCTTAAGAGGCCACGGTACTTACATCGAGAATGAGCAGCTGCTCTCGTCTGTCGCCGGGGTCGTGGAGAAGACGAACAAGTTGGTGACAGTGCGTCCCCTGAAGACAAGGTGAGAAGTTCCTGTCCCGAATTCTTACCGTTATGCAGGCACAACAGGCAGTAAACGTGACACTAACCTCTCGTCCAACTTTATTGCTCGACAGGTACAACGGTGAAGTCGGAGACGTTGTTGTTGGACGAATTGTGGAGGTTCAGCAGAGGCGCTGGAAGATCGAAATGGCATCCCGACTCAACGCCTCATTGCTACTGTCTTCAGTTAATTTACCGGGAGGAGAACTGGTAAACTTCTAGCTTTTCGATGCCATTGTGGCTAGAGAATAACAATTCCCGAGAAACATGTAGAGCAGGGGTCGGCAACCTGCGGCCCGCGTGGTGGTTTTATGTGGCCCCCAGCGTGACACCAGAAACGCATCGCCCCTGCTGCTTTCTCACACAGACTCAAGGACCACACGGCAGTTTTGACCTCAAATGGGGTTAGACAGGAACAAGGAGCACTTCCAGTTGGGATTGTTCGGCATCCCCAACTTGAGCAGAGAATGCCTTCCCTACCTTCTTGCCTTTTCTTTGCCGGCCCCCCTCTCTCCCACCTTCGCAAGTTGGTGTCTGGTCCCCTCCGTGTCGGCTTCATGACGACTCGTCCCGCCGCTGCAAAAGATTGCCGACCCCTGATGTAGAGTACTGTACTATCAAGTCCCAACGAGATGCAAATGTCAGAGTGCTTGGCTTTCGATACATGTTACACCACCTAGAGGCTCCTGGAAACCGGTAAAATGCTCAGAAATGGAATCTGCGAGGGTGCTGGTCCTCCAAACACCTCCTAGAGAGTAAAGCCTTAGCGCTGGATTTCCTGCGTCGGCTACAGCAGGCGAGTGCGGAGCACGGATTGGCTGTGGATCTAATGTTTTATTCTCGGAGCATTGTTAAACTGTACCAAACATGCTCGGTGTACTATCGTGGACACTGTTAGCTATAACACGGCAGCGGCGGCCGTCCCGTACCCCCAGCGCCGCTTAGCATGCACCGTCCGAAACTCCGCGCATACGCCGTGTGGCGCACTCGCTCTTCCCGTTTGCGAGCACACCCTCGCTTTGTCGTCTGCTAGGCGCAGAGCAGGCGATGCCACAGTGCTGCTCGTCTGGTACCCTCGCCATAGCGAACTGGTCTCAACTCATTTTCAACCGGCGATTTTTATTGGGGAAGATTGCAGAGTCATTGGGGCATTATTCCTGTCTATGTTTTGTTTTTTGCTTTTTTTAGAAACAGGCGTGCGGAATGCATCTTTAACAATATGCCTTCGCAAACCAGTATGAGCGCAACAGGAGTGATACAGAAATAGACTGTTATTCTCCGTTTCACCTTAAGTCCGAGCGCAGCGTACGCTACAAAACGACAGAGCCAATCTAATAGCGGCAAAGGTGCAACGTCACGGAGTGCATCATCGGGGGACCCAATAAGGTGCAAAAAATGCACTTTTGTCGCTGCTTGGTTGGCCCTATCGTCTCGTAGCGTCCGCTGCACTTATACCTCAAGTGAAACGGAGTATAACTGCAAGTTTGTCCCATAAAAAAAATGTAATCTACCGTAATATTACATTTAGTGGCGATGATTATCCTTAGCCAGCGGAGACAGGGAATCAGCCGTGAGTACCTCTTACGCGGCGGTTCGCTGAAGCGTGTTCAGCGAAAAGTGGCGAGCGCTGTGGCGTCGTCTGCCCTGTGCCTAGCAGACGACAAAGCGAGGGTGTGCTCGCAGGCGGGAAGAGCGAGTCCGCCACACGGCGCATGCGCAGGGTTTCGTGCGGCGCCTGCTATGTGGCGCTGGGGGTACGGGACAACCGCCGCTGCCGCTTTATAGCTAACAGTGTCCACGATAGTACCTACCAGCCACTGGCTCAGGTTGTACTTTATTTGGGGTTTGTTTCACATGAGATAACTTTTACTTTACCCAAAGCACGAAATTTAGTTTATTTTGCACTTTAACCAAAGCATCTAGATAGCAACAGAAATATTTAATATATTAAAAATCTATCTACCACCACCCATAGTGATACTTCGGTAGCATAATTACATAAAACATACGCTGGCTGCAAAAGCTATATGTGTATTTTTTGCAAAAAATTGGCAGCTACTTTTTCTTTTAAAGCTGTATAATGCATTAAATGCATTATAGGGCTTTGAATTTTCAATCTACCCACTAAATTTAGCAGGGAAACTGTATTGTTGTATGATTCGGTCATGTGACATCAACATTTCCGTCAAATTTAGCAGGGAAACTGAATTGGTGTATAGGCAGTGGCGTACCAACTTGTTTCCGAGTGGGGGGGCAAACCAGACCCCCCCTCCCCCCAGGACCGGGGGACGATGCCCTTGGTATCCCTTGGGCGCCGCCGGACAGTGTTTGCCCTGCCCAGTGGCGGCTGTTTCAGGGGGGGCAAAACACATGCCTTGCCCCCTCCACTCTGAGAACTGGGGGGGCAAGCGCCCCCCTTGCCCCCCCCCAGTTGGTACGCCCATGTGTTTAGATTATGTTACATCAATTTTCCCGCAAAATTTAGGGGGAAACTGAATTGGTGTATAGGTCACGTGACATCACTTTTCCCTCCAAATTTAGCAGGGAAACTGAATTGGTGTATGGGTCACGTGACATCAATTTTCCCTCCAAATTTAGCAGGGAAACTGAATTGGTGTATAGGTCACGTGACATCAATTTTCCCACCAAATTTAGTGGGGAAACTGAATGGGTATAAAGCTTAATAGGATGGACAATAGGGTTAGTTGGTGTAAGTGCATGATGAAAAACAGCACAAAAAGACAAGTGCATTAAGGAGAGAAACACACAGGACAAGGCACTGGGTATCAACTTTCTTATTTTGAAAAACACAATCTTGTTCATGTGGGCATAGGGTATTGGGGTATTCTTTTTTTTTTCACTGTGTAGTCGCCTCTTGTTTCTTTGAAAATAAGAAAGTTGATAATCAGTGCCTTGTCATGTGTGTTTCTCTCCTCTGTGACCTTGTATTTTCGCACTATTTTTAATCGTGTGTAGGTCACATGATGTCAATATTTCCGCTAAACGTAGCAGGGAAACTGAATTGGTCTGTAGGTCCTGTGACGTCACGTCAAGCGACATGAAATTTAGCGGGAAAACTGAATTCGTGTATTGGTCACATTGAATCAATTTCCCCGCTAAATTTAGCAGCAAATGCACCAACAGACGGAGAGACAAATTTTTGGGATGGGGGGTAGTGTTAAAAAGCATTTCATGCTTTAAAACAGATGTGATGAGATTTTTTTGTTTTTTTTTTCTTTTTTCAGAGAAGAAAATCTGCAGAAGATGAGCTGCTCATGCGGCAGTACCTGTCTGAAGGAGATCTGATAAGCGTATCCTTTCTTCGTGGTTTGCGAAAAACTCTCTCTCATATGGGATAAAGGTGCCATGGGAGAACTCTAAAGCACACTTTGACTTCAGACTGCTAAAATATAGGAAAGCGTCAACTCAACGTATAGTTTACCAACAGGCTTTTAACGAAATTCTAGTTTGATACAAAGATTTTTTGGAAATATACACAGACAAGTCCAAAAGTTAGGAGAACGTGGGGTATGCATTCACTGCTGGGCTGAAAACTGGTCAGTATAGACTTCCACACATTGTTTCTATTTTCACAGCAGAACCTTTTGCTATTCTTGAAGTGCTAAAGTTTGTGCAGGGCGGGTATGTAAAAAGTATAATCATGTTCTTAGATTCGCAAAGTGTTTTACAGGTATTATCAAGTGTTAAAAACCAAGTCCACCCACTCATCACAAAGATTAAAAGACTTCTCTTAGCACTTGACTCAAGGGACATACATTTAGTTTTTTGCTGGGTGCCAGGTTATGTGCAGATCCCAGGGAATGAAAATGCTGGTGCCGCTGCGCGAAATGTTCAAGCTCTTCACATTACCTCGATAAGCATTCCTAGGGCGGACTTGAAAGACTTAGCTCACAAACATATGCTGACACAATGGAATCTTATGTAAACAGCAAGCCCAGAACAAATTCTACACAATCAAACCTCACACATACCCCTGGGCCCTGGTCCTCCTCAAATAATCTATCGCGTCGTGAAAATGTCCACTTGACTCTCCTTTGTATTGGTCATACATGCCTTATTTACAGGGGTTACTTGTTGAATCGCTCCGAAACCTCCAGAATTTGATATCTGCCATACCACACACTTTACTCTACATATCTATTCATGCCCAATGTACCCACACATCTTAGACTCCTGGTCAAACTCTCTAAGACAGGACCACACTCCTTTTCATCTGGTATTTCTTTTATCTAATACTCCATTAGTTTCACAGCATCAGCTTTTCACATCTTTATTTTTTATCTGGTCTGGCATCATTACTGTAAAGCCAATATAGTAGCAATGACTAACTTCGAGATTTAACACATCCTTCACCATAGACTGGCGCTCTTTGGCCCATAGGTAGCCCTTGCACCAATAAACAGTTAATCAAACAATCATTCTTCGTGGTTGTCACAATTTCTTTCATATCCGACTCAAGGGGGAAAAAAAAAAAAGAATGGCTGCACCTTAAATATTGCAGGTGCCACGAGGTTACTAGATGTGTCGTGCCGTAATATGTAGATTAAGGCTAGTCATGGTTGGTATGGCCCCTTCCTGCCTGCGTAAACCAGTGACACCAAAAACTACAAGGGGTCACCAGGATAATGGGACATTTATTTAACACTTGTGTGACTCATATTCCTACTGAATATTGCACATAAGATGGCAGTGATTTCGGTTGCTCTTTTTCATCACTGGTTGTCATGTTTCCTAGGTGAAAATAATGGATGTCTGACAATGAATGAAAAAGGGCTTGCTTACTTGGAGTCAAGAGTATTGCTTACAAAGCACTCGCGTCTCTTGCCATCTCTATATTGTATTAGTAGGTTTAATGTTGCAAAGCTATTAGAACTCTGGTCAGTCCCTGGTCATTTTAGGAGGAGGTTGAAGCTGGTAGGTATATTCTGTTCAATGCTAAGCTGTTGACAGTTGAAGCCATGCGCTTGTTGGACCAATCAAGTTGACTCTGTGTTCATACTCATGCAGAGAGGTGTTCAGGCAATAAAAGGAAGGCAATTGATTGATCTGACGAGCACATAACTTCCACTGCCCTGTCAGCTTAGTAGTAAACGAAGTATAGAGTTAGCAAGCTAACTCTATACACTTTTTTTTTTTCGTTTAGCCTCGTACCCAGCCACGTTGTCCCCATATCCGGTATGCATTCCGAAAAAAAGTAAGAGATTTTAACCCGGAAAAAGAAAAAAATGTATAGAACGGACATAACAAGAAGGAATGACGGTTGCAATTAAAATGTTAACATGTTCTACTGGCGAGGTGAGAGGAAAGCGTCACGCATACCGGAAGTTCCAGAATTGAAGATGGTGGCGCCCACGTAGAAAAGGTGTATACTCGGTTATGGTTAATAATTTGGCCAATATATAGTGTTTACTGGTACAATTGGGTTGCACAGTGCTGTAGACTCCCGGCTTAAAGTTGTGAATACGGCCTCTCCAGTATTTTCCTTGATGGCACAAACATCAGGCAGAAGTCCAGTCAGTGTTTGCAGATGGCTCTCTTTCCTTGCACACAAGAAGCTTGAAATACGGAAAGGTATGTGTTACACATATCTCATTTCTCCGACCAGATCCACTTATTTTGTAAGGCAAAAGTACTGCGCACTTGTTTTTTTGTCCTTTCGTATTACAGTAGAGCCTCTTTTTAGTAGCATTGTGTCAACCCTATTACGTTTTCACAAACTCCCAAGCTTGAAATGACAAATCGTTCCCGTCCTAGAAACCAGTTCCAACAGCGATGTTGGCCCGTCTTTCTTGGTCGAGGGTGAACCATGGCGTCATTGTGCATGCCATTATCCATTAGTTTGTTCGTTCCTTCCCTTCTTTCCAGCTGGGGCAGGGCACCCTGGTGCTGGTTTCCCCGTCTCTGGTAAAGCGCTGCAAGACCCACTTCCACAACCTGCCTTGCGGGGTACACCTTATCTTGGGCAACAACGGCTACATCTGGATTGCGCCCCTGCTCTCTGAAGAGGGCACCAAGTTTGTGCAGAGCCTGGAGGTACCGTACACCACACTCTTGGAGGAGCTCTGGCTGAAATCTTGACAGCCGGTGATTTGCTACAAAATTGGTTAGACACATTAATAGACACATCCGAATCAGCAACCTAAATTGCAATTCTTTAATAATTTTTGTTTTGCAAGGTTATTCAAGTTTCAAATTGGATCTGAGAGGCCCTATCAACAACACTGCAAACATGACGTCTAGTGTTGTAATCTAGAGCAATATGGGGGCAGTACAGCTTGATTTCAACGGGTAACAAAAAGCTTGATGGTGTGAAATGAATGCAGGTTAAGCTCATGCCAGCAAAACAAAATAACTCGCTAAAAAAATATTGCATTTTTTAGGCTGCCTGCTTGACTTGCAAGTTATACAAACGATGTCACCCCACCGGGATGGGAGGAGAAATGTAAATGTTGGTTTCGGCATCCCCTTCATTTGCCGTTTTCCCAATAGCCGCTTTGAATTAAGAGGTAGTAAATCGCTTTACGGAAAGAGTAAAACCTAGGTATTCCGGGTACTCGCAGAAGACATTTTTGGAATTGTGTTGGAATAGGACACAATTGTCACAAACCCCTGCCCCCACCCAAAAATTATCATTTTTGGGTGGGGGCAGGGGTTTGTGGAGTGGAGATGGTGTAAGCGTGGAGATAGCATTATCAAACCCCAGTTGCAAAGCCTTCTCATATAAACCCGTGCTCATTCTCAAGCCGTGCGAGGATGTGTGCATGGTCTAGTCTGTCGCGTCACGTGACGTCATATGTGGCTGTGATGTCATGACCCTATCAACCCGCTAAATTTAGCGGAAGATTTTCCGCTAAATTTGGCGGAGAAATCTTATAATGCAACGCATGCAGCCATGTGTGACGACACATGTGTGACTTCACGCGTGACGCGACACGTCAGGCACGTAGCCAGGGGGGGGCCTAGGCCCCCCCCCCCGAAATTTGCCATTTTGCTGGGGCCTCCTCTCCTAATCCCCCTCATACAGCATTTTGTCATGGGCGGGCCCCCCCCCCCCCCCCCCCCCCCCCCCCATGACAAAATCCTGGCAGCGTGCCTGCGACACATGGTTGCATTATGGAAGTTTTTGGTCCTGCCGACGCCGACGCCGGATTTTCTGCGACACAAGCTCCTAAACATCATCGCATTGAAAATATATTACAACGGTTGTGAGAACCGTTTCGAGTTAGGAGCCATTCCGAAACGTGCTTCTCTTTCGAGATGTCGACCCCGAAGTAGGAAGTTGTAGTATTTTACTGTAGTACGGATGAGGATGGGAGAGCAAATCGTGCGCTTTTAATTTAGTTTCATTCGAGTCGTCGAGCTTTTCAAAGTTTGCCGTGTTCTTTTCGAGTGGATGAACCGAGCTTGCATGTGGCGCTTCTTTTTTTGCTCGTAGCTGGTGCCTCAGGTGACGAGAGAGGCGGTTGCTCGGGTCAGGAATTGCGTGCTGGCCCTCGCCCGGCATCACGTGATGCTCTTCGACACGAGCGTCGTGTATGCCTACGACGTTTCGCTCGAGCACAAGGTGAGGCCGGGCCATTCACTCTTGCTACGATACTCCGTGTGCAGTTTTGTGGCAGTATAGTAGGATTTCATGCAACAGGCAGCCGTTTTATCTTGCAATGTGTGGTGGGGTTCGGTTTATGTGAATTGAATCGAATGTTCTGTTGCAACAAAGACTCGGTACAGTAGCAGTTTACGATACTCTATTCCATTTTTAATGGGCACTTCGGATGTGTGCGGGGTTTTTGCGCTTTGAAATGCTTTTTGCGTGGCAGCATCTTTGTACTCTCCATTGAAGGAAAGTGAAAGTGTATCGGTTGAATCTGGTTTGTAGTTTTGCATTTGCTTCATAAAATCACTGTCGACTTGTCGGAACCGAATTGGCATGAGCATTGCAACTGCCACCCGGACATGAGATATCTCCTCTCGAGCGAGGAAAAATGTAGAGCCTTTCGAACTCAACTTCCCAAAATTTTGCCGTAATGGTGTATTAACTTTGGGCGGATGCTCGGTCGGTGTTTTACGGCACATTTTGTTTGAATGCCTCGACGACATATAAACGTTTCTATTCATGCACTTCATCTTCCAGACAAACGCTCTTCTGAAACCTGAAATCATGAAGAAAGTTGCAGATTTGACAAAGCAAAAGCTGCTTCTGGAAACGTAGGAATGAATAAAAACATATTTACCTCATCCAAAATGTTTGAAGCTGGTATTTCTTTCCAATTGTCAAGCAGTCTGGAGGACTGATGCTTTTTTGAAATTTCCGCCTACTGGTTTGCGTGTTAGGGCAAGCAAATGGATTCGGAACAACTTTATTTGCATAACGACAGCACTACAAAATGACTTGCTGTTGGTCACCTTACAAAGAAAACAGAAGGAAACACAGTTGTACAATTGACACGCGTTGGTTTAAACTGTCATTTATTACAAAGACCACGGACAGTAACCGGTGTAAGCTGGAGCCTTCTGTAATCCAGTGAAAGTAGCCGATAGGATGAGCAGCAGCCAAGCACCGCGACGTATATGACACCTTAGAACCTACATCACGCTAATACTAAATATCACTTTAGTGGGTGAGCTTTGTGTACAAAATGCTTGCATATAAATGCATTTGGATGTTCACTATACAAATCCTTAAAAAGAGCAATTCATGTTGTGCCTGGCGTCAGCCAGGTCGGCATCGCGACGGGTGTCCAGAAAAATCCAGAATGAAATAATATTTGCGGTACAAGAGCATGCATATGAAACCACGACTTATAAAAAAGCACCATCTTCGTCTTTTTCCTTTTCCCACGAGTTTGAAATAATGCCTCTTGCGACTTTCGGATGCGGTGACAAAAAAATGTGGAGATGCTCCACTTATACAGCGTAGCCCACACGCCTAAGCCACATGCCAGGAAAGTTACTGAGGGCTGGACACATGTGAGAGGTTCTCTTTGGACAAGTTATCTGACTTTTCAGTCCCATTTCTATGGCACTAACACTACCAGCTCCGAGTCGGTTTTGCCGTTAGTGGAACTCGAGGAACCCATGTCTGGTATCATTGACTGTGGAAGTGGAAACAATTTGAAGTAGGTGTCGAACACTGTCGCGGCAAAGCATCTAGTAATTGCACAGTTTGATAAAGACCCTCGTGGTTTCCCAGCAAAATTCAGGTGCTCGAGCTAAACCCGAAGGAATCCATCCTTAAAGAAAATTGAGGAACAGTAAGCAGACATGGGCGGTTGGAGTCAAACAAAATGACAGTCACGGGCGTACGACTGCAGTTGGCGGCAGCAGTGGTTCCCTCTTGTGTGGGTAAAGGCTGGTTCGTAGCTACACGAGGTCGCTCAAAACATGACAAATAAAAGCTCGGTCGACGAAGACATTTCTGGGGGCCGTCTTCGCTTCCGGTTCGCCGGTTTGGGAACTGGTACTGGTCCGGTGGCTGTGGGGAGGGAGCAGGCTCTGCATGGCGGATGAACCGGTTGCAGCGGCGAGCGGAGCACACATCGTGACGTCGGCTCATCGTAGTGGAAAATGCTTCCTGCAAGGTGCAAGAATGAGGTTGCTTTGCTCCTTTCAAGTGGTCGCTGGGTCTTTTTTACATACTGCCATCGTCGTCTTTTTCCTTGCCATTTTGGCCATTCTCCAGTTCTTGTTTTTCAATTGTGCAGCTAACCTGAGGCAATTCTTTGAAGCGGCAGACCTGCCCTATTTACTAGGGAGCCCTATGGATCTGTTCCCAGAAGGTTAGCAAAACGAAAGGGCGAACATTCTGTTTCTATGGCATGCACCAATATGGGTTGAAATCCGCTTTAAACCACAGAAATTGGATCTTGGAATGTATGGCACTGTGGCCTACCTCAGAAGTACAGATAGATGGTGCATTCGTTTCTGCGAAAATATCCACACAAGTTGTCTCTGTTAAATTTTACAAATTCCCACAGAGACGACTTGAGAATTGTCTACAATCGCCACATTGGACGGAGTGTTTTTATGATTATGTGCTTCTTTTGGGCAACCTTGGTCTTTTGCCTCTTTCAACTAGGCGACTAGTTCGCGACATGGCGTTTTTATATAAGTTGTTCAATTATGTTTTTGATTCCCCAATGTTATTGAGTAAAATCTCAATTCGTCCCCCAGCGACCAAATAGGTCTACTCCTTTTTTTTTACCCCTCTCATCTAGAGTCCAGTCCTCCGCTGACACGGATGATGCTCATGTACAATAAGTATTTTAACCTTCACGTGGACTTTTTTATACCTTTTAAAAAGTTCAAGAATAGTATAGTGGTTAGAATTGCCGTGTAGTTTGTTTAGTTCAGTGCTGTTTTATAATGTGAAGTGTAATGCTAAAAAAGGCCCCTAGAGCTGTTTGGGAAACACAATAAAACTCTGATTGATTGATTGAAAAGCCAAAGATTTCCTGCAAATTGTTTCATCTTGCAGTGAGAAAATGTAGCCATGAGCCATTGGGTCGATTGATTTAAAAACAAAAATGGAGAAGGAAGGGAAGACTGATCTGTTTAAACTGTCCTGTCTGTCCCTCCATCGTTTTCCAGTGTGGATATTTAAATTTGTTTTCAGTCTTAACCTTTTTTTTTTTTTTTTTGTGGTTTTCCAATTGGTGCTGATTAGCAAACAGCACAAAAAGTTAGTTCTTTTACGCAGAATTCGAAGCACTCGTTAGTTCTCAACAGTAACGAGTTTTAGTTCTCAACAGTAACGAGTCTGAAGAACGAAAGCTGCGAGAGCCCGACACTCTCGGAGAAAGCTTTTCCCAATTGCAAAATCGAGATTGAAAGAACCAAGTTTGCAGTTCTGTAAATAATCTGGTTAGGTATCAAGCCTTCATTAAATAAAACCAAAAAGAACCTTCGCTTGCACCCTGCTGCCAACGTCACATGGCAATCAAAAGCATGAATCAACATTTTGTTTGTGTAAAAAACCACAAGTTTTAATAATTCTTTGTTAGAAGATAAAGAAAAATGCATTCGAAGGAATGGTCAAACCACAACTTAATACAGCCCAAAAAATATGCAACACTGCTGTAAAAGGCTGGTGGGCATCATGAATCCTTTATAGGCTGTTTAACAAAAGAGCACAACAAAGATTACAAAGTAAGTTTCAAACATTATACAAATCATGCATCATGTAAAAACTAACAATAGAGGATCTTGCCAACTGAGGAAATGCAAGCTTCTCAAGCAAGCTGTAGGTTGCAACGATGCAAGAATAGCTTCAGTTCCCCAAGTATTCGTTCAGCCTTCAACTTTGTGTCACTGCTCTTCACAAGCTTAGTTATCGCCTGTTGGGAAAAATTGCAAACGACCACACAAAGCGTGCTGCGAATGACGGCGGTAGCTGCTGCGTTGTGGAAAGGTCTTCTCGAGCGTGGAAGTCGGGGTTCCTGCGTCCTTTGTAGCTCTCCTGCTGTCGCGAATCTTTGCCTATTCTGTTCGGCGCGGCGTGCCTGCCGTGCCTGCTCCTCGGACGCATTGCGACGCTTGCGTGGTTTGGCGATGTGTGTTAGAAAGTGAGCGAGGTGCGCTTGTGACTGCAGCTGCAGGGGATGAAGCGAAAGTATATAGGAAAGCTCTTCTGTAGAGGCACGGAAAGCACACGAGAACGGAACCTGGGCGGCGGCAGTGAGGAGGCGAGGGAGTGTATCGCCACAGCGCAACCAGATGGGTATTTTGCACTGGTGGCTGCTGGGGTAGGTGGAAGAGAGGAAAGGGAGAGTTGTTGGAGGGTATGTGGATGTAGCAGGAATGATGGGGAGGCGGAGAACGCTCTCTCCGTTATCACGTGGGTTTTTCGGAACAGCGACGGCCTATAGGGGGTAGGGAGGGAGAGCGAGATGGAGCCTTACCGGAGTTGGCACGTATGTGAGAGGAATGACGAGGAGAGGGATAGCAGTGCCTCTGCTATGGTTTGGGGTTTTGCGTTTTTACATGAGCATTTTTTGCCAGGAAGGGGCACCAATGCTACTACTGTGATTAACTTCTTTCCATGAATCATTTCCTTTAATCTTTACAACCGCTGTGATTAACTTTGTTCCAGGAATCATTTCCTATGATTTTTATGAAGTGTTGCAGTGACAATTAGTCAACGTCATTTGGAACGGATTATGCAGTGGCCATGTCTGACATGAAACAATTTTCACAGGGAGCAGAATACTTTCCTGGTCAACAGGCTTTATCAGTGACAACCAATGTACTTATTATTCGACTAATATGTCACGTCATTTACAAAGTTTCTGGTTTAGGGATATTTTATTTTGTAAAAAAAGATGAAACAAAGAGGCACTGGCCTGCTCTTAAAGTGAAAACTGGTTTCATAATTCCAATATAAAAGCCAAAGCATCACTATAGGACCACATTGAAAATGTTCTAAGATCCAGAATTAATATTGCCATCATCAAACAAGATCCAAGATTGTTCTAAAAGTGTTCTTAATTCCTGCAATTGCACAAAGTGGTGCGAAAAATGCCAGCTTATTCTCTCTCATCCCCCTTTCTCACGGTGCAGCATGATAACAAGAAATGGAAAACAAATCCCTCAAAGTTTATGATTTAAGGTCAACATGCCATCAGGTACGATAAAAAACATCATGCAAGTATAGCACCAGATGGGTATCATTTTACTGCAGCACAGGAACTGCAACCGGCTATTGTCATTGTTGGTACAGTATGATGCAGCAAGTCCATTTCTTTACTGTCTGGAAGTGCACAAAATTTGAAGTAATAGGAAACCTAGGACAGGCAAAGGCACCGTGGGCAAGCATCAACAAAACAAGATTGCAAAGTACAAAATAAAAGATGGTGGTGCAGCAGCACCAGCTAGCAAGCATTAAGCCCAACAAAGGATTTGTGCTGTCCAGCAACGTCTCCCATTCACATCAGACTGAAATATATAAAAGAGAAGGGACAACACAGCATACAGAATGACAGCTTTCCTTCTGAAGCTACGCAATCCGGATGGATCTGTTAGCAAGACTCTCCCTTCAACGTGACTTTATGTTGCTGTGCCCGGCGCACAACCACAATCGGAACTTAGACTCAAGTGTCTACACTTCTCATTTGACACACCTTCACACACATAATTTAAATGTGTTAGGCTGACACGATGGCTGCCTCCTATTCCGAAGAGGGCACCCTAGCCACCGCAGAACGTCTCCCAATTTCAAATCGTTACCCTCTTTTGCTGCCGACGCCGCCAACGATGAGTGCGTGGCTCATTCGCTGTTGTGGAGGCACGGCGGTTCAATACATGATGGGCATAAAAAAGCAGTGATATCTGTACTTCATCCGTTTTTTCTTCTTTCTGCCACAGTTAGATTTTTTGCCAGCTTTTGTGTCTGGCAAAATCGTTTTACAGAGCTGCCAAATTGTGCGACGGCTTCCATAACTTGGCCTAAGCAATGCAGAAAGACCAGGCTTGTCATGGTGCTGAAATGTTCATAGGTTACGAGTAGGATTCCATGTTTTCTGAGTCTATTTTTCGTCAAATTCAAAGGGTGTTTTTCGGAGTTTATTTTTCGCTGAACATTCGGGGTTTATCGGGGTTTATTTTATTAGATGCCCGATTCTACGAAATTCCGAGCTTAATTTACTGTGTTTCTAATTTGTCCAAGATTCAAAATAAAAATAAATAATATTTCGACACAAACATACACTGAATTCACAAGAACTCGCCTGTATTGAATGACCTGTCTGCAGCTGCATTTAGCATTGGCACCCTTGCCGTTGGCAACACTAACTGTCCGATTCGCTATTTTTCAGAAACACCTGAAAGATAGCCCACTTCTAGTAATTGCAGGGCCCTGGCCAATGGTGACCTTGGCAGAAATGGTGTGACTCAGCCACGACAAGAGATAAGCAAACATTGCTGACTGGGAAGGACAGTCATCTGTGGTTCATTGTCCCTCCCTGCAATCACAAGTTTTGCAGGTCACAAAATCTAAAACTAGCATTTTTTGAACGCACTTCGAAAGTTAGCTTACTCCACATTTTATCCCGATTTGCTTTTGCTTTTAGACGGGCTCCCGGGATATTACGGTAAATACCTGTAGGCAGTCGCTGGGAAGCAAGAAAGCTCCAGCTGCCCTGCCTCCCTCCTATGAAATCTACATGTTTATAGCTTTCATTCTTATAAAAACGCAACCCCTCCTTTTTGAAGAAGCACAAATAGATATGCTCCAAACTGGAAACCGGAACAGTGAGTTTCGTTGTGACCCGGAAGTACAGTGACCCTATCTTCCGAATGAACCCTGACGAGATAAACGATAAACTCCGTGTGTCGTACTCGTTTCTACCTCTGTCCCCGTCCTTTGCGCAGTTCATTTATTTCTATAAACTCCCTTTCATCACTAGTCTTAGATTTCAAAGGAAATGGAAGTGTCCTTTCGTCAGCACCACCGATCCCGTGCTCTCGCAAAAATTATTCGTAAAATACTTTTTTTTTTTTTATTGCTCTTAGTTTTGCCATCATGACCCCAAAATTTTTAGTTTTTCAGGTACATCGGAATTAATGCAAATTTTACCAGCGAGCGTTTTTCCGAGTTTTTCGGATTTATCCGAAAACACAGAACCCTGGTCATAAGCTCAATCTACAACGACGCCCCCCCTCCCAAAAGTCAGACGCTTCTGCCCTCTGCCCTGCTAAAGACCAAGTTTCTGAGTAGGCATTATGAACGTGTGCCAAGTTACGGTGATGTCAATCGTGGGGCATGGGCTACATCGGTGCTCAGCGAGCTTGTCCTAGGGGGCAACTTGCAAGGATGAATTTATGGGTCGGGCTTGGGGAGGTGGGAGGGGGGGGTTGATTTGGCTGGGAGGGTGGTCTGCAGAGATATCTGGTGTACGTACAGATGCAACGTCACAGGCAAAGCATTGCCCAGGTGTATTTTGTTGAGCAAATAATTACCAAGAACTGAGAACGAAGTCTGCCTTAGGGGGGCTTAGGGGGGGGCAGCCTTCCCTCTCAAAAATTTGTCCCTGCCTAGGGGGGCAACAGAGTTCCGGAAAGTTTTAGCGTCGACGGATGCGAAAAGAGAGAGGGGTCTGGAACCTACGGATTGTTCAGAAGAGGCGCAGTTCTGGGAAGAGGACGGCCCTCTTGCGGTCCCGGGTGCGCTTGTTGGCGAACCACACCTTGACCTGCTCGGTGGTGAGGCCCAGGCGGAAGGCGAGGGTGCGCTGCTGCGCCGTGTCCGGGTATGCGTTGCACACGAAGGCCTTCGTCAGCTGCTCCTTCTGGAAGGTGCTGAAGTAGCGGCCTGCGGGGGAAACACGCGGCGACCCCGACACCGCTCCTTGAGAAACGGGACACTCTGCGGCGTGCCCAAACGACTGTGCGTGCGAAACGAATGGGTTTGCGACGCGATATTCCCCTTCGCCGCATGCAGTGCCCACGCCCCACCCCCAACGGCAGTTTTGGACAAGATTTGCTGGCTGCCGAGTCTGGTTGACGCACAGCGATGCCACGAATGGGGTATGGGCAAATAACGAAGTGCACCGTTCTGGGTCTCTTTTGACCGCAAGAGAACCAATTTGAAATTTTTATTCCTTTTCGTGCAAGCCTCGCAACCTGAGGGGCAAACAGATCTTAACGACCGACGAAGGCCAAAGAATCCCCTAAACATCCAGAAGCAAGACACTGGTCAATACTGGTTGCTTGAGTTACCCTTTCTAGAATGGGCAGAGCAGTCCCACGTGAGAACCGAAAGAAAGACATTTAAAGAAATATTTCAGCCTCCTCTCCTTCTTTTGAGCCTCCCCCTAGAAGAGGGGCATTAAGCTTTGAAGACCTCGTACCAGTTAGCACGACTATGTTCGAGATGGGCCCCTCAATGGCCGTTTTGGCATGCATTCAAAATGTGACTCGGTTCAAAGGCAGCAAGACACATACTGCAGTGGCAAGCAAAGCAGCCTCTGAGATAATGAAAAGCCCTCAAAAATGGCGGTCAAAGCCTGCACTTCTTCCTAGCAGACTTCATTTTCCTGTTTTTCTCGTTGACTAGCGTTCGAAGTTTCAAATAGGAATATAATCAAGTATCAGCTTGGTTCTTGCTCCTCTCTGCTGCATTTCTAAGCTCCAAGGTATTACTTGGATTGCAGTGACCCTCGATGACAAGCAAAACTGGGAGCGACAAAGACTCTCTTGCTATCACGGATTTCTAGAGCAGCCTGACACTACCATCAAGTTAAAGTTTGACCAGTCATTAGAATCTCGTACCGAGGCATATAGGAAAACGCTTTCGTCAGGCCTTACGGGAACCACCTGAAATTGAAATTGTTTTCAGTTGCGATTGACAGAGACCACTGTGGTTGCATGCCTCCCATTCAGGCTACAAGTTTTGAAATCCCGGTTCTTTTGAAGCTTCTGCAAACAGTGTAGAAAGCAGCACGTTCCTATACTCCGCGACAACTTTTCTTGGCAATGCAGTGGAAGGTACAGGCGCGCGCGCGTTCCCTCTCTCATTTTGAGCGCAGGTCTGCTGTGTGCGGGCTCTCCTCTTCCCATTTCCGGGGAGAGGAGCAGAGCCCGCGCACACTCAAAATGGGAGAGGGAACGCAGGCCTGTACCTTCCACTGCATTGCCAAGAAAAGTTGTCGCGGAGTATAGCCATTTTTCCCGATATCCCGTCTAACAACTCGCTCAGGGGTGACCATAAAAGACCATTCCGTATCTGAATGTCGCCAACGTGCAAAGCAACAGCGCAGACACTGGAACCGACTGAAACACACGTGGTCGAAATCTTGCGAATGAACCGCGCTCCAAGAAAATCACTTGGTTCGGCCCGGAGGGAATCTACGAATGTGGAAACAAACTTGGCTAAACAGAAACTCCCATTTATGAAGCCATATCGGGCACGGGATGCCAAGCGCCTCCTCTTCCCAGGCATGCCGGCGATGCAGCGGCACCCTCTAGTGCAAGCTCGCAAAGCGCCACTTGACTTTGACAGGAACGAAACCGTGAAACCAAAAGGGGTACAGTTTCTTTGGTTTATTTATCGGCATAAAAACAGAGAAAGCAAGTGTAAAAAACAGAAAGCAGCAGCAGCCACTCAAAGACGACACACTGGACTGCTAATACGCAACATTGCAACGAGTACATGGGTCTTGGCAGACAATTATACATGGGCTACACAAAATGCAAGATAAATACAAACCTAAATTGAGTACTAAAATTGCAATATTAGCCATGGTTAAATGTTTGTTCAAGTACTACTTTTGCTCAGCAATAGGAACAAAAGTATTGTGGCACCGTTACACTACGGCCAGTTGTTCACCGGCACCAAAGAACCATATGCACGCTGAAACCTTAAAACAGCATCCAACTTGGAGAATCGGAGTCTGCCTGTTGCAACGTTTTCAGTTGCCACACAAGGGGTGACTCCGCCCAATTTAGGAACGTTAGCTTTTATCCAACTGACAGCTCGGTTAAAGTCGGCTATTATTAGTCTAGACGAGTTCTAGCCAAATCACATCAGAGTTCTCCAAGTAGCATTGCTCTCCTCCATGGTCCCAGAGAGAACTAAGTGATGCGAGCAAATGGGCCACACAAAATATACTCCTAATCTAATTAACACTACACCTGCGAGAGTAGTCATCCCAATTGTCACCGGAACATCTAGGTAACTATTTCAGCCACAAAGGTGCAAATCATTCTAAGCCATCATGAATTCTTATAAAATGCCTTCTGAACATGGCAACAAGTGGCATCTGGTCGATTTTGGCCCAATATTAGGCTGTCAAAGAAAGTAGGCAGCAGACCAGTTGTCCAAGATATGATTGACGTCGAACAAGTGCCAACGGATGGATGGATACATACGACCAAACTCGTAATCGGGCAGCGGCTTGTGCCATCTCCAGGCAGCTCCCAGAAACTCCCGCAATAGGCATGCATATGGTATTCCACTTCAACCAGATGGCACTTACTGACATCCATTATACTTTGGACTCAACCCATGGGAGACATACACATCCTTCGCTGCTTCTACAGTAGACTATGGAAGCGAAACCTGGGGATGCTTGGAGATTTGCTAAACCAAAATTTGAACTTTGGCGATAACAAAATTTTAACTTAAGCCGAGAGTCAGCTATTTGACAAGTCGAAACGAAGCAGCTGGAAGTCTCTTACAAAGTGGCATCTTTTGCGAGCGTTAAGGAAAAGAGCCACGGAAGAACACGTCCAACGACGAGCCACAGCGCCCACTTTGCATTGGCCGGCCTGCATCAGCGCCCAAAGTGTGAGGGGAACTTGTGTTTCTGGAGCAGTTTTTTCTCCTTGCTGCGCCGGTTCTGAAACCAGAACTGGATCTGGTTCTTGGAAAGGCCCAGAGAATGCGCAAGCTGGTCCTTCTGCTCGTACGAGATAAAGCGGCTACGCTGGTACGCTTGCTCCAGCTGAGACCGCTGGTACGCGGAATACCGCTCGAACGTGCGTGTCCTGGACAGCAGCACTTTGGAGGGGAAAGGGGAGGGAAGAGACCAGAGGCGGCATTAGCAGCGGTCTAAGCAACGACGGCGCGAAAAGACAAAAGGAGAGCAATACGACGCCAGACAGGAGATTTTTCAGACAGACGAAAGAGGAAGATTGAGAGGACACAACTCTCAAGGTTCGTTCACACACTTGCAGCCGAGTAGGAGCGGCTGAGACAAGACCAATTTCCAAGCCTCTTGAGACAGCTCAGGACCTGCTCCGCAGCAGCACATCCAGTGCTACTCCGTCGCAGGAGGCTTAAAAACCGGTCTTGTCTCAGTCGGTCCTACTCGGTTGCAAATGTGCTCTTTAACTTTTAAACTTCATTTCACCTTAAGCCTGGATTCAGCTGGTGCTCTGATGGGACCAATAAGAGTGTCAAAAGTGCAAGTCACTGGGCCTTCTGTACGCGACTGGTTTGGCAACAGTAGGACACTTACAGAAACATGACCGACACCATGTTGGTGAGCTTTTTGACACTACGATTGGTCCCATGAGCTTGTAGCATCGGCTGTGTCCAGATTTAAAGTGAAGCGAAGTAAAGAATGGTAATTATAGTCTGTTGCAGGTTCAAAGCAGGGCAAACCCTCCCCAGAAAGCTCTCTACTTGCTATGATGGGTTGTTTGCTCTTCTCCAGCACTCATGCCGCTAAAGAGGAAAGAGTGGAGGGCTTTCTGGGAGGAGCTTGTCCGGCTTTTCTTAACCTGCAACGGACCATAGCAGATGTGATGTGGCCTCAAAGAAAGAAGAAAAACTAACTGTGTAGAAGGAACTAGTAAAAGCAATTGGCATGAAGCCATATGTATTCATCCCCTCTTCATTAGCCATTGGTTGTTATACAAAGGAAGATCTATGTAATTTTAGGGTATAGGAATATGTATGCCATTCGCTTAAATTCACTCTGGAAGGTTGCACCTGCTCCGACATTGGCCAAGACTGAGCTCGAGGGAAAAGGCTCGACAAAAATGCAAACACTGCTTTATTTGTGGCCCGATGTATGCAGAAAAAAATGCTAGCCTTTGACATCTGTCTGTGACGTCCTTCCTCCCGCTTCACTGTGCAGGTCATCACTCCAGCTCATGTTTAGAATTGCATAAGGACTTCCAAGTTTTGTTTATGTGCAATGTAACGAGATTGAAGAGAGGCTGGCAAATATTGAGATTAAAAGCCTTCTGTTATCGCAGACTGTGACAATATAGCTGGCCCTTCCTCCCTTTGCTTTGATTCCTGCTTTTTCCAGGTGCATTGTTTTATCCTCTTCTCTCCTAGGCCCAAACAAAATATTGTTTGCAAACACGAGATTCCTCTTCTTTTTCAGACATAAATTTTTGAAAACTGACAAGCTGGAAAATCAACATTTCAGCTCGGTACAGTAAGACCACTTAACACGCTTGGCAAGTGGGAGGTGCCAGATATTGCCCCTTGGCATGCAACTGCACAAAGAGCTTGTTTCCCATAGCCAATATGCACTGCTTTACCTACACTTAAACAAAGATACAGAATATGGGAAGATTAAGGCAAAATGCACAGATCTCACAAACAGCACCTGGGAAAGGTTGCAAAACCCAAAACGATACTTTATATTGAAGCAATGCTTCGGTAAGTGAACAGCTTACAAAATACCAGTGCTGCTTCAAGTGAGACTCTAGAACATTGACTAAGCAATAACCGACAAAGTGCAAACACACAATAGTTCACAAACACTTGCAATGCTTGCATGTAACTTGCACTATGTACAGAACAACAGCTATGGATGCATAAGTATGTGTGCATTAAACTGGCACTGTACAGTTTGTTGCTTTATACATACATAGAATTCTTCGAACCACCAAGCACCCAAAAAGCAAAGCTTGTAACATTGCATGGCTTGCAGAGATAACAAAACTGTGTTGGTCGCGACATTATAAGGATGATTCACTCCATTCAAAATGTGCAGATCATAGACTTTTTTTTTTTCCTGTTCTCTCTCTGCAGTTTTAAATTCCCCACATTTCTTGCCACAACATAGCTTAAAGTTGGCAGTGGCAACAGTGGCCGCCTTCTTTTGCGCGAGAGGAAACCAAGTTCGATAACAAATTTTGCAGACGTTGCAGCCATTGAAACTTAAGTTATTGGTACTCTACGATCACTGAAACCTCAAAAGGAACTCATCATTACTAATTCACTGTCACTCTGGTCCGTGGCATGTTTCTCTCAAGCTAGCTCGCTTCACACCGAAACAAACATCACAACAACGCACAAGACAGAGCTGCTGCAACCCGCTCAACAGAAATCAAGACACAAAATTAAAATGCAAAAAGTAATTATTTTTTTTAGAACAGCCCAAGAGTGAAGCATTACACTCTCATAAAACAATAAATACACAAAGACTTTGCATATATACAAGTGTCAAAACAGTCGGGAAGAGCTCAGATCCATTGTAACAGCAGTACACTCGGCTTGTTGAAATCCCGTTCCCTTTCAATGCAAGGAAGATAGTCTGCCACTGCACAGCAGCTTGTGTAAGTTTGCTCGATGCATAACTTCCTTGCAGTCTCACCACCTGGCACGCAACTGACTTTGATGTGGCAGCATATGTCCAACCACACAAAAAGATAGATTAAACCCTTAACTAGAACTATAAAGTTCACCCTAGTGCCACTAAATAAGCTATGCTTCAGAGTAACGACACTTGGCCATATTGGGTCCTAAAATCATGGTTGCCAGTTATCTGAAATCACAGGAAACGCTTTTCCGCCCTCCACAAATGTTTAAACAGTTCGCGACAGAGCAAAGCAATATCGCATGCCCTTCCTCACTCCGAATCTAATGCCGTAGAAGTCTCACTTTTGAATCATGACGATCGGCAGTTGCGTCTGCTCTGCACAAGCCCCAAAATGGGGGCGCCCACAACAATGTCGGAGAACGTAGTGCCGATACTCTAAGCGCAGCTCATTTAGTGGCTCTAGTGCACCCCTTCACTTAAGAGAGGCAGAAAAGGGAAACTTGTTTAAGTCGATATGAGCGTACTGGTAATTGGAATCATGTCAATGAAGATAATAGAAAAGGATGAATAGACACAAACTCCCATGTGTCTATCCATCCTTTTCTGTTACCTTCTTCAGTGTGTGAAGCTAAACTAGATACACCTTACCAATACCTTTCCACCAGGACCTAGCAACGGCTCCTCTAAACTGCAGCGAACATTTATTACGTCCCACTGATGATATTTTTGTTCTGCTCCATTGCAAGCGCTCCTCAGGCACCACAAGCCTCAATCCGGACAATGCCGGTCTTGAACTCCGCTTGCAGTTAAAGGGCAAAAAGCTTTGTTTAATCCCACAACTCCAGTTCCAGCGAGTAAAACAAAGCACTGCTGTAGATCAAAAAAAAGCAGACACAGTTTGGCTCGGAAGCAGGCCTTATAAACCTATGGGACATGGAGGAAAGCCCATCCTTTCTGCTTTGTGGCTACCATTCTAGCCACAACCCATTCATGAGCCGATTGTCATGAAGCACAAGCCTGACTGCTATAAAAGATATGTACATATAAAATAGATATAAGAGTCAAAAGAAAAAAAAAGTGTTCAATAACTTGCCATATCTTGCCACTACACGATATAACATAAGGTAAAATGCACCTTTTGGGAGACTCTGGACAAGGTAATGGGCAACAGGTCTTGCAAATCGCTCTCGGTGGTTACGCTCACCGAATAATGGAAGGCAACAGCTACACATTTTACTAGCAATTCTGTTATATCTAGTGAGTGGCAAAGCCCCAAGAACACAACTTTCTCTAACTTCTCGAAATGTTTGACTTCAAGGCGTGAAATCTTCACGCCGGTTCTTTGGCTGCTCGGGTACAAAACTTTGGTCGAACGGCGCAGGATCGATAAACAAGGTTCTAAGCCACCCAAGACGTTGCGGAAGTTTTAATAGAGCCTAGTACACAGAAACAATGTTTTTTGTTTAGGACTCAAATCAATTCGAAGTGCACAAACAAGTCAGCTATTGTTCGTTCCAAGAAATAGAAGAGGAAAAATGTATAAAAACAAGAGGAGAAACTTTTTTTTTTTTTTTTTTTCTCTTAGCAGCATTACCTCCTGTTCAGAAACCTTAAAGGGCAACTCCGCTTCATTTTTGATATTTAGAAAACTATGCAGCCCTCTTCAGTATCATGTAGGAAGACCCCATGTCAAATATTATAATCTAATTCCGTCTATATATTTAATAAACTGGCCAGCAAACTTTCAAACGAGCCAATTCGCCGAAATCTGCCAACTCTAGCGTGCGACGTGAGGCGCAATCGTCAGCGCAGTCAATGCGGCGGAGTTGGAGCGGCCAACGTTGACCCACTATGTCAGAGGCATGACTACGTCATTCTCACGTTTTGTTTGTTTTTACTTCTCAGAGCGAAATTGAACGATGACGTCATGAGTTTCTCCTCCCGGTGTTGGCTCAACGGCGTCCACGTGATCACCGTAACGCGGATGCGCTAGTTGGCGCTGCCCTGCGCGCTTATCGGTCTTTCTCCGCTCCCCCTCTCCTTCGTCTTCTCCCCTTCCCCCTCTCCCCCGGGCCATCACCGTCCACGCCACGTGAAGCGACCTGCCCGCGTCGCGTCCTGTCCCTCGCCCCACGAACTTCACAAGACCACGTGGTGCGACGTGACGTGGCCATGACTCTGTCGACACGAGGCTAATGTTGCCTGACGCAACCGAAGTTTCGGTTTCGGTATCAGCAGATGTTTAAATTAAGATTACACGAATAATATTCCACATTTCGCGAATCCGAAGACTTAGAGCTGTTTAGTAGTGCTTTGTGAAATGGAATCACATGTAAACCAAAATTTTTCGGAATTGAGCGGAGTTGCCCTTTAAATGTTGTACCACTATCTTTTGATAACCTTAGGCAGTTTGATTAGTAAGATAAACCAACTGCTCCTTCTGTACTTCTCCACACACTTAAATACACATCCCGCTTACAAAAAAAGAAAAAAGTGTGATCAACAATGCAGCAATTTTCAACACCAAAGCAACAACCAGCATCGAGTACCGACAAGAGTTGCATCGCAATGACCAAGAGGAAGCGCCTCGATGCAGACTCCTGCTTCCAAGGCGTCGTCTGCACTTTTAGACATCACCTGCTCTCTAGCGTCGTCTGCTCTTTACCGTCGTCCGCTCACTAGCGTCGTCTGCTCTCTGGCGTTGTCCGCTCTCTGGCGTCGTCTGCTCTCTGGCATTGTTTACTCTCTGGCGTCGTCTGCTCTCTAGGATGAACTGTTCCACCAGTGGTTGTTTGGCTTGTGCGAATAGAGGCGGTCCGAGGGCTCGGTCCGGCGCTTGGCCACCTGGCGGTCCTTGGCCCTCCGGTTCTGGAACCAAATCCTTACTTGCTCCTCGGAGAGGCCGATGTCCAGTGCGAGCTCCATGCGCCGCTGGTAGTCCACGTACGGCTTGCAGCGGTACGCCTGTTCGAGCGTGGTGCGCTGCCGGTCGGAGAAAGTCGACTTTTCCCGCATGCGCAGCAGGCGCATTGGTGGTCGCACTGCAGGAAGGCAACACACAGTGAGCGAGTTTTTTTGTTTTTCTCGTTTTCTTTGCAAGACATGCAAGTGCCAGTAGATACTAAAACTTTTAGAGTGTCAACACATTACTAACGAAACTCCAAACATCGTCCGGAAAAATCGGCGCCTGCACATAGCGATTTCATAATTTCACCTAATAAATCTTTTTTTCCGTAGTGCATTTTGTCTTGTGAAGTGCTGTTCCCATTTTTGGCAGGAACAGAGCTATGTCTTCAAATTTCGCAAGGTTAAATCGTACCAATAAAATATGCCTTGCAGGAAAATTTGAGACTGTTACAAGCAGGTGCCGATTTTTGCAGCCAATTTTAGAGCGATTCCAGGCATTCATAACATCTTATATAGTGGCAGAACACTACAAAAAAAGCAGTTATGTACTATTAGAGCCAATTTATATGTAGCTAATATGAAACTCCTTACTCATTGACCCATTATCACACACTGGAATTGGCAAATCAACCGAGGAAATTAATTTGATATTGCTATTTTTCATGTTCAATAGGTATCCTACACATTTCAAAGGTTAGGAAACAACTAAAATTAGCAACAAGATAGACTAAAACAATGTCACAGATCATCAAATGAACTAATTTGCAGTCTGCACTGTGTAGATGCCCACAGAGCCAAAATACACACTTTCTCCAAGAACTACAAGTATGATATAAAGACAGCATTTCAGGTGAAACAAAAAAGAAAACACAGGCTCAGGTTGCCAGTCGCTGCTTCTCTTTGAAGCTGCTGACTGCTCCACTCATCAGCAGTTAAACTGGCTCCTTGATTTGATTTAGGCATTATCCTCCCACTGTACACAGAGCTGAGGCAATCAAGTGTCTCACTATGAGGCAAAAGTATTTCTAACAATGCTGCTAGGTAGCCAATAACTTTTGTTGCTGCATGAGTGCGGTGGAACATTTCAATTCAAGACAAACTTAAAACCACAACTTCATCATTAAAATGTTAAAGGTGGGTTCAATGGTGTATTTATAGGCCGTAAAATGAGCCTGAAAAATTGGCACCTCCATATAGAAAGTTCAAGCTTTTACTGAATGGACATTGAGCAGATCAGTTTTACCATGCGAAATTTCAAGGTTGGCTACAAACGTGCCCAACCTTGACTTTGACAAGTTTCTCGCTCTCATGTTTCCCGGGGAGAGAACTGCGCCTGCAATTTTGTGGTAAAACTGACCTGCTCAGTGCACGTCCAGTGAAAGCTTCTTTATATGCGCAAGCGCCGATTTCTTCAACTCGTTTTACAGCGGAAGGTTTGCTTGGGACAACCTAGAATCATCTGCCTAGAATAATGGCCATATCAGTGGTGAGCACACAGGCAGCATAACTGGATAGATCCTAGCAACGAAACATTCTAGGCCCGAAGCTGTAGATGCATCCAACACAACACTTCTACCAACTCGCTAGTGAAATTTATGCCAGTGTCCTTGGAACTAAACCACTGAGCTTGAGAGCTGCAATAGCCATACAGTTTCACACAAAGAAAGTACTCATTTTCTAGTTCTTTTACATCGATGATCACAGCACCACACGACCACCTGTACTTAATTCAAATTATCTGTAGAGCATGTCGGTAAAGTTGACTTGACACAGAAAGGATAAAACAAAGTCGAAAAGACAAACACATATTTCAATAAAATATATGTTTGTCGTGCCTTGGCCCATTTGTTTTTTTTTTCTTTCTATGCCAAATTACCAAACCTTAAGAAAGAAAAAATAATAATAATAACTGGGATTACGATTTGTCACCTTGTTTGAACTGCACTAAAAACTGCAGTTGAAGTCTCACAGCTTGAAATGTGTTCCGGTTACGAAAACGCGCGAAATGGGAGCAGCTGCTGAAGCTAGGAGCTCACGACTAAGCTGAGACAAGGTATAGTAAAACAAAAGAAATAGGTAGGTAACCTGCTGTCAACACTTCTCACTGCTTTCTAATCCGATTCAAGAACATGCACAAGGGCGCTTTGAAGCACGGTAGGTTTCGTAACGAGCTGGGTGACGACAGACGTGAAATACGCAGCAAGCAAGCAAGCGCACACATACACACGACGCTGGAGACAACACGAACGTCACCCAAATGCAAAGGGACAATATCGTAAACACGACGCAGTGCGCAGCTAAATTAAAAAGGACTAAAATCACAAGAACGAGCACAACACTCGGAACGCGCCACAGAGTCCGATGGCAGACGGCGCAGTGGCGACAGAGCTAAATCAAAATTTAGTTCAACGGTTTCTTCAGGGGGAAGTTCTTGCTGGAGGTCAGGTCGCGAGTTCACGCACTCCGAGGGGGGTTCGTTCGCTTCTTCCGCTCATCTGCTGCTTTTCTTTGGCGTGCCTAGTCATGAAAGCAGTCAGCAACATTAGGTATCGGGAAGAGCTCACAAATATCGTATCGCTCATACGCGCATTTTTCAAAATCGACATAATAAACGCGTCAAGATTACAGGAGATACGCGCTGTAACCCCACAAGGGCCGGGTCATTTCCACTCGGAAATGCAAATATACAACGAGGAAAACGAATCGTCCACGAAACAGGCAATATGAAGGGCGTGTCAATGCGGTTAAGCTATTTCCGCCCTGCGTCGCAAATAACTTGAAAAAATCGATTGTTGTCATTAATTGCCGCTCCCGCCTCGAAAATCTCTTTGTTGCTCGAAACAAAGAGTCAAGAAATCATGCAGCTCAAACCGTGGGCGGCCCCAGCGTCGGAGGTGGAAACTGCGCGATAACTGGGCGTCACTCTTAGGGTCGTATGCTACGTTTTGAATTCTACTAAAAGACGTACAAACTCGGCGCATATATTGCGCTATATTACGTTGCTCTCGCAGGGACGGATCGAAGCCGAAATTCATTATTGAAAATTCCGTTGCCAGACTAGCCAGATGACGTTATGAAATGACTCTGCTTGACTCCGTTGGAGCTCCACCCAACATTTGTCGACAGTGCACATTTTAAGTTATAGTTAATTTGCTTAATCCTTTATTTAGTTTAGTTCCTTAATAAACCATATAAATTCAGTGGTATCTTGTCTACGCCACCGTAACACTTGTTTAATAAAAAAATCATTGAATAAGCGTTACTTCCTTTGGTGGACGGCCTTGCATTTCGCCCGGCAACGCTGTAGGCACTTTGGAGTTGTGCGCGATTTATTTCCGAGATGGCGCCACCCTACTTTTAGGCGTGTTTTGGGCGAAGGTTTTCTTGAAAAGGTAATGTACGCAAAAACCACGTAAAAATAGTGGTATTTAAAAAAAAAAAATTTATTCGGTGTATTTTTTCGGCACCTTCAGATGTGCTTACAGCGGCTAAAAGAAGATCAATCTTGCCTTCCTTTTTTAATTTTTTTATTTGCGCGCACATGGCATAAGAAAACGATACGGTTTTGGTTTTAACCAACGTTACGTTTTAACCATGCGCATCTCTGCCCAAACTTGATGCAGTGCAGACGATTTTGATAAGTGCAATAACTGACGAAAGATACGTACACCAAACGCCTTTTTCGGCGCATGTCACTGCGTAAGCGGTCGCAAACAACGAGTGAAGACCCATAGAAATAAGGTTCAACACCTCGTTGTCTCTACAACGACATTTCTCCAAACGCCGAACATCTGACAGCGGCGTTCTTATATGTTGTAAAGCGCGTTCATACAACAGCGGTTCTCGAAAACCCGCGCAGCAGTTCCTTCCGAACCGGTTGGTTGCAGAGAGAGAACGGCCGAGGAGAGGAGAAGAGAGACTTTCGTGCGAGCCGCCGCGGAAACCGGAACCACGTGATATCTGGTTGTCGGGGGCCGCTTGCTGCAATAGCTCACGGTTCATCCCCTTCAATTTTTTTCCTGCAAACTCCGGATTTTTTCCGTCGATCCAGAGACCCTGATCTAGAATCGAGGAGGAGTTTAGAAGGTCTAAGACGCGGTGGAAGCTCGGTTTCCGGCGTACGAAGGCGAAAGCAGACGCCGTCTTTGTGACCCAATTCCATTGCTGCAAGCGGCCCCCCGCGCTAACCCAGTGCGACTGAAAGTGAAGTTGCGTGTGTGTGTGTATGTTGCTTTCGGCGCTAGGCCTTGCCCTTGATCTCCAAAGCGAAGTGGGGGAAAAAAAGAGCGTGCAGTGGCGGTCGTCGCTTGGACGGTGCCGTAACGACACCGGGATTTCGTCGTGCAGTCGGCTCGCCGGGCGATGTTGGTGGATGGATCGGCTGACACTTGTTCAGCCTCGGCAATGAGCAGCGACAACAGCAACGGATCGTCCAACGGCAACTCCGCGTCGGCCACACTTCCCATCGTCTCGTCCGGTAAGTGTAGGGGGGACCAGACTTTGCTTCTTGTTTTTTTTCTACTTTTTTCTTTGCCGGCGGGGCTTTTTTTTTTTTTTTTTTTTTTTAAACAGACGGTCCGAAACGTAAATTTAAAGAGATCGCGGTGTCTTTGGGGGACTTTGAACATTGTGTCGTTGAAGAAGCTCACGGTGATCGGCGGCGGCGTTCGACGCCGTGTGTTTTTGCGATCGAGTCCGTGCGCGCGGAGAGGCGTCGGCACACATGCGCATCTAAAACGCGAGCTCGACGCGACGATACGCGAATCGTTTTTTTATGTGTGTCTGTGACCCGATACGATCGGGAACGGCGCCTATTCTTCCGCGTGGAGAAGCCGACGTTGCCGGCTTTAGTTCCGATGCGGTAAGAGCGAAATGCGACCTTGGCACACATTTCTTTTTTTCGCGTGGGCTCGGCCACGGTGGGCTCGGCGGTGCAGCCAGCAGCAGCTGAGCTGTCGACTCTGTTACGCGCTGTAACATCCCCCACTGTCCTCTGTTTTATTCGTGTAATCTCGTTTGGAGAAACCTGTAGCTGCACACGGACTGCGCGCTCGGGAAAAGAAGGAAACTGGCTTGCGAGTTTCTGCCTTCTTCTTACCGAAAAAAAAAAAAAAAAAAAAAAAAAAAATTAAGAAAAGAATGCATGTGTAAGATCTCCTGAACTAACCGAACGCGATGGACTCGTCCGTGAGGAGTTCTCTCAAAAGGCATTTTATTGCGTTTTCTTTTTCTTTTTGTTTTTTGCTGGCGTTGATTATGACGACGCATGCCTTGCGGGATCGTTGCCACCGTAAATTTCGTCCAGTTACGTGTTAGACCAATGTTAGGAGCACTTCGACCAGTGGTGGTAGAGCGAGCAACGGCAGCAGATTGTCAAGGGCGTCTTACTCGTTCAGTCCACATTACTTTTTTTTCTTTTATTACTATGTAGCCGTCTTTGATTTTTGTGTTTCTTTTTTTCTTTTAAGACATGGTGGTTTGGATCCGTCTAGTCGCTAGTGGAGCAGCAGCGACTGACTGGATATCGTATTTCGCCGCGATGACAGTTTTCTGGGTCTCCCTTTTTTGTTTCTCCTGCTCCTTGTTTTTTTTAGTATGTTTTTTTAAGTGACGTTTTACTGGGGTCGGTACGATGATGCCACTGCGGCTGGTCTCGTTACTCGTAAGCATTTTCGGGGAACTCAACGACGTCGTGTCTGGCTCTCGGCGCTGAACAAGTCTGCTTGCTAAGAAGAGTGGGGTGCGTCGCCTGCACGGTCGCTAATGAGGTGAAGAAAATTTCCGTCTGGGAGACCAGACCAGACTAGACTAGACTAGACTAGACTAGACCGACCAAGTTACCGTCTGCTTCCCGTGATGCGACAACCTGTTGTTGTTGTTGTTGTTGTTGTTGTTGTTGTTGTTGTTTTCCTTCTAGATCTCGTCTGTACAATGGGTCCGGGATACACCTTGGACCGCACAGTATACGTATACTCTCATATCTCAAGACCGGTGTGCGTGCCGTTTGTTTCATTCAGATGAGAAAAAAAAGCAGTGCACATAGCTTCTCGAAAGCCGAATCGCAAGTTGGGTCTGCAAGGAGGAAGGAACGCATAATAATTTTAAATTCTTGTCTCGTTGTTTTGGGACATTCCTACTTTTTATCTTTTTTTTTTTTTTTTATTGTTGCCTGGAAGCTTTGGAATGTATGTGCCTGGCGCTTTTTTGTTTTGTTATTTCTTTAGTTGAAAGTGGAAAATTAAGTGCCCATTAAAAATAGGGGAGGAGGTAGCTAAGGATGAAATATCTTACCATAACGTGTTTGATTTTTTTCTTTGGTTTGTATCTCGGCATTTTTAGATTCGTTTTTTGAACTGTTTCTTCGTTCATATCTAGTACCTGTTTGAATGATATGACGCGAACGCTTTGCAGCATCAGATAAATGAATGCACTGCCCGCAAAAAGAAAAAAAAAAAGAAAAAAGATTTATTGGAGCAATCCGGATACTTTCGGCGAATAACAAATGGGCATTGTGTGTTGTTCGACAACCGATTCCATCCAATACGCGCCAAGACAGAAAGCTTAAAAAGAAATTAATACGAAGAGCAATATTTTTCTTTAATTATTTTTGTTTTTGTAAATTGATACCTCTTTTTATCATTATTTTTCTCAAATTACTCAATGTTTCTGTGAGTTGGCATTTTAAGAACGGAGTGATCTTTTTGACCGTAGTACAGGCGAACGATATCAAAATGCTGAAAAACAATATAACACTCTGTCACCTTTTTTTTTTTTATTGTTATTTATGTGAGGCAAGAGTTTCTTTGGACACGAAATAGTAGCAGGAGACGAGAAAGTAAAAGCGCAATTTCTATCTGTTGTACGGTCGTTTTGTTCTTATTTTTTGTGTGTTTGTGTGTGCGTTGTTTCATGTACTATAAATCAAATTTTAGAATGCTTCAATATTGCAGTAAATTGACAATAAAAAAGAAAAACCTTTGCAACTTTTTTTTTGCTATCTGGGGGGGGAGGGGGGGGGGGGGGTTGCAGAATTTTAAGCTTGTAACAAATCACCGCTCAATAAACCGAAAGAAGAAAAAGAAGATCATCCATTTTGCCTCGAGTATGGTAGAAAAAGGAGTAAAAAATTAAAAAGGAGCAAAAAGGGAGTAAATTCTGCGTAAACGACCAGTGAAGGGAAAGTCGATGGTCCTTTTAAAATGAAACGTGACGGCTCTCGACGAAAGCAACCGGGAAAGCTGAAAGAGTCAAATGATTTAGTAAGCTGAGAACAATACGGTGCTTGCACGGAATGACTCCTTATGAGACCCAGTGTGAGAAGTGCGACAAACACCGAACTTTTGTTGATCGACTGAAGTTTTTTGATGACCCGACAATCTGTCCGAAACTTGTTTACAGTCATGTCTCGTTAATATGGACCCCGTTAATATGGATACCCCGCTATATGGACGCCACTTTCGGGGACAAACTGGGAAAATACATGAATTTTTGTCTCGTTATTATGGAAAACTCACATTATAGACGCTTTTTAACGGGAACGGAGGTGTCCACTATTAACGCGACATCACTGTATATGTAAGCAACAACTAACTCGCGCATTAAAAAGAAAAAAAAAGTTTATGTTTATTTGATGTGTTTTACTTAGTGATTTTTATCGTGAAACGCGTGGGTATTGTTAAAGTATACTATCATCCTAACACACCTTATGAATGACGAAACTAGAGTAACGATCTAGAGGACTTTAAGGCGCAAAAAACACGGACGAAGAAGAGAGACACACAACACGCACTGGCGCTAACTTTCAACTGATTCAACCAAGGGAAACCACCCAGCACACATGCGTGAACACTCTTCCCTATCTTCGGTTGGCAAGATAGGAAAGAGTGTTCACGCACGTGTGCTGGGTGGTTTCCTCCGTTGAAAGTTAGCGCCAGTCCGTGTTGTACGTGTCTCTTCTTCGTTCGTGTTATTTGCGCTTTTACGTCACCTAGATCCCAATGAACCAACTAGCCCAATTCAAAGTTTTAATTAGAGCAACGAGTCGACCCGTTTTCATACTACGGTTTTACGGCTTCTCCAGGGCACCAACGAGGCAATAAGGTTTGGCTTTCACAAATATTCTGTGTGAGCGAATTCGTGGAAAAAAGCCGATGTCCTGCTGCGGTGACTGTGCCGCGTCGACATTTCCAGCTGGTCAGCCCGAAACGCTATTTGTGGCTGTCAACAGCTTCAATACGCCCAGAAAGTGAGAGCGAGGAGGAGACGAATAAGAATATAAGAATACCCCAAGGAGGCGCTGTTGTATTTTACGCCCCCTCGGAACTCAGTTCAAATAAGAGGAGAAACAATTTTCAGCACAACACCGCTCTTTGTAACGTCCATAACATATTTCACTGCCAACTCCACCGGTGCTAAGCTAAAGGATCAGTTAGCGCGAGATTTTGGGGGGAGAGTTTTGAATACTTGTATAAGACAACCGATCACGTGTAATATATATATATATAGTTATAGGCTCGGAACGCTTAACGAAACAGCGACCTGATGTCGTTTAAGACGCAAAAGACGTCTTGTGTTTGTAAACACAAAAAGAGAGTCTACACCGTCGTCAGTGTTGAAATGGTCATTGTGTTCTTTAAAAGCTGGGTGCGGATCGTACTTGATTGTACTGTCGGCGGGCTTGATGAGAACATCTGTGTTTTAATAAAATGCTCGCAAGAAAGCTGTTAGAACATCTGTGTTTTAATAAAATGCTCGCAAGAAAGCTGTTTTTTTTTTAGATTGCCTTATATTTCATTTTTATTTATCTAGTATTTTTTTTACGTTGGTCGTAGCGTGGGGTCACGTGTGTGCGCGTCTGTGTTTGTGCGTGTTACTTTATCTTTAAGAAAGAGGGCAGCGTGCTTAGTTCAAGAACTATTCCAACTAGGACTGCTGTTTGTGAGCAGCCTATATATACGTATAGTATAGTTATACCGTATTTATTGGACTATAGTCCGCGGACTATACATGTTTGAATTTGAAAGTTTAGGCTGTGCGGACTATCTACGCGTGCGGACAATACAGGAATTTTGTTTTTCGATATCGTTGATTATGACGAGACAAGACGAATTTTGTGAATGAAAGTGTACGTTCATGATGATTTATGTATGTTATAGGCTTCTTTGTGAGCTAAGAAAGCAGATATTTGTCAAGGTGTGCCGTCTATGAAAAGATTTTCGTGTCGACTAAGCACTAGGTGCGGACTATGCACCGGGTGTGGACTATCTAAGCAAAAACTTTTAGTTTTTAACCCAAATTTGCCCCTGCGTGCGGACTATAGTCCGGAAAATACGGTATGTGTTCTTTTCATGACGACTTGTAGCGAGGTCACGGACGAATATTAGTGTGTGTGTGTGTGTGTGTGTGTGTGTGTGTGTGTGTGTGTGTGTGTGTGTGTGTTTATTTTTTTTTTGTCTTGGTATATTAGGACAGCAAATCGTGATGCGTAACCTAAAAATAATAACTTCGCTCGCTGAAAAAAAAAAAAAAAAAAGGCGTAACGTTGATCGGCCCTGAGGAAAACCTACTGTAGACACTGACACCGCATTTCTCAAGCTGTAAGCGACCATAGTAAGTATACAAAAAAGTGTAGTTTTTTTTTTTTTTTAAGTGTATAGTGTTTGGACGATAGATATAATGCGGCTGTTTCAATTCGTGATTTCTTTTTTTTTTTAATTAATATTCTTTTTGTAAAGAAGGAAAGCACTGGCTGAGATTTACGATGCTTTCTGCCTTCATTGTTATCGCCTTTTTTATTCTTCACTGTAATTTGAGCAAGGGTAGGATTTTTTTTAAACAGTTAGTGACAACGAAAAAAAAAAGAAGTGAAATTAGAGTTACTTGGGTAATGGTGAAGCTCAGTAAAGTAACATGAAGTGACTTCATTCTGCTGACATGAAGGGACGGGAAACCGCAGAAACGACGTACGTTTACCATTCTTTTTTCTTTCATTTTTTTTTTTTTTTAGTCCTTAACACACAATAGAAGCCATGCTGCGATTGTGAGTTAACTTGGTGATGCTACGACGATGCAATGCCCGCGGAATGCACAACCCACGTTACTGTATGTCGAATCACCCTCGTATTGTTTCCGCAGTTTTTAATTTAGTTTCTCCCTTTCCTCATATTTTTGCGACCGTAAACCTTGTAACTCCCATGAAACTGCATGTCGTTGCCCTTCCGTTTTTTTTTTTTTTTTTTTTTTTGAGCGCAAGAAGTTAGTGATACTTTAGTCCTCTTCATTTTTGGGGTCCTCGTTGTCTGTTCCTGTTCCCGATTGCAGTGCACGGGTGTGGCTTTTGAAATTGCTGTCCTGTTACTAATAAGCCTCTTTGGTAGTCGAAGAAACATCACTGACGTTACGAATCCATGAAAAGAAAGTCACAAGGGTAACGCGTTATGTGCCGTTAGACATTGCGTTATGCACTAACGATGTGTAAGGTGGAAATGCGTGTTTTCACTTTCGCTGCGCGCGTGTGTTCGAGTTTGTTTATGATTGTGGCTATTTTGGGCGGGTCAGTGTTCTCGCACCTTCGTTCGAAAAAAATCGAGAGCTGCTGTGACGGAGCTTCGCCGCTGCCTTCGCTCGCCTGCGTTCTGTACCCGGTTCGAAACGAAGTCCCCGGTCAAATACCGTAACTACTCCGTGCTCCTTGGAGGTGGCGAGTTGACATTCCTTCGCGGTGGCGACAGGGCGTGATGGTGCAAGTTTGTTCGGAAGAACGTGGCGGCGTATGTATAGTCACTTTTAGCTTAAGAAACCCAGGGCGTGACTTACTGCGTTCGCGTTTCTTGCCTCGTGATTGGTCCTCCGGCGTTCTTATCGGGTAATGCCGCAATCTGATTGGCTGTGGATCGACAATGAGATGCTCGGGCCACGCCCCGCCCCGCCTTTCTTAGCGTGACTATTTTAGTCGTGGCCACTCGGAAACGACGGTGCATAGGCTTTAGACCCCAAACACTCCAAGCACAGATAAACAAATGAGGAATGGTATTTTTTCGCGCTGAGAGTTACGAGTCGACGTAAATCCTTCCGTGAACTAAAAGTGAACGTGTTGGTTTCCGGGATGCGCTGCTCAAAACTTTCTTTTTTAGCTTTTGTTGTGCCGGTGCCGTATTTCCGCCTGCGAAGTGACAGAGTGGAGTTTTTGGGATAAGAAATGAGCCTGGTGG
Organism: Ixodes persulcatus; assembly: GCA_013358835.2. Classification (NCBI taxonomy): domain Eukaryota; kingdom Metazoa; phylum Arthropoda; class Arachnida; order Ixodida; family Ixodidae; genus Ixodes; species Ixodes persulcatus. Next base: position 1,776,533 of record JABSTQ010010111.1, read on the forward strand.
ATACCGGAAGTCGTCTGCTACGTCAGGACAGGAAGCTGGTGGGAGTTGTCCGCTACTCGATGCGAGCACAGCAGACAACCGCCTGCCGCTGCTCGTGCGGGCTGCAGTGGTTTCTATACTTCGTCTCACCTTAGTATGGACTGTTGTTAGCCGCGCGTGCTAAAAGCGCGAGCTAGTCGCTTTGAATGAAGCTGCGGCGGCTGCACGAGCGCTCGTGCAGCAAGTGCTCTAGTCAAGGCAGTCAAGGCTGGTCGCTCGCGCTAGCACAGCCTTCGCGGTTAGTCCATGCTAGGGTGAGACGAAGTATAGCACGAACCTCGGGCCTAAATCGGGGGAGGCGACGTAAGAATCAGATTAATAGACCTATTTGCAAAACACTATCAAACAACATTTGCAATCGCCTCTTTTTTTTTTTTTTTTTTTTTTTGGGGGGGGGGGGGGAGGGGGGTATTGTCATTTGTGTAGGGGATTCTAGTCGGAAGGAGCACAATACAGGAGGACACTTAAAGGGACACTAACAGGGTATTTATGCTCGCCGAGGTTTTTAGTTGTACGTGACATATGAGAGCCCAACTACCCAGAACAGAATTTGCGGCTCGAAATTCGGTTTCTTTCCGCCCGAAAACCGCCGATCAAGAACTGGCCGGTTCGAGTCTCGCTCACTCTCTTTTCCGTGGTCACGGGCCGTTTTTGTAAGGTATCGATGCGACCACCAAATTTAATCAAAGTCGTGGGTCATTAAAGGCACACAGTCAATATTAAAAATAGAAAAAAATATGAAACCCATTTTTTGTGGCTTCAAAAAAGCTGCAAATACGTTGATTGAAAAAAAAAGGTAGCACAGACAACCGGAAGCTTTCTGTGCGTTCACTGCATATCGTGGCCCGTGGGACTAGCACTAGCGGATGGCAGCGGACGACGGGCGTTGGAGCTCTACTTCAGAACTGTCGTTCACGGTACTGGCGAATTCTGTCTTTCTTCGAAAGAGATATTTTGGACCGATCAAAAGAACTGATATTCATCCCGTACGACACGCCCGACCAGCGAGCCGATTGCACGAAGACGTCGCCGAGCCGTCGTCCCTTTCGTGGCTGAAGACATCGCTCGCTCAAACGTCAAGCACGAAGTGCGTACTTCGAGTTGAATACGCACGCGTACGGTTACTTTACGAGGTGCAAATGTGCCCTATGCTTGGTGCTGCTCGACTTCAAGCCGGGAGTGCATGTATTGAAGGGAAATCAGGAAATCGGCAGCAAACTTCCGACATACAGTCTACCCGCTGCATAACTACGTACGATAGAGTTCCTTCAGTAGCTTGGCGGAAAGACGTCCGCTTCACACGCAGAGGGCGCGGGTTCGATACCTGGTGTGGGTGTTCCTTTTTTTTTTTTTTTTTTTTTCAAGCATTCTGCGCTTTTTACATTTCTTTTTTTTAAACAATTATCACAGAAAAAAAAATTGTGGACTATACGTCGCTGCACTAAATGGTATGGATTCCATTTTTCACACCTGCGAACTCAATGTCTATCACTTTCCACAAAATGCAAGGAGCATATGAATCGGGTCGCGTCCGTTTTCCGAGCTTCGCGTAATGGTTCTACAGGAATTGCAGCCAGCCATTGATCCCGACCCGTTGATCTTTCGGAAACTTGTGCACTCTGGCATAACTCTGACCACTTTCAGATGCAGGACACGTGAGGCAACTCTTCTCGCAACATCTTGGGAGTATTCTTTTTGGAGCTGATCACGGGAATTCACCACGGCACTCGGGCGCTCACTACTAATTGCCAATTAAATGTACAAAACAACTCATCTTGAAATACAGAACAGCGAGCGGAACAAACATAACTGCAAAGAAATACCACGGCGAGCGAAGGCATTTCGTCTGCTACGGTGCTATGTGCGGAAAGAGAAAAAAAAAAAAACAAAAAAACCGCATGGTCGGGTGTAGCCACGTGACTTCCGCCACTCACGCTATCCTCTCCACTTCTCCGTTTTGGTTTCGGTTTCGCGCAGTTGCGTTTTTTGGCTTTATTGAAAAAATACGTGACTCTGTAGCAAAATATTAATTGGGTAGTATTCCGTCGCCATAATAAATCGCCTGACAAAAAAGGAAAAAAAAAAATTTGGGGGGGTGTCAGTGTCCTTTAAGCTTCGCCTTTTAGAGTAAAACGCGAAAGCCGTGCAGGCGTGTCTGCGTGACCTAGTCAGTAGCGTGACTACAATTCTTCCGATCTTTTCTTTAAGGCAAATAAATTACTTTTTAAAGTAAAATCATTCGAGACGTGCGGCGTCCTTTAATTCGCATTACATGTCATGTTTTAATCACTTTCATTACACGCGTGACGTCACGTTTCACGTGAGCGTTGTGGGTAGTTTGAAATAACCGCGCGAGGTCATGTGGCTGGGACATCATGGCCCTATCGACCAAGCAGGATTTTCTCGTCCCACCGACGCCTTTAACGCTCCTTAACGCTATCGCACTAAATGACTACACCCAGACTACACCATAGCTCACACGCCATCGTCATACCATGCACGTAAAATTGCAACTATAATCCGTTGTAACTCGAAAGGTAGGGCGAGGGAAAGGAAGGCCGGGGAAAAGGAAGGAGTCGAAACGTTGGAGAGGAGAGGGGGAAACCTCCTCCTCTCTCCAGCGTTCCGTCTGCTTCCTCCTCCCCGGCCTTCCTTTCCCTCGCCCTACCTTCTTGAGTTGCAAGGAACTATATTAGTGTACCAAATTGAAGAACAAAAACAAAGATGGGGGGCAGTCATGATAAACAGAAAAAGGAATCACGAAACAGTTGGATCAATACCCAGGTTATACTTATAGGTAACTAGGCAAAACTACGCAGAAAATATTTTTGGGACCGAAGCGTGTGATTGGATTCGAATCCTCGCCGAATGCTGACGCAGCTCTCGCCCTCCATGAGAGCTGCGCCGGGTTCACGCCGAACGCTGTGACACAATGGCGGACCATAGCCTCCTCTGTACTGACAAAGCCTGGCAGATCGCCACGAGAAGCGGCTGCCGAAATTGAAAAGGTAGAGCGGCAGACAACGGATGAGGGGAGAGCCTCGTGACGGTCGCCCCGCTGCGGCGAGACGCCGAAACACGCTTCTCCCGAGCGATGGAATGTCCGCTCGTGCTCTTCGCGTTCCTCGCGCTACCGCTTCTTTTCTCGTCGGGATTGAAAACCATGTTTTGGGTCCTCGCCGCTGCAAAAGCTGTGCGCTGACGTCCAGGTTCCCCGAGAAAGGCTCTGCGCTACCAGATCCTCGTGCTCCAAATCTGCGACCGGGCACTCTATGGCCCCGTCGTCGAACTGCCAGGCTTTGTGAGTATAGAGGAGGCAATGGGCGGACTTATAGTCGGCGCAGGCACCTACAGCGAGAACCAGTGCCCCGTCCGGAAATGTTCCAAGTAATCGATCGTGATAAATATACGTATATAATATGGTGCAAGATATGGTCATATATCGCCATACCAAGTGCGTGTCTCGTTGTCTAAACGTGTGACGTCTGGTTTGCTTTCATGTTGCTTGCAGATCTCTAACGCCATTGCAGACTCTGCTAAACTAAAAACAGGTGTCACGATCTTTTTTTCTTTTATTTATTCAGAAGGCTTTGGTGAGGCGAATGAAACTGCTGCCGTACAGACGTCACTGGAAGCCAGGGAAGCGAGCTATGTGAGAAAATACATATGACAAAATTCAATGCCGTTAGTGACGCGAAAGAATTACCTGTGTCCCCTTTCGTCACGCGAGTGTGACTTCGGTTAGTTATAGTTATTTTGGGTGAAATTCACGTTTTGATCGAAAGCGCACAGCGATAGCCCGAAATTAAGTTTCCAGCACGCCAGTCAGGCAACCCCCGGGCGCACCTTGGCAAGTTTATCACCAAATATTTTTTGGGCCAGAATTTTGGGAGTGCACTGTAAACGACTTCATTTTCGCGGGCCGAACATTTGGCGCATTGTACAAAGGGTGAGATTCGGTAATATTTCGCGATTCTGAAGGATCTCCCGACTAGAAGATCGGCAAGCGCACGAACACCGCCATCAAAATGGCGTCGCAAAACGTGCATACAGACAGTCACTCGGTTGCTGTCACTTTTCTTACGGTGTCGTTCGAAGTGTTTCTTTCATAACTGTTATATTATTGGATTTTTTTTTTTTTTTTTTTTTTTTTACGGGACGGACGTTGCACTTCATTTCGCAGCTAACGGGAATTTAATGTAGAATTCTTGTTATGTGTGGTCCACGCCATACAAAAATTCTACAGTAAAAGAAGGAAAAAGAAAGGAAGAAGCAGGCGAAATAAAAAGCGGTGCAGACGTGGTCGTGGTCCGTACAACAATGGATTCGTCCACCTTCCTTTTCTGCATCTTTCTCCCTTCACGGCTCCTCTCTCCCCGTCTCTGCATGAAGGGGAACGACGGGCGGTCGCCAAACGTGCCATTAAATCAAACCCCCCCTCCCCCTCTGTTTTCATCGCGCCCATTCCAAGAATCGTCTCTGCTTCGGATCCATGAGTGTTCTTCGGTATGCAGGCGTTCTGTCGATGTGTCCAGAATGTAGAGTCGATGGTTCTGGCGCGGTGGGTAGCCATCTTGCGTGTCCGAAGCCAAGTGCTTACCCCGGGCTCATAAGATGGCGTCGGAATGAGACTAATGATTGTATAGGTTCAAACCATGCATCACGGCCGCTCGATTCTGTTTGCCGCTTCTTTGTTCCACTCAAATTATGTTAAAAAATTACAATTTTTTGCTTTGTGTTTTTAGGCCCTTTTTGCAAGTACTATGCGTGCTGGCTCCTGCCGGCAGTACAAGCCCCTACCAAAAAGCTCTGCGCTCGCCATGATTGGTAGCTTTCTCCTCTGCACTCGCGTCCTCTTCAGCGGTCGCTCTGTTATAGCGTAAAGTGCGGATGGTTTGTAAACAAGCTTGTTCTGCTTTTATTTATTTATTTTATTTTTAATTTGCGAGATTACGTTTTGTCGTTATTTGGTCTCGGTGTAAATTTGTGTAGTTCTACTTCAGCACACCCTGGTGGTAGCTGTGTAATGGGCCTGCTCCCACTTGAAGAGCATCCAACCAACCGACATGAAACGAACAACGTTTTATTTATTTATTTCGTTACCTTTATGGCCGAGGGGGCGCGCGTTACAGAAGGGGGTGGAAAGAAGACAAAAATACATGGAATCGACAAATATATACCACAAAGGAACAACAAATGTATGTTACAGTGAAGAAAAGTAATCTTCAATGGGCAGTTTGGAAACTGATGCCTGGGTGATTGGGGCGATTGTGATGGGCTGGTAGTTCCACTCAGCGCTGGTCTTTGATAGGAATGAATGAATATGTATATATATATATATATACGACAATGAAAGACATCTATTTAATGACGGTACGAGAGAAGTGTGACTGCTCAGAGAGAGGCTCATTTTTCGATGACTGATTATAATGGTAATATTTGTGAAATAAACTAGTCGTGACATTTTTCTACGTATTACAATTTGAGATAAATTTATTCTTTTTTTTTATGATACGCTTGATAAACGAGAGAGAAAATTAAACGCGCACTACGATTTTCTACTGCTTCTAGTTATAGCTTATTAGTAAGATATTCAAGGCCTGAATCCCATACTGATGTTGCATATTCAAGCTTGGAACGGGCGAGAGTTTTGTCGAGTGAAGGATTGAAGATGAAGGTGCCTTAGAGAGGTTACGACGTAAATACCCAAGCATGTAATTAGTGCTGTCAATTTACGTATAATTGGTGTGTTTGCCAGGACAGGTTAGCGGTTAAATGAGGGCCTAGGTACTTCTAGGATGTTGCCTCCCTTGCGGCAGAACCTGCAATGCGGTAGGTGCAAAAGTTACCACTGACTGGAGGCGCGAAAGTCGCATTAATTAACACCTGTTGGCGACTTGGTCGTCGTATATGTCGGCAGTAGTGCTTATTGACAGGCGCGTTATTTTATTGCCCTTTTACAACACGGATGTGTTGCGAAAGTTGCCAACCAGGCTGTTTCTTTTTTTATGTTTGTGATCTAAATGACTTGTGGTTATCTTTCGTCATTTGTTATTAGTAAAAAGTAACGCCCAATAAACACACGGAAGAAGAAGATTCGCAAGGCTCCCTGTTGTCTTAATCCTGTTCGGCTGTGTTTATTCGGCGCTGTTTTCTTTAAATATGAACCAACTGGCCCAAACCTCCACTTTGCTTTCGTTTTTTTTTTTTTTTTTTTTAGATCGCAATATTTTTGCGAGCAGCGCCGATGATGACGAAAGCGGTAATTGTATGTCGTTTTTATTTTTTCATTCACAACCACGGCCCTTATTGTACTACGTTCTCATACATGTTCCACACTTTGGGCTGAAATTCGGCCAAGTTTGACAGCCTATGTATGCGCGCGCTCGCTGCTTTCATGGGAAGGGGCCGTAACGACGTTCGTAGTAGCTTTGGGAACATCCAGGACGGTGCAATCTGGTAATCGGTTTATTGTCTTAAATAATGATTTAGTATCTTTTCGAACGATACATGGGTGTCTCTTTGGTGTGGTCAGAACATGTTTAAGATTTAGACAATAAAATGCCTGCCATCGGAACTACTAGGATAGGATAAGAGTACAGGGGAAGCTCTTCCTATCTCTCCATTTCAGCAAAGCGAAGGCTGGAGAGGAGGCGACCTCCTCTCCAGCATTCGCTCGGCGGAAGTGGAAGGGGTGGGAGGAGCTTCCGACGACCAGTTCGCGCTTTCCACTTTTCCCTTGCTTCCTCCTCTCCCCCCTTCTACCCTGTCCATCGTTGCCTGCTTCCTCCTCCCCCATGGTTAGGAGGATCTTCTGCCTTGCAGAGTCTCGAGAGTCGAGTCTGGTCGTCGGCCTTTAACCTGTCGTCGAGTACAGTGCGATGTTAAGCAGTCATTTGGGGCACTAACCTAAGGAGTAAGACTGTATGCCCGCCCAGCCCTTTCAAAGTAAGACGCAAAAACGTGCCGATGTCTTCTTCGCGCCAACAGTAGGGAGTTTTAATAGAGCAATACGCGATACTCCGCTGATGCATGGCACCGTTATCGGTTATCATTATTGGAGGTATCGGATCGATCTACTGAAATTCCCTATTATTTCGATACCTCCAGTAGCGATACTATGCATGCGCAAAGACATCGGTTGAGCATCGGGTTCTGTTATGGGAGTCGTATCGGAACGATCGCTTGACATTAGGGAGTTTTAATAGATCGTTCCGATACCTCTAACAACGATAACCGATGACGACTCGATGCATGCATTCGGAGAGGCGTCATCGGAGGTGTCGGAGCGATCTACTAAAAATTCTTACTGCATGATACAGCGACCTGCATGATACCCACGGGGTGAAAACACCTTGTGTGCGCATTAAGGACGCTGCAGGAGCGGGTTTTTTTCCTTTATTGTTACGAGTCGTTGGCTTCCTCCTTGTCCGCTCGCGCGTGCGGGCTTTCCGCGCGTCTGACTTTGTTGTTGGCGGCGATTGAAGATACGGCCGTCGTCCTAATGGTGGCCGGGGGCGCGACGAAGGTCTGGGTTAGCGGGCTAGCAGGCATCCGCGCCGTTGTACAATGGCGGTAGCAGGGTCGCCCGAACGTCTTTTACCCGGATGTCGTGATCCCGCCGCGCCTCGGCCGTGTTCCTCGAAGGGACCGTGAACAACAGCTCTTAGGCGAGGAGGCCGTGGTGCTGGATTATAGTATACGTCACACCTACCGGTGGCCACTCATCCCCACTTCAAAGCGCCTCGTGCACTAGCGTTTTTGATGTCGTCTTAATGAGGCCGAGCGCAGACACGGGGACTTTTAGTACATCGTTCCGGTAGACCTCCGATATCCGTTACTAGGGAGTTTTCGTAGATCATTTTCGCTGTCCCCCAACGCTCTCCGCAACCCGCTACGATACCCGGAACTCTACAGTCAAGGCCACCGGCGCGCAGGCGCAGTAGCGGCTTCTTCGTTGCGGAGGGCTTAGTGGAGGGGGGGAGCGCGGTCTACGAAAACTGCCAATTAACGATACGATGCAAACGCATAAAGCGACAGCGGTGTATCGGGTATCGTTATGGGGGCTATCGAAACGATCTACTAAAACTCCCTACACATTGCTGCGTCAGCGTTTTGCTGGGCGTCGTTTGAAGTGTGAGCGTAACAGAAGCTATGCTAGAGCGAGCTCTGGGCTTTCGGCATCCCTGTCAAGCACGCGCACTCGTGCAGTGCAAGCAGTCTTCTGGGCCAGATGCTCGCGCTTGTAGCATCGGCTGCATCTGAACTTCAGTTGAAACAAAAGTATAGACCATTTTGTTGAATTGCCCAAGCATCAAAAAGACTGCCGGAAACTTATGTACACGTGCAGCACGTGCTGGCGCCTGCAACAACGATTGCTCGAAAAAAAAAAAAAATTGCAAAGAGAACAAACGTAAACTTTGCATGTGCGTTCCTAAACTCCTTATTTCGATTATTTATACTTCTGATCTTTTATATACGGTGAAGGCGAGCGCGTGCGGCGCGTGTACCCACGTTCCCAGAATTCTGTTCGTTGCTCTTGTAATTTAGTGAAAAAGGTTTATTAATTGCCCAGTTGGCGTACCGTCCGCATCCTGCTGGTGGTCATTCATGCTTGTTCTTGGCGCAAAAAAAAAAAAAATGGCGTTGCGAAACTTATGTTGCAGACGGTATAGACCTTTCCAAAAAGGAGCGCGTGGCCGGTGCCATTTTTAGTGTTTGTGCGTATGGCGCGTGCTTTGCTCGCTTTCCGAAGCGACGAACACGCACGTGCTGGGCTGTGAAGATCGCACGCTGGACTGTGATTTTGTAAACATTGGAAACGTCTATACTCGCTCATCAGTACCACAATGGCCGCCGCTGTGACGTCAGGGCAAGCTACGTATAGGTAGAGAAGGCTGTTCGTTAATGATTCTAGTGTGTCTTCCATGTTAAGAGTAGCAGAAGTGCGACATAGTAACAGTCGCACAGCTCGTACACCGCACAAAAAGACACTGCGTTCGCCGCAGGCGTGACGACAGACTTGTCTGCGGACGCGCCCTCGAGCACGTTTGAAGGCATGCTCTGGCTTCATAAATGTGTGTGCGCTTCGAACATGTGTGCGGACAGCTTCTGCATGACCTATATGTGACGAGAACGCCGTACAAGGAAGAAAGTCAGACGGTCTCTGCTGCAAACCGTCTTTTTGTACGATGTATTGGTAGCGTGAGCGCGAGTTTAGAGCGCCTCCGTGAAGATAAGTGAGAATCGCGTCGAAGGAGGCCGTGCCGTATGTACGCCACTGGGACGGAGGAAAAAAAAAATCGGCCGCGGTTGTGTGCATACTATACTGGCTACGCACACACGAACGGGCGGAGAGCGTCGGAAGCTCGCCGCGAAGTCCGAGCCTTTGGCTATCTTATCTGTCGCATTGCGCGTCGTCGTTTCGAAGCCGGGTCGAGCCGCGACTGATAGCGTCGTCCCGATAAGTGGGCACGCGGGCTGGTTTCGACTCCCGGAAAGGAATGGGGGAAAAAAAAAATTACTTATGTAGGCTATGCAATATGCCCGGACCAGAGTGTTTGGCCGATGGGTGGAGCCTGTCACCCGCTAAAACAAGCGGTCCTTACGACAACGCGAAATGGAGGGATTTCGCTTTTGGCCACTCTACTTACGTGCGCTAGTCCAAATGACATTTTGTTATGCCTGCAATTGGTTACTGTATTCAAGCACTGGCCACCCTTTAGTGATCTCCAAAAAAGATAACTTACAAATGAGCTTTATTTCTTTTGGTTTCAAACAAAATTAGGCTTTCTCAAACAAAAATCGGTCTGGATATTGAGCGCAAGGGTTCGCAGCGCCTCTCCTAGATGGCGCCCGTCTCGGCAATGAATTTCTGCGTTGGTCATTTTAGAGACCTAATATTCAAAGTACTCAAAATTCACTTTCACAAAAGAGGAATAAGTTTAAGCGCATATAATTTTAAGAGATCGTAGCAGATAAGTATGTTTGAGCTTCTGGCTACGTGTGCAGCGCCAAAAACACTTACATTAGCGATAAATACTTTTTATTACAATGGTGGGTCACAGCATGCCTTTCGTGCCTAATCCAGATTGGGTTCGAAATTCGATAGCACAAAATGGCGGAGGCAAGGTGTCACCTCCTGGTTGCCTAGTACTTCCAGCTGTGGTTGCTGGATTGTCGGCGTCTTCAAGAGAGTGCCAAACTCTCCCAATGTAAAGGCCTCTGGCCCGGACACTTCCGATGCCTGCGTCGTTCGAAAAGACTGATGTAGTTATACTTCTTTTTTTCTTTTATTCCAGCGTGAGATTTCGGAGGCATGTATGTATAGTACACCTTTGACAGTTTCTAAAGGCGCAGTCACACTGATAATACGTCTTACAAAAGACTGTCTGAGGCGTGCTCACTATACTCACACATCGTACGTAAAGTCTCCTCATGCTTTTTACATACTTATCTACGCTTGGAACAAATGTGCAGACAGTTTTAGTACGACCAGCGTCACGTGACGGTCGCGCGGGGAAGAAACGCGGCCCAGACAGTGTTTGCAGCCTGCCTTTTCTGTATAATGTATTAGAAGTGTATCCGCGCTTAAATGGACCTTTTCTCTTTTTTTCTTTTTTCACGTTGGTCACGGCGGCGATAATGCGGAAGAGCTCGTGTCAAAAACTAATTTAGTATTAGATAAGATATCATCGAGGACTGACGAGAAAGCTTTAAAAAATAAACACTGAGACAATTAAAGCTGTAATATTTCGTACAAAGCATAAACCTTTTTCATCGATATGCGGGATTACCTGAAACTCGGTTAACGACGAATCGGTAGGTAATTTTAAAACACTGGGTATAGTGTTTTCTCGTAATGTCACCTAAAACCACTGTAATGCGTACTTAAAAAAAAAAAAAAGCTAAGGTTATATAGGGCTGATAGGCCATCGCCGGTATATACTTCCAACATCAATAAAACCTTTATTGCTTTAAATTGATATTTTATTTCTATTTAAATCACTGTTCCTTAGTTGGAGTAAAACCACAATAACAAACCCAAAGGAAGTGCACCTAATTAAAAAAAAAAAAAAATGCTAAGAACCAAGTGCACCATATATTTCGCATACAGAAAACTTGTTCGAAATTTATAATATCCATACTATTAAAAATTTATATAGCTATAGACCAGTGGTTCTCAAATGGGGGTCCGCGAAGCTCAGCCTTATCAGTCAAGCCCGGCAATAAAAGTTGTATTTTCTCAGATTGAGAGGAAACCTTCCAATTTCCCGGTGAGTTTTCTTGTGTACATGTCAATAAAGCGAGTCTACTTCACACTAGCCCTTAATTGCATCTATTTATTAAATTTCTATCACAATTACCCTACACCTTTCTCTTCCCCGGACCACGACTGGGGTCCTCTATCATCTCCGCCGCTCCACAAAGGGTCCGCGAAACATCATTGGTTGAGAACCACTGCCATAGACTATCCACGAGGCTAAAAAAAAAAAAAAAAAAAAAAAAAAACTGCAACATAATACCTCCTTCTTGGTAAAATTGTAAAATTTACAAAAACATGTTGTAACGTATCAAACTCGTTATTGGCAAGTACCGACGTGTCGACTGAATATCGAAAAAGAAATGTTAGCTTACCGAATCCCAAGACTTCTCAATTTATTAATTTCCCACCATATTGACATAGATAAACTGAGTTTCAATGAATTGCGTACAATCATGTATAGCTTTGACATAGTGTACTGATTATTGGTTCTGTATATTTTTGTATGTTATAATATGTGCTCTCGGTTAAGTTGTTAATGTAGAAGTTCCTCCTCATGTTGCATGTATTTGTATTTATTTATGTAAATATAGACCCGGTGTATTCATATTCGACTGAAAATTAACCAAATGATCTCGGTTAGATATGCTTGCTCTATAAATAAAAAAAAAGTATTTTCGTAATTGCTGCAGAATGCCACTGGGGCCGAGAGCTCGTCAAGCCGTCGACCGGGGCTTTTTTTTTTTTTTTTTCGGCCCCAGCATTACCTGTAATGGGCAATGAAAATAAAATTATTATTATTATTATTATTATTATTATTATTATTATTATTATTATTATTATTATTATTATTATTATTATTCAAGATGGCGGGCAGTATAGGACAAATGCAGTGGGTGCTCTCAGCCTTTTTGTGATGAACAAAAGAATCTTCGATGCGGAGCTTGCGGAAAGCGTGCGCACATGGAAGTGTGTCATACTTCCGGATAGTGAGGTTGGACGAATGCTGCCTGGGGTGCACTTATATATGTCTTACTTTTTTTAGAAACATCATTGTCGCACGTCAGCACGTCTTTACGCCGGGTCGGTCCACAACAACCAATTTACCGTGTTTTATGTAGTCAGCTTGATGTTATCTATTTTGACATGAGCAAGGCATTCGATTTAGTAGGCCATAATCTACTCTCGAACAAATTACAGCGAATGAAAGTGACAGGATCAATGCTTGCTTGGTTTTCTTGTTACCTATGAGGCGGCCAGAATGCTTCTTCATATCACACCTTTTCTGGTGTCCCCCAGAACTCGGTTCTGGAACCCCTATTGTTCACATTGTCAATGATGTACAGTCGTGCCTATCCTTTATACTCATCCGTTCTTCAGTTTGCCGATGACATGAGGATAGATCGAGAAATTCAGTCAGAGGCAGACTGCCTCGAGCTGCAGGGAAATATAGACAGAATTGGACACCGGTGCCCGCTCAGTAATTTAGTGCTGAATAGAACAATAGCGAAAGGTGTCACTTACGTTCGCAAAACTGGACAAATTATGTTCCCCTACGAAAATGAGTCCGAGAAAATTGCGCGGACTGAAAAAATTCGAGATCTGGGTGTTTACTTCGACTCAAAACTAAAGTTTCACTCTCATGTAACATTTTTTTACTGTTATGAAAACGCTCGGTGTGATCAGCCGTATAACGAGTGAATTCTTGCAGCCTTTCGCACGCAACGCCAGTGGCCAAGAAACTCCTTTGTTGCGGTATCACTTCGAGGACAAAAGCGAGCGTTTTCATTTAATCTCTTCTTCGCAAAACTTGATGGCGTAGCTGGGGGGTCGCAGTACCGCCCAGTGACGATATTTGAATGCGGCTCATAGATTGGACTCGAGCAACACTCGATTTGGGCTCGTGATAATCGATGGCTCGAGAAGCAACCGGGTAGTGGCCCGTGTCCAATCGCTGCAATGACGACAATAGCCGAATCATAACAATGTCTGGAACTCAGCGCGTGTCCTGTGCCTTGCCAACCCCAGCGCGTGGCTATGATCAACATTGGCGGCAAATAATCGGCTCCAGATCACGTGGCTCCTCTTACTGGCTGCGAGTTGAGGGGGTGAACGCTGTTCGTTTTTTTTTTTTAATATTTTTTCTGTGACTGATTGCGTGTGGTGAAAAACGAATGGGTGTTTCACGGGTCATTAACGTCGGGGATCTGTTTTGAGCGGTATTTGCGCAAGTACAAAAATCGTAGCATCGTCCCTTTAATTACTTGCAAAACGAACCGCACAGTTATTCCAGTTATTTGACTACAACATCGAAAATCTGTATCACCGCAGGCTCTCTGTTGACATTTTATTTCTCTTCATACGTTTACGCGGCAGGATTTATTTTCCTGGGATTTTATCATCTACGTATTTCGTTGCGTGTGCCACGCTGCAGCACTGTGTCTGGTAGCGCATTTTTATCCCCCTGAGGCAAATATGTTGAACCCTGTCACCCGCATGCAACCGAAATACAATGACTTTGCCAAAAACTAGACATATTCAACGACATCATTTCAGGTCTTCGCGCGCCATTAAAGACATTGTAACGCAATTGATGTTGTTCTTGATTTTTTTTTTTTTTTGTTTGTTACGGTTGTCCCTGGAGCAAATCGGTGAATGTACTTCTGTGGTCTGATTGGACGTGTATTTATCTGCATTGATGTTTGTCTTCACTTATTTTGTGTTATTTCCTTCGTGTCGCTTTTTAGTTTGTAGGCCTTTTTCCGCCTTGATTTCCCTCTCTTGTTTATAGTCTTTGTCTCAGTGTTTTCCTCGTGTTTCAACAAAAAGGCCACTGGCTGTTCTTGAACACGCAATAAACATTATTATTATTATTATTATTTTTGTTATTATTATTATTATTATTATTATTATTATTATTATTATTATTATTATTATTATTATTATTATTATTATTATTATTTCTGTTATACTAATAAAGATGACACCGAGCGGTGGAAGCTCGAAGTGCGATTGGTATCCAGAAGGCGAGGTTGCGCAAATCTCCTTCCGGAGCTTTCGCACCTGCGTAAAGCGGGCCCGCGCGTGCTCATAAACCTCCTTGGAAAAGGTTCTTGGTGGACTTCATCGCAATACGACATTTTAGTAGAGTGGTGATTCGGTGCCGGTTTTTTTCTCTGTTTATTTTTGGCATTCTGTTCAGATGTCTAAAGCATTGTTGTTTTTGTTGTTGTTGTTTTTGTATCGGTAGAATTGTCTCGTGAGGTCGTCTCAGCGCATGACCTGTACTCTACTTTGTTCTTCGTATGAGCCAGCTGTGTCTGCGCTTCGCGTTTGATTGTTATCTGCGTTGCGGAAAACATACTCCTCGGTCTGCTGTCGGGGGATTTTCATGATGCTTTTGTTGGAATTAAAGGGAAGATTCCCGTGGGTAGGTAACGCGAAACGCATGCGAGGGGAGTGATAAGCGGATACATTAAGAAGAAGAAACGTCAAAATTTCGAACGTCCTTTCGGGGAGAATCGAACCCAAAAGCTCCCGTCGCTCAATCACCCAAGGAAGAAGGAAGGAGAGTTGTGAAGTGGTAGTCATTATGTGCCGTTCTCCTCTCCTTACTGTGCGCATGCGCGGGTCGCGGGACGAGGCGCTCGCTGGCTGCGCCGGAGTCTGCTGCACAGTGCCTCGCAAGAGGAAGGATTGGTCTGAAAATGAAGATAGCTGGACTAAAGTATAGCGACATGCTTAGTATGATCATCTTCATTGGTTGAAAATGTACGAACATTTGATGCCATAGTTACCCGTCATAAGGTTCGTTGCTATTAATGGGCGGAATATAGCCCTAATAAAAGACAATCGATACTAACGTGGTAATCCAGGAGCGGGAAAAAAAGAAACCGGCAAGGACAACGCAAAGCATTTCGTCGAGGTCTGCAACGAAACACGGTAAAACACAAGCCCGCTTTTTGTTTTGTCTTTCCTAATGCAGCACTGTGGTTAGTATTGTTAGCTTGATTTGTTGGCTTATCGAACACCAACTCTCCTGACCCATCATTGTTGTTGTGACGTCATTTTGAGCAACTGTCTAGAGCGATCTCACGCTTAACGTCTGCCGAGATAAAAGAAAAAGGTGTGGGTACGTTTATACAGCCTGAACCTAGTCTGCCTCAACGGGCAACTTCTCTCTCAGCTGTAGGTGAGAAATTTAGCCAGTTCAGTACAACCGCTAGCATGGGGCCTTTAGCGTGCACCACGCAGTAGTGATACACGACCGCAAGCCGGTACGATGCTCGATAAAAGGTCTATAGGCGTACCGTGCTACAACAAAAGCGTTTGTGTCAGGTGAAATTTAAGTTTTTTGCTTTGGGTCGGCGTAGCTCATGTGCAACGCGTGGATGTATTTGGGATCTGTAAGAGCGACGTCTTCGTGACACGTTGGAGCGAAGTCTACAAGACCCGTCGGTGACGTCACAAACCCATTGTCTCCATTGTGTGTTCAGTGAAAAAAAGGAAATCAGTGGCGCTGGCTCGAGCTCGCGTTCTTTTCTATTTGTTTTGTGTGTTTGGAAATACTGCCAGTCTTGGGTAGAGATTCTAGCTGGAACGAACACAAAATAGATGCATCACGTTTCACACCTCATCGTCATATGCACCAGCTTGTGTTCCCTTTTCTTGTATTGGAAATGTATAGAACGCTGCTCATGTGTTCCTAAGTTCACCGCTGAAAGGCGAAGCTGAGGTGCGCTGAATTGTATACCTGTAGCGTCCGCTCAAACGTTAAAAACCGATCGGTCGAAATTAATTCAGTAATCGTTTTCGCTCGTGCGTGCTACTTCCACTAATGGAGCAAGCAAAACACAAATAGACATACAAATTCTGAGATAACTGGGCCGCTATAATGTATTACTCGTGACCATATGTGTCCTACTTTTTTTTTTTTGTTTGTGAACAAGTCACTAAAGTTTGTTTAGCAATTTGTCGACTTGGGCAACTTGATACAACGTAGTGATTAGAACAACACCGACAGAACAAAAAAATTCGCAAAAGCACAAGGATAGGGTCTCAAATGCTTTTTGCTATTTTCTTTTTTTTTTTTTTTTTTATGGAAGATACCCTAAAAACGATTGGAACGTGTGGACGAGCGCGTACTGCGGCAACTGTTCTGCCGGTAACCCGGCAACGTTAAAACTAAGAAACGAGATGGAGTGTATGAGCAGTGTTGTCGAAGGTTCGAACGGAGGCTCGAAGACCTCGCAGCTTGTGCCGCGTTGTACTGGCGGCCGACAGACAGCACAATGCCTGCTCCGTTTTGTTGCTTGACGGTCGGCATTGTCTCTCCCTTTCTCTTTCCCCTTGTCTCTCCAGTGCATGCACGTGGAAGGTGCAAACACTGCCGGTATATTCGCATCATCTGTTATCGGTAGCGTCCCTTCTTCTCATAATGTCGGGTGAAAAATAAGATAATTATTACGAATATTAATAATTAACCACCGAACATAACGAAGCCTCGAGGATGGAAAGCGCTCAAAAATACTTGTCAACTTGACATTTCTTCTTCTTTTTTTTTTTGTCGTTTGTGTTTGCGTGTTTTATGCGTGTATTGGGAACAGTGGTCATTTTTTAAGGACAGGTAACGTGGCGGATGTGAGACAGATAAAAGACTGGCACCACAGAAAACTCGGAAGCAGTCGACTCCCTCTAGCAGCGAACGCCCGGAGCTCATAAACGCAGTGGGCGCGTTCAGTAGCGGCCCCGGAGTCAAGGAGTCACTGACTCCTTCCACTGGACGGCCAAAAGTCACTTCCGGTGCACATAACTCCGGGGCTTCGGAGTCAAGCTCCGAAGCACCGAGTCCGGAGACGGTGCACGTAGAGTCAAAGGAGCTAAAGATGACGTCATTTCCTAACTGGTGACAGTTTCCGGCGCTAAAAGAGAAGAAAACAAACAAAATGGCGGGATACGCTGCTTCGGTTCTGTCGCGGGTGTGCGGTTTGCTCGCTTTTGTTAATGAAAAGTGCTCAAGGTAAGACGAATAACACGTTCGAATTTCTTTTCCAGGTAAGGCTCTTTTCGGAAAATGCATTGGGCCGTATTTCGTTCGGTTTGAATATGTTAATAAACAACGTAAACGTTCATTTGACTCCGTGTCTTGATCGCCGTTGCACGGAAACTCGGTGAATATCGACGATAGTCCTGTACGCGCTGAACAAAGCAAGGCAGGGTATGAACGCGAATTCGGTAGCCGGTTGGACACTCACGCAGAGCATGATCCCGATTGATGTTTTGTTTGCGTAGCTAAATCGGGGCGCACGTTGGCTGACGCTCGTTTCGGCCGACAAAACCTTGATCGCCGAGCGCCGCCGTACTTCCCGTGTGTATACGAATACATTTTATATGAAGTTTGTTACGAAGGGCAGAACAAACGTATGGCCGTATAAAAGTATCGCAACCGGTGGCGTAGATTCGCCCAGCCCTATATTTTGCGTGTGCTGACGACGTTTTTTGTCGGTTTTTATAACCGTAGCTGCCTTTGCACCGCCAGGCGAAGGGCTCGATCGCGTTGCACCGCTTCGAACAGCAGCGCTGATGTGTACAGTCACCCGCTTTTTCTTCAACGACCTTGTAAAGATTTCTTCAATACCGGCGTCAAATAAAAGCGATCGTGCTCGCCATCGTCTGCTTCCAGTTTATTCGGAGACCGTCTGGCACAGGGGAGGAAGCGGAAATTGCGTAGAAGCAGGTTTGGAGCCGCAGGTTTTTTTGCCGTTCAGTAGGCGCTCCGATGACCCCAACTCGAGTCACTCCGTTCGGAGGCAAGGGAGGCGCTACTGAACGCGCCCAGTGGCGACCGGCGAGTGAAACGGAGCCCGTACTCGCTTTAGTTTACGTCTTGAGCTCCTCGCCAATACCTCCGCCACTTTCTATCTGCAGCGCGTCTCTTCTTCGGGTCGAGTGAAAGTCGGGGGACGCGAGTGCCCTACTCGCCGCTCCCCTTCCGGGTTCGGACGCCACTCGAAGAATGAAGCGAACTGTTCGCAGCGGCGTCCAGGTGACAAAAGACGCACGGAGGGGAAGGGGTCCCTACATCGGCGACCTCTGCGCCGAGATAAGGGCGCCCGTAGTGGGGGGCCATTATCGGCGCCGGAGCTGGGACCTGGGGCTTCCTCCTCCACCGCGCGGGAGTCGGTCGCTTGCGCGACGACGCACTCGGGTTATCATATGCCGGGCGAGGGAGTGCGGCTCTTATCGGGCTGCTGCCAGGAAGCACTGCCTGCCGCCGGCCGCGCGTGGTGTGCCTCGCGTCAGGTCAGACGCCTATCTCTCACTCTCTCCCTCTTTCACACTCACACCGCGTGCATACGCGGCTGCCTATGAGCTATGCAGCAATGTGTGTGTGGGAGTGCGTGCTCGACCTTATTCAATTGGCAGCGGCCTTTATCTCCAAGGTCCTCCTACAATGCATGAAAAAATCGTTTCAATTTGTTTCGAAAACACTATACAATCGCTTCAGAAAGGAAAAAAAGAAAAAAAAAAGAAAGAGCTGTATACTGTATAAATATTATTATTTGTTTTCATTTTTTTTAATTTTTTTGTTAAACTTAGCAGGGAAACCGGTGCCTAGGATGGCTTGAGAAGCGTGGGACTTGACGCCCTGCACTTCTTAATTAGGCTATCGAATTTTCGTTGTCACGCGAAGAAGGTGAATGAACACGGGGCAGAGTTTGAACACGAGTGCTGCGGCAACATTCGGCTGGTGTTCGTGTTCTCACCGAGTGGGCACCGAGTGCCAGCCGAACGATGACGGATCTCTCGGGCGTAGCACGATTGCCCCGTGTGCAGAATCCCTGTTGCAAAAGCCCCGCGTCATTAGCCCCACGTTTCGAAAACCCCGCGTTCAATTACCCCGTCCCGTAGTCTCCACGTGCCAAAAGCTTCGTCTTCACTGCCCCGTCCCACCCTCTTTGCGCTTCAACCCGCATTAAGGCTATTTTATGTTAAAGAAACACCAAAATTATACAAACGTTCACCGCCGAACTCTTATAATGACGTACCGTGGCTAATTGCATAAACCTGTATTACCAGCGATGAACTCCGCTGTCAGAGAGGTAAATCTGTTTACCTTTTGCCCCTGCACCTGAGACTCAAGGAGTCCAAATAAAGATTATTATTATTATTATTAGTATTATTATACTCAGACGCAGAATTATAGACTTTATCTACCTAGACGGATACAAATATATTTTAGAACGACGTAAGAATTGAACTGGTGTTTGGTGATGTATACATGATAAGTATGGCGCCATGAGCTGCGGGTTAAGAGTTTTGACAGAACCCACTTCGTCGGAGCTGCGAGTCCGCGCGTGCTTCAGAGTCGACGAAAGGTTTAGTCAATGTTTACGCATGAAATCTGTGACTTTCAATAAATATTTTGCCTTTGACTGATATTTTCTGTTTGTTCTAACTTCCAACATCACAAGACGTGAATGTGTATAGCGTACGCCTGAGGGACGGGAAGCTTTATCCAGTCATTCCTTAATTGAGTCCCGGGAACGGCATGCTTATGTTAGGCAAGCTGGAGTGCACCGTTACTCTCTCTCTTAGTTAAAAATAGAATGCTCCGCCATCGCGCTGAAGACCCGGCCACTTGACACGAGGGATTCGCGTCATGGGCTTCTGAAACGGGGGGCTTTTGAAAGCGGGGCAAAAAGGCCGGGGTGTTTGCCGCGGTGCATTTGACACGGGGCTTTTGACATCGGGTGATTTCGTGCACCACCCGGATCTCTCGTGTCCCTGCCCCGCGTGTGCTGGCCTCCGGTCAGCCCCGTATAAAACTTGAAGCACCGCGGCAACATGGTCACTGGCAGGGTGAGAAGGGCAGGGAGGAGCTTCGGTTGATCCAGCGCGAGCTTCGCGTGCCTTCAACGACGCTTCGGCGTCTCGTGCACCTCGAGCGCCTGCTGGAGGGCCGGGCGTTCCAAAGACACGTCCTGGAGTTCTCACCCTTTCGGCGTCTGTTGGCGACGAAATTTTTCGGTGGTTCCTATCTGTGACGTGAGCGACCCTGCAGCGATGCTTTTGGTGGCGCAAGTCACCAAAAAGAGGTGGCCAAAGACCCCTCGAAATAGGTTTGTCTTCCAAGTTAGTAGCGTTAAACGCGTCAGTGCACGAAGCCCCTGCATCGTGCGGCCCTTGGAAGCGAATGGCGGCGGAACACTCGCTCCTGCACACACACGTCTCGCGCGTTCGCGCATCCATAGTTGCCAGTACTGGTGCGCGGAGCGTGAATTTTAATGCGATCCCGAAGCACGCGCGCGCTAGTACGCAGCAGACGACAAAGGGAGCGGACGAGCGGCTTGCATTCTTTCGCATTCACAACTCATAAGAAATGCTGAGGTGTACCTCGAGCTTTTTTTATCGAGGGGCTTTATCGGAGGCGAGTGGTCTCTTCTCGGCTGCGAGTCTCGACTGCAGACTCCTCTTCCCTCAGCGTTGATAACGTCGACGTGCATGGCCCCACCCTGAGTCGGAGAACTCGCCGAACGCGTGCGTTCCCACGGTTGCTGTGTGGCTCAGACGGCAACGACTGTGGCATGCGTGCGTGTGGGCCTGCGGTTCGCGGGCTTGTTTGGGCCTCGTTGAGAGACCGTAATCCCGCCCCCGTCTGCTTCGTCTCCCGCTTTCTCGCGTGCACATCCTCCCCCCCTCCCCCTTTTTTTTTTTTTCCTATGAAATACGTTGCCAACACCGTATTTCCAGGTACGGTGTCGGGAAGCTGAGGCTATATCGTTTCGCCCCGTCGTGGACCCTTTTCACATTTCTGGAGGGCGGAAAACGGTTTCCTGCGACTTCGGACAAAGCTTCAGATAACCGGCAACAACGATTTTGAGCATCAAGATGGCCGACGTGCTGACAACGCAATTAATGCAAAGGTGCAAGCGAGCTGGACAATAATGACGATAATAATTTTTGGATAAGGGGAACAATGTAGACAAAGAACAGACACAAATCTCCAAGCACAACTAGGTGACCGGTGCTTCGACCGAAAAAAAAAAAAAAAATCCGGCTGGTCTTGGTATGGAACCAGGGACCTCTCCCTCTCCAGTGGAGCGCTCTACCAACTGAGCTAACCAGGAGTTAGACGTCAGTCGAGCAAACGGGTTTTATTAGCTGCCACTAGCCTAACACCGACATGGGTGACCGGCCTGCATTTTAAGGTTATGATGATAATGCAATTAATGAAGGTGCAAGGGATCTGGACAAGAATGACGGTAATAATCCCTGGAGAAGGGGAACGAAGGGGACAAAGGACAAACACAACTAGGTGACTGGTACAAGCGAGCGTGTCCAGCTCGCATACACCTTTGCATTAATTGCATTATCAGCATAACCTTAAAATGCAGGCGTTTCACCCTTGTTGGTGTTAGACTGGTGGCAGCTGAAAAAACCCGTTTCCTCTACTGATGTCTAACTCCTGGTTAGCTCAGTTGGTAGAGCGCTCACTGGAAAAGGAGAGGACCCTGGTTCGATACCAGGACCAGGCGGATTTTTCCGGTCGCGCACCGGTCACCTAGTAGTGTTTGGAGATTTTGTCCTTTGTCTCCCTTGTTCCCCTTCTCCGTGGATTATTATCGTCATGGCTGACGTGTCGTTTCTCTGAAGCGAATCGAGCAGAGGCCATTAGTTCGACCGAAACAAAATTTGGTGTCGTCGGATTTTTTTTTTTTTTTTTTTTTTGTGCGTGCGTTTTGTTTTTGCGGTTTCCGCTTCCTGCTTTGCGTGAGGTTGCCTTCTCGGGGCGCAAGGAGTTCGGCCGAAAGCCATTCGGCCATTCCTAAAACCCGGGAAGACGCGCGTCGCGCATTGCAACGGGCGTACGCCTTCTTCTCGACATAGAGAAGAAGCAGGAAAGGCAGGAAGAGGGGGCGAGGGTGCGGCAGCATCGGGTCTTCAAGGTTGCCAGACCATGCCGCGCGGGGCGATGATGCTATTTAGGGACTCGCCCCCCCGCATGCCCGTAGCGTCGTCCGCCGGTCACCGCGGACGAGTTAATAGGGAGTTTTAGAATAGCGCACGCTAAAGCTTTGCGTGCGCAAAGAATAGCGTCGTCGCCACTGCGCATGCTCCGAACGCAAACCAGGTTTTGCGCTTTGCGTGTGCAATTTTAGCGCGCGCTATTTCTCGGAAATAGCGTGCGTACGCAAAGGGTCTTTGCGCTCCTCCTAAGGAGGATTCGTGATGAGAAGTTGGCTGAAGCCAAGACGAGCACAGTTAAAAAAACAAATGGCGGCCCCCAGGACCATGGCTGCGGTCGCTTTGGCGGCGTCGTGAGCGCGACGTCGGCGGCATCCTCGCGACTGCGATTTTCAATACGGGACGACACTGCACTCGGTTTGGAAAACCCAGTAGGGTGGGCAACAATAACCGGCAACTTGATGCTTGCGACGAGCGAACATTTATCGGCGAAGGCAGCGAAGGTCAGTACACTCTTGCCGAGGCGACGCATGCGGCGGACACGACCAGTCGACCGCTCGCGTCGCACTCTCACGTTTAAACAAATGTAAAATTGTTACTCCGGACCAAAAATCTTGTTTTTTCTAAAGTTGCAGCATTTCGTGTGTGAAATAAAAATCGTGACTGTATCTTGGTGGCGTTGCAAGCGCGAGATGCTTGGGCTTTTGCGTCGCGGCGGAGAAACGCTATTCTAAAACTCTCTTGCGTCGCGTGCGCTAAAGGAAGCGCTAAATTTAGCGCTAGCGTGCGCTAAAATTGCGTACGTTATTCTAAAACTCCCTGATAGCGTAGCGGAAAGCAGCCGACCTGCCCCAAGCGGCAAAGACGCTGAACCTCGATGAGAGACGCCGTAAAGCGGCAGACGTTTTCCCGTCTTGGTGTCGCCGGGTGCTTGCGTCGCGCTCGTTGGGAGACGTGTGTCGTATCGCGCATACACGTGGGGAGAGCGCGGTCACGTGCCTCGAGGGACGGCGACTGATCGGTCCCCCGTTGGGTCGTAGTTTCCACTCTGCTGTCAGCTTGTAGTTCGAGAAACAGGGTCGTGACGGCGGAGTGTGCGTTGCTGACCGAATTTGGAGGTTTTTATCTCTCGCGTCTGCGTGGCGGAAGATGGCAGACGTGCGCGCGCGGGCGTCTCTTTTTTTTTTTTTTTTTTCCCGAATTCGGAGGAAACTGTCCTCAGGGTCGTTTCTTCTTTTGAAGTGTTACCAGTCGTTGGAAGCCATTGCACAGGGCGGCAGGGAAGCAAACCCTTTGGTTCTTCATTTCTTCCTCTCTCTCTCTCTCTCTCTTTCTTTGATTTTTTTTTTTTTTGGGGGGGGGGGGGGGGGGGGCAGGGGGGGGAGGGGAGAATGGGGCGGGGGTATCAGAATTCGGTACGTGAAATAAACTTCGCGTGTTCAAAAATTATCCGTGTGCCAGCTTTGCGATATGGACGGCTGTTGCACACGATTGCAAGAAGCGAATGTATGCAGGCGAGCTGGTTAGGCTGCCCTTGAGATTCTGCGCCTTGCTGCCTCCGCGAAAAAAAAAAAAAAGCGTTCCGTGTGAAACGAGCGTTGATGTCCGTACAGCGAAATTTTAGTGTGTTTCACGTATTCTTTAATGCTCACAGTATGTTGTTATCAACTTAGCTAAGAGCTTCCAACGATCCAATGACCTGACTAAATAGCCCGCGCTTTGACTGCGAGGATAAGCGCATATGAATGTGGTACGCTGCCGCAGAAAAAAAGTGTAAGCAACGGCGTTGAAGGCACTACTAAAAAAAAAAAAAAAAAAAAAATGTAACGAAGTCAGTTGTTAGCGCTTGTCTGGTCCAGTCTCTCACTTTGTCGGTGTCTGTCTAGTCGCACTGTTTCGAGACAAATACGTACCAACGCGCCGAGTTGTCCATTCTGTTAATCGTTACGGGAGTTATCGGAACGATATACTAAATCTCCTTTTTATACCAAACTGGGTAGACGTTACCGAAAAAAGAAGTAATGCGGAAACGGTAACGCCGTCATTTCTTAGCGTAACGCGTTACCGCAAACACTGAGAAGGATACCGGAGAGGTGGGAAAGGAAGAGGACGGAGGCTCTTGTGCGTTCGCCCTCTCGTGCTCGTGCGGCTTCCTCGTGCGCAAGCTGCCGCCTCCTTCGTTCCGTCTGCTATCCGGGTCAAGGACGGAGGAAGGGGGACTTTCTCTTCGCAGATGGCAGGGCGCTGTGCGCCTCGGCTTTGAGGAAGGAAGGAAACGCGTCTCTGACTGGTGTGTTGGGCCGTGTAACATTGAACCGCAATCGAGAAATTAAAAAAAAAAAAAAAAAAAGAACGGGCCGCCAGCGTTGACTCCGATAGACCGATCGAGGTCATTGCTCTGAAACAAAGTCCGGTCTACGAATGACTTGAACAGTCGGCGGCACGCGGCTTTCATTTGAGGACAACAAACACGCGTTTCTTTTTTGTTCTTTCCTTCCCCATTGTTGTAACTTGGCAACACGCTCGTTCGGGTCTTCAAGAAGCGCACCTGTTTGGAGCGCTTCTTGAAGTGATCTGGTAAGATTTTCCTTAGGAGAAGTACCTGTAATACGTTTGCAAGAACCTGCGCGCATTGTAGAACCAGAGCCGTGTGTAGAACGTGGTGCAAATAACAAAAGAATGTGAGGCAAAAGAAAAAGAGAGGAAAACCGGAAGCGCGCAGGGGTCCGCGGATAGCTGGCAGAACCTGGCGGCAGCGAGCTTGTTTGCAAACGAACATCGTTGAATAGACTGGCTCACACGGCACCCTCTTATAACGCTGCGTATAAGTCACCCCGTCATATTCGTGTCTCGAATGTCGCGTGCCAGTCCGTCTCACAGATGTTTCGGTGACTTGTGGCTTTAGCAGACGCAAGCTTCCGCAACGTAACATGACGTAAGAAAACGGGGCTCTGTGGACGAAAGTAACGGCCTACGTGAGCGCAATGGAACTAAACTCTCTCTAAGGGAGAATGTACTCCGACAGTTCGCGTCACTTGCATCGATCCAGCGCCCTCTTTACACTCATTACATCGCGTTGGCCATAGTGTTTGCAATTTCCCAGGTTATGCTGAAACGGAGAAAACAACGTTCACCAAGGTTAGTGGGAGGGTCTCTGTAAATTTCTTATATTTTATTTATTTATTTATTCAATCCCCACCCCTGCCCGTTTTGATCTGGATGAGCATCGTACCGGCGTGCGGTCGTGTATCACTACTGCGTGGTGCACGTGAAAGACACCAGGTTAACGGTTGTACCACACTGGCTAAATTGCTCATCTACAGCTGAGACACCAGACGCCCACTGAGGCAGACTAACTTCCGGCTGTATAAACATACACAGAACAATTTTTGCTTGCTTATTTTAAGATGGTGGGGTATCCTCGAGGAACTTGATGTCAGACTTTCGTAGGCTTTCACATGAGCGGTAAAGCCATCCTGTGTGAGATTTTTATGCGATAGTTTGTTACAGCACCAGAACTGCAGAGGAGGCTCCCCACACACACACAGACATACTGAGACCGAGCGAGAGAGCGAGCACTTTGCACAATGCCCAAATGAACCGCATTATGCGTTAGGCGGAGTTTTGTGTTTCTGAGGGCTGAATTTGAGGGGAAACAAAGCGCTGACGGATGTTTATTTATTTATTTATTTATTTATTTCGGGTTACCCCGCAGCGCCCGAAGGCATTATTGCAGGGGGGGGGGGGGGGGGGGTACATCGTTGTGAAGGTGGAAAATACACTCTTGCATATGTACCAAAAAGCAAGAAAAACGCAAGCACGCAGGAAAATACACTCAAACAAAAGCAGGCTCGCATTCCAGGTACGTGCCAGATGAAAACATCAGCTGAGGAAAATATGCGCGAACAGCAAAAATAAAATAACTCTCGCTTGCCGCGTGACAAAAGAGTAGGAAAAAAAATAAATAAACAGATGTAGTTTTATCAACTACGTTCAAAGAGTAATAAGATAATCAAAGTAGGAACAAACCAAACATACAGCAGTATCAGCAGTATCACGCCCCGTAATCACTCGATATTAGCATCGCAAGGATCAAAACATTTTCCTAGTCATGTTAGTCAGGCCAGCTGTCACGTGACAGTCTGTCAAAGAAAAGGGAATTTGACAAGATAGAAACGGTGTCATTTGGCAGGGCATTCCACTCTTTAATAGTGTTCGGAAAAAATGAATATTTCAGAACGTTGGTTCGGGCAGTCGTTTCCCTGATTTTTTCTGAGTGGTCTAATCTCCTAGATACGAAGTCGGGGGGTTGAATAAACTTTACTTTATTAATCCCGGTTTGATCATGATAAATTGCGTGAAGAAACTTCAAGCGAAGACGTCTTCTTCTGGAGGAAAGCGGCTCCCACTCTAATTGCCTTTTAAGAGCGGTAGCACTTTCTCTATAATTGTAGTTTCTTGTAACAAATCTTGCAGCCCTGCTCTGTACTTGCTCTATTTTTTTCCCCAAGTAACTCTCTTTTGGGTCCCACAGAACACTGGCGTACTCCAGTATCGGCCTCACGTTAGTCTTAAAAAGAGTCGCTTTCGCTGTTTGGGGACAGTCCCTGAAATTACGTTTCAAAAAGTTTAGCATGCGGTTGGCTTTGGCCGTGACGTAGTCAATGTGTGCGCTCCATGACAAATTATGAGAAAATTGAACTCCTAGATACTTTACTACTTCCTCCTTCTTCAGTTTGACGCCGCCGATCGAGTACGCAAAAGATACTGGCTGGCGCTTCCTAGTGAACGTCATCTGGGAGCATTTTTGAATACTCAGCTTCATTCCCCACTTTTCGCACCACCGTGAAATTCTATCAATGTCCTCTTGCAAAGCCAGACAGTCCGATTCAGTCCTAATACCACTGTACATGACGCAGTCATCTGCGTAGAGACGAATGCTTGATCCAATTCCAACATAAATATCATTTATAAATATTAAAAACAGAAGAGGCCCCAGAACAGACCCCTGGGGGACGCCCGACGTTACGTCTAGGTAAGTTGATGTTTTCCCATTGACCAGAACTGCCTGTTTTCTATTTTTTAGATAGTCTGTAATCCAGTTAAAAAGACAATCAGGAAGGTTAAGAGACTTTACTTTTTGCAATAATAATTTATGGGGGACCACGTCGAATGCTTTTTGGAAGTCTAAAAAGACACAGTCCACCTGTGTCTTTTTCCTCTCTTTCCGTGACGTCACCAAAAAGAGTGCGTTCGTAGGGACTTGCATAGTGACGTCATTTGTGTCTGCGAATACGGGTGGCGGAGCCTCTGGTGCAGCTCTTATCTTACAACAAACAGACTTGCCATATATCTTGTCCTCTCGCGTCGTCTTCGCGATTGTGGTCGAATTCCCTCGCTTTCTTTTGTTTTCTCTTTGTCTTCACGATGATAAAAGCTACCTTCTTCTTTTCCTCTCGATCGTTTCGCTAGCCGTGACGTCATCCGGTCTTCCTAGAACGGGCTCTGTTCTTCCTCCTGGAATATCACGTGACCACACGAGGAAAATGGTGCGCGCGGAATCGAGCTTAATGTTTGCTGCAGTCGGAAAGCTCTAAACAGGCGAGACAACCGTAATTGGGATTACCCCCTTTCTCTCTCTATCTGTCTAGCTCTTTCTTTCTTTCTTTCTCTTGGTAGCATTGTCTGCTTTCTACACTTTCATCTTGGAGGAAAAGCTGGGCAATGCTGCAAAAAAAAAAATACAAAGCATATAGTATATATATATATATATAAGTACATTGCGGAGTTGCTTGTACTGCACCGGACAACGTGGCTTATTTGTTTGTTTTTCTTTTAAGTATTGGATGTTTCCTCCTCTCCCCCTTTGCGCGCCCTGTGTATAATTTCGGGCCCCTCGTTTTGATTGAGTGCGTTGAGAGGACGCAGATATGCTTATTTTCTCGACCACTTTCGGCTATTGTCGAGCCGCTTTGTGCACGTAACGCAACGTGTGATTTTATATATATATATATATATATATATATATATATATAAAGTTTCAGTTTGCTATCGGAGCGCATCTTGGCCCCGGCGGCACCGCGCCCCGTGGAGAGATAGTGCAACCAGCCTCTGCTGCGTCGCGCGATTACAGCGCAGCAGAGGTTGGTTGCACTATCTCCCCACGAGGCGCGGTGCCACCGGAGCCGAGATGCGCTCCGATAACAAACCGAAACTTAAAAACCCGTCGAATTTGTGCGGTTTTTCTGAAAGCCGTAAAATGCTTCGCGTGACTTCTATCGTTCTGCAATTTGTTGATTTAGTGTTTTTCGACGATGCTCAGCAATTTTCTAATTTAGACCATGCCCTTAAACACAATCTTAAAAAAGTTCATTACGCGAAAATAATTAACAACTTAATTATCCCGGACTTTATTAATTTTCATAAATGGGCCCCTGGCACTGGACCAAAACGCCACAAGTCTTTTTTCGTTGCGATGAGTAGTTTTCGCAGGAGCGATTTGGCCTGCGTTCTCTGAAACACCCTATATATATATATATATATATATATATATATATATATATATATATATATATATATATATATATATATATATATATTTTTTTTTTTTTTTTTTTGATTGGGCGTTGCCGAGATATTCTCATAACCGAAATGAGAGTTCAACCGCACTGCGCCTTACACTCGTGAAGTCCGCGTTATGTAACTATTGAGAAAGAGGGGAGCTCGCCATTCAAATTAAACAAAATAACGATGTTGTTTTGGTTTTTTTACATGTGCCGTTTATATAGTTTTTGTTTTTGGCTTGGGTTCAATAAGCTTCGAATTAATGTATAGACTGACACGCTGTTTACAAACAAGCCCGCATTTGCCCACACCAGGTGTGGGCACTGCGCGAGCGCAGAAACCAGATTCGCGTGAGGTGATGCTTCTGCGCATGCGCCGTGGCGACAACAGCGCCACCGCAGAGACGTGACGTCAGAGCCGCGTGTTGGTCTATACATAAAGCGCGTGTTTATTTTGCTGCGATTTAATTTTAAATATCTCGCTTTTATTAAAAAAAATGTCTGCTTGTCTTCGTGTTCGTACCGCGTTGGCGGATGTTGAGAATAGGGGTATTCACCTTGACGAGCGCGCTGGAAGGTTTTTGGATTGTTTGAGATTGTTGTTTTACGTTGTGTTTGTTGCGCTACTACCCTCCGCGTTCGCAACGTGTTGGCTTTGGACTTTGGAGATTTTGCTTGGGTCCCCTCCAGCTATATCGAGCACCGTCTCCCGCCCTCGCCTAGTGGGAGGAACGCAAGCAGTGTTCTACGAAATCAAAGAACTCCGCATGTGGCCGCGATATCGTTCATTATAAAATAATAGCGGGGAAACTGCGGAACGCAGTCCAAAGACAGCGTGAGCAACCGTGGAAGCAACCAATATACTAATAACTACTATTTTTATTATGTTTTCTGCTTTGGATAGGGGAGACAACTAACGGTAGTGTGGCGATCTCTGCGGGTAGGTATATGAAATCGGGCGAGATGTGCAAACTCGTTGTCGCCTCGAGAATTGTACTAATAACGAAAGATGTCTCCTTGCGAAGCGTTACTCATAGTCCTGTTTATGCAGCGAATGGACCTTTTGTAGAAATACGCGGTGCGCATGCGCGGAGTATTTCATGCGCCTGGGTTCGAGAGTATCTAGTTCCAAACAATCCGCCATCTTGCATTTCTCGCGGTTTCGTTGTGTCGACCTCGGGGCGGAAGATTACGCACGATGGGGACAAAGGTGAGCTTGGGGGAGCCGTATCTAGGTCACATCGCCTCAATGGGTGAACAGGATGTAGCTGACGTTTTGGGTGTGGAACTGGTGGGAGAGGCCTTGGGCGCGCGTTGTTTTCCATTCACCTAGTCTCGAACCGATTCGCCGTGTCTAGGTGGCAGCACATATTCGCCAAGAGGTCCATTAAGGTGATTGTACGTGCATGCATTTGAGATCAGTTATTCGCTGTGTTATCGACCCGTTCAAATTTAAAATGCATCATTAATGCATTGTGTTTGCCTTTTTCACTGAAAGCCTACGTGACGACGTCCCGTTACGTGATCTCGCGTCACGTGACGTAGTCAGAATCCGTGACGTCACGTGGTTACACACCCGATACTCCACTTGCATACCGAATGCCCTGCCATGGAGTGTGCGCGGGAGCACGGACGGACAGAATTTTGGGAGTAGGTGCTTCAGGCTATAAGGCGCCCCATGCCTTAAAAAAAGGGAGGTTCCGCCGACGACCCTGGAAGGATGACACCTCGATCGCCTTGATCGTCCCGATCGTTTCATAACTCTTCTCTTTGACACACGCGGAAGGATGCGAAGCCACAAAAGCCGCCGCGCGGTTTCCGATATCGACTCCTGCTTGCGCGGCTTTGCTGCATTTTTGCTCCTCCATTCCGCCTTTCCTTCCGAATCTGACGTCGTCGAGTGCTCAGTGACGTCACTGGTGACGCCACTTTTCGATTGATGAATGGACGGATGAGTACGGCTAAACTCTTTGAATGGGGCGGCGTCTTGCGCCACCTAGCCAGTGTTTTTTCGTCGCGTTTCGCAGCGACTCACACCTACTTGAACATGAGTCTTGGCTTACTTGAATCGATTCGGGACGGCGGTTCAACGGCGACCTCATATCTGTACAGTGCACTTGGCTTTAAATCGTCAAAAATAATTTCAGATTAAAAAAAAAAAAAGAAAAGAACTTACTCTTTTTTTATAGATATTTTTGGAAATTCGAGTTATGAGGCGAGGCGGACATTAGCTAGGAGAACAATCGAAAGCTAAGTTGGATAACTTAGCAAACTCCTTTCATTGGCTCTTTCTTTTTAATTAATTCCCTGGCAGCTATGCCTATGATCAGTCTGACCGGATACGTACATTTCGGACTGGGCCTGACTCCTGCAAATTTATCGATGCATGGACATATCGTTGGACCGATTGTATTTTTGAACCGACTTTCTGGTACACATTCGTTGTTCGGACGTTCTGCAGTATAATATACTTTTTGGTATACAAGCCTTTTTGACGTATAGACTCGACCTCCGGGTGCACCGACATGTCGGTTATACACGAACTCATCTCTGTTATGTCACGGCGCGGTGGTGGCTTGTTGGGCGCACTTCCGGTCTGGGGCTGTGGGCGGAAGGCCCCATGTGAGACGTGTATTCCTGCGTTGTTTTGAAAGAAAGCAGACAAAAACCTGCCTTCTCGTCAAAACGCCGCGACTGGGGCTGTACCAAAAGGGTCGAGAAAGGTTTGAAGGTCAGTTTTCATGTGCTCGGTTCGTGCGAGAACGTGGATATGTGCCGTGAAAAGGGAAAACCAGGCGACGTCGGACCACGATTGCTTGGGCGGAAAGCACTTTTGGTTGAATTCAGGGATACTTGTGGTCATCAGATTTATTTGTTTTGTTCCAACATGAGCGCCGGAAAACCGTCAAGTTGTACGGACCACCTGCGGACTACGTTCAGTGCGTCTTCAAGTTCAAACGGCCGCCTGATCGTTCTAACTGCCGTCTGCTCTTTCAAACGCTTCTGCTTGTCGTCTGCTCTTTTAGACAACTCCGGCCCGTAGACTAAACGTAGGCCCGGTACTTGCGATAAGAAGTAAGGGCAGGCCTCAAAAGACCTAAGTTTAAAGGTTGGTAAGCAGGCTGGATGTAAACAGTAGATACAAGGATATGTTGATCATTGTTACCAGTGGCCATCACCGACTTGTTATGCCTCATTCATTTTGTCCGATTCTGCTGGAGATTTTCAGTATCGACGTCGACCATCTTAGCTACGGTTCACGCTTTTGCAGCCTGAGCGACGTCGCGACCGAAAATTGCGAGCGAAATCTCATCATGCGAATCAGGCTTTAGTGTACGAGGGGCGTTCATAAAGTTCGTATCATTGTCCCGAAGGAATAGAGATTCAGCAATCAAAATTGAGTAGGAGTTAAGACTTTCTCTACATGTTCGCCACCAAAAAAGGTATGCCCACTTTTTCGAGCGATGGGCCGCATGCCGGAGGCCATTGTTATAGAACTCCTCGTTTTGAGTGTTCAGAAATCGCTCCACGTCAGCAATCACTTGGTCGTCGTCATTAAAATGCTTTCCTCTTATTTGGCCACACTGGAAACGTCTGCGCCACTTAACCAAAGTGTCATAAACTGGGGCGTTATCCCCGAACAACGCTCACAAAATGGAATGAATATCCTTGGCATTGCTTCCCTTCAAATGGAAAAAAAACCGATCACTGCATGTACTTGGCACCGATGGGCGGTGCCATTTTTGTTTCGACACCGTAGCGGCGTTAAGCGCTACTATAGCTATGCGATGTTTAACTGGCGGAAACTAGAGGGATGCGCGCTCATGTTGATGACTGTTTTGTTTCGTTTTTTTTTTTTAATTTTTTGTGCCGATAATACGAACTTTATGAACGCCCCTCGTACATACTGCGGCGTCCACGCGGAATGAATCGCCGCATGTTACATTATTCACGCCAAGTTTTGCGGTGTAACGAGCCTCGTTAATTTCGCTGAGGCCGCTCAAGTAGTCAGACATTCTGACATTGCCAGGAAGACGTAGAATCAACAATTCCAACGCGAAAAAGGGCAGGGGGACTCACACCGACGCCGATAACATCGCATTTCAATGGTTTGTTTATGGGCGACGGCGAGCTTCTTGCCCACAACCCCATCGCGCATGCGCGGCGCCGGTGGCGTCCGCTAGGGGCGCTCCGGTTTGTTTGTAAACATGAGTTGGACACTTCGCTGCCCCGACTATATCCGGCCTAAAGTGGAAGTCACGATATTTGCTTCCCACCTTCGATCACGCTTCGGCGTCTCGTGCACCTCGAGCGCGCGCACGCAGTCAAAGCACGGCGGAAGGCACAGCGCGTGTGCTCTGTGCCTTCCGCCGTGCTTTGGCCGGGGTTCCGAAAGACACTCCCTCCCGTTCTCATTATGTCGGTGACCATATTGTAACCCATCTTAAAACAATCGTTTCGGCGCGTGGGAATTAGATGTGCAGCGAACAGCACGAGTGTTCGCAATTGTACAGATAACTGAACCTCATTTCCGTTACTTGATTTCCTTATTAGGGACGCGCAGTATTGTGGATCGAGTTTCCTTCGCTTTGCTTTCTGGGACCTTTCTTTTCTTCTTTTTTTCTCTCCCGAGTCCCGGCTTCCCGCGTTTTCGGAATCTCTTTTATGGATTCCCGGATTGGGGCGCCCTCCAGACGCCGATGTGGGGCGAATCTGGAAGAGGGAAGAAGACCTTGGCCCGTGGCTGACCCAGTTTCGCGAGAAGGGCGCGCGCGCTCCCTCCCGGTCGATGGCGATGGGAACTGGGTTACTTCTTGATGCGCTTTTGGGGTGGGCTCTCCTTTCCGCGCGTGTCAGTGCGTATCGATTCGTGGAGCCGGGCTTGGCGCCAACCTCTGAATCCCGGTGGCTCTCTGTCTAATGTGGGACGCATTGGAACTTGGGAAGAGATGTGTGCCTGTGCGTGTATGGGTTTTCCTGGGAAGTAAGTTCAAGGAACAAAACGAAAAAATTAGGAAAAAAACGAATGTCACGAAAAAAAAAAAAAAGAGCACGGAATAAAGATTTTGTGCTCATTTTTCGTGCGTGTATTTAGAGGCTGTCGGCAGGTGCATATATAATACATTATTATTATTATTATTATTATTGGCTGTAGTAGTTGTATTGCACTACAAGTTAATATTTTTTAGATATCCCCAGGTGGTCGAAATTAATCCCCAGTCCTCCGCTGGGGCGTGCCAGATGCACCGCGTTAATTTAGCACGGGAAACCCTCAAATTTTATTTGGATATTAGTTTGTAGTGCGCGTCCGTGCGTGCGTTTGTCTCTGTGACACTGTGTACGTGTGTGTGTGTGTGTGGTTGTGTGTGTGCGTGTGTGTGTGTGTGTGCGCGCGTGCGTGTGCGCCAGCCAGTGTCAGTGCCAGCACGAAGACCGTATGGTTGTTCCTGGGCACCTAATAAAATTGATTCGTAATTCTTCCTTATTATTATAGTTATTATTGCAATAATAATATCACTGATATTTATTAACGTTTGCCTTATTTCTTTATGCTGGTTTTTATTTCTGCAGTAAAGTTTGGGTGTACTCAAATATTCATGGAAGGGTGGCAACCCACGAGCATCTTGCTGGCTTTGACGCTTCCGTTTTCTCTACACCCGTCGAACGTTTGTACCAATAAATTGTTATTACATTACCATTATCTCGGCATTGCACCCAAGATCGGTGTTTGTAGATACTGCTTGTTTGTGACTCGTTACTTTTGTTTTAGAGCGCGGCTCTTAGGCGCCCGTTTTCGGCTTCAACGGCGACACCGGCTTGAACCCAATAGCGCGGCGGCGGCGTTCCTTTGCTTCAGCGCTTCAGAAAGGAAAAGAGCCTTTACGCCGTCCGTGGGTTTTCCTAGCACCGTTGAAGGCTATGAATGACGCAGCGCTTTCTCGATTGGAACCACCGTTCGCCGCTGCGACTTCAAAATGCATCGTCATGGCAGCCGTTGTTTGCAAACACAGAAAAACGACGTGCGCGGTGACAACTTTTGGCGCCTCGATTGGCTGTATCATATGGTAGCGTTGGGTGTGGTGGTCGCACTTGAAGTCACTGGATCCAAACTCGAACTTAAAAGTATAACAATTCTCTGATCGAAGTAGAAATATTAAAATAAACAAAACCTAACAGAAATCAAAAATTAAAAAAAAAAGGAAAGAAAAAGCGCAGGCGCACTCTTAATCGGATTTGTCCGACTTGGTGACTTGTGTTCGCTTTCCTGCGACGGGTTTTATGGGGTGACTTTAACATGTCGGTATGTCTTATTAATACTTACCCTCTTCAAAAAAGAACAAAAAAAAAAAAAAAGGAAAAAGGAGGAAATTTAGAGATAATGTCTCGGACGTATAGTGAAAAGGTGCTTGCGACCTCAACCTGTCTTTAATTTTGTTTTCTTGGAAGGTCGATTTACTAAAAGTAACTTGCACATAAAATAGAATACCGCGTCTTTTTTACTTGTTTCGCGGTATTTTGTTTTTCTCCGCCACGTGACAGCCGCCCAGTGAGGCTCTCTTGGAAGCTAACGGACGGAGTCATTCCGCATTTTGTTTTTTTAAGTCTGGCTTTTGGCAGCGGAATGAACTATGTTTTTGCCAGAGCGTCTTTTTTCTTTTTTTTTTTTTTTTTTGAACGTCGACACCAGCGACCGAATTGCCTACAGATGGCGAAGTGCGGAATAAACGCGCGAACGAAACAGTCGGCTTCAGAGCCTGAGGCGTTGTTCAACCTTGAAAGCTAGGCGAGAAGGCTTGGATTGCCTGGACCGGCCACGGGCGAAGAGCGCCTTGTGGTCCGTTTGCGGCAACAACAGCCGTCGGTATCGACTTTTCCCTTCCTTATTTTATTACTTGGGTATCTACCTGGATGCCTATGTTCGAAGAAATGGCTACCAGCTGCCCGTGCCCGCTTTAATTGAACGAGTTCTTACCCCAAGAAAGCTAGCCGCTCGTCGTCTGCCTTTTCGTAGCAGACGACGCGAAGCGGAGCAGAAATGGTTGCTCGCGGTGCTGAAAAGCTACAGGAAGAAAGATAATGAAGGAATAGTGAAACGACGTGGAGAGCGGAGGAGGAGAGGGAAGCAAAAATCGTCTCCGCACTGCGATGTGAACTTTTTTTTTTTAAATTTTGTTTGTTGTTTGCGTTTTTTGAGATTTTTGGATTCTACGGCTCGTCCGTTGCCGCTGTAGCGGCATCGGCAGACGTGCCCGTAGCATACGACGACGGGGGTGATTATTGCAGCCAACGATGGAGTGGGAGGATGCATAGTAGACCTCCGGTGGGATACCGAGGGAGGGTGGGCGACTTGTGCCGCCATCTCTCGGCGAGCATCGAAGTTAGTGGGCTTCGGAAGAATATATGCTCCATTGTTTCTTTTGACTCGCCCCTAAATGGAGGCCCACGCCTCTCCTGGGTCCTCCCTTTCTCAGCACACTAAAATAAATAAACTATCAACATTCGTGTTTGCGTGACAGTAACGGGCCTGCGTGTGTGTGTTTAAGGGGGTGAAGCCAGAGGTTTCTATGTATTCTACATTCTATATTACTAAATACTATAAAGAATAAAACATGAAGGACAAACATGTTTGTGTGGCTCATCAAAGAGACACCGAAGGCGAGATCATGACTCAGACCCCGTCAAGCTGCTATTAGCAGCTTTTTGTCTGAGAGTCCCTCCAGGCTCGGGAAAATAAACTAAATTGAGATATTTCACGCTCAACGTCTGCGTACGGAACGCGCTTGCTGGGCCACACGTCCGTGCCTGTATACCCTCTTCCTCAATACTGCACATATGCCTTTGACATGTTGCATTGAAGAGCGACGTTTTCCTCGCTTCACAAATTATGTGCGGACATTTTGGCACGCAGTCTCTATCGTCAGCATGCTGCCGACAGGGGAAAACACTAAATTCCGACATATCCGCGGCCGTTCGTAACGTGTCGCGAACTTCTCAGATGAGCCTGAATTGACCGACTTTCCCCTCTACACTGATTATCGCAATCTCCTCGCGCAACGATAAAAGCAAAAAGAAGAATGAAAAAAAAAAAAAAGAAACGAAGAAAATGCACTACACGAAAGATAAATTGCGATTTGACGTCACTTGTTGCGACCAGACGACACTCCCAAGTAGCAGACGACGTTCCCGCGGGCTGACGTCACCAGCAGGTACGGAGGCGGCTCGTTTGTTTTGTGCACCGTTTGATAGATGGCGCAAGCTGTCTCATTCATCGGCGGTCTGCGTGGCTGCTCTTTTTTCGTGTTTTTTGCGAGCCTGTTTTGTTTTCTTCGCGCGCTATCGTTCGACTTGACTAAACGATTGCAGTGTAGTGAGACCACCGAGCGACACGGCGCGGCACGTATCGTCCATTTAGGCTGGTCCATTTACTCGAGTGGCTTGAATTTATTAGCCTCCTTTCGATCACTGCGAGGGTCAGTTGTTCGAAATCCGCGCAATCTTTCAGGCTTTAATTTCTTCTTCTCTGATAGACTCTCTCGACTTCGACGTTTCTTTACCCGCGCGCTTTTGTTTGTTTCTTTATTTTATTTGTGTCGACTGCGTTTTGTATCGCTTCTGACTTTCGGTGTGTAGTTCTGACGCGATTGAACGGAATAGTTTGCTGTTGATTTCCCTGGAGGAAGATCGGCTTTTATCGGTGTTTATCCTAAATGGGCGTGACTGCAGCACGTGTAATGTGCAAATATATATATATATATATATATATATATATATATATATATACCTGGTACACACCCGGTATATATATATATATACCGGGTGTGCCATTTTAATTCGAACAGATTTATTACAAAAAATTCGTAAAAGGCGCGCTAATACAGTTTGGGCAGGTGAGTTGTACGGCCAGGGGGATATCGATCACATAGGTGGCTATTCTTTGCGATAAGTCGGATAATTAAATAAGCTTCCTTAATTAACTTATTAATTACTAAAAATAATCATATGGTTTCAATTAGGAACCGGCTGAGCATAATCGAAAATTACTATATCAGTCAATTTTAGAACGACTTGAAGCTCGTAAGAAACTCGGGGGCGCATCAAATTTAAAACTACTGCAGCAGGCGCAAAAGTAGCAGTGCAAAACGCGGATTATTAGATTATCATCGCGTCTCGCCACTGCTAGCTTTTGCGCTTTTCGGAAATAAATTCAGAGGATGAGAGCTCATCATCCGACTCAGAAGCTCTGTAAAGTGCCTTCCGTTAGGAATCTGAAGCCGCTGGAATGTTGCTAAAGCGGACGCGCCCAAAATAAAATCGAATGGCAGAAAGGTGACAACTTCTCACCTTCAGTATATTTTCATGTGATGCTTCTAAACCTAAGCAGCTTGCAAGCACCGTATATGTTTCCGCTAAATAATTATGAATAAAAACAAAAAGAAACATGTGCATTGTCTCTTTCTTTATGCTGTTCCTTTGGAAACGAGACCCGGCCACTAATAAAAATATTTTAGAGAAAAAAGAAATAGTTGCAATACGTAGCTTGCTTAGACGCTTAGAGATAGGCACCCTGGCAATAGCCGCATATTGAACCAACCGACAAAGGAACAATTCACAACAGAAAAGTGGCGAAGCGAACGAGTCAACTACAAAAACACATAACGCAATCATTCACACCGTTAGGGAACAACCTAAAAAACGCGACAGCCAAAAGCCAAAATTAGCCCTCAAAGCCACTTCTATAACCAAGAAGAGAAAGCTTGTAACTCTAAATTTGATGTTCTGCATTCCGAGAAACCTCAAGAGAAGCTAACTTAATTCTGCTATGTCCTCTGAACGTGGACTACATTTGAGTCGGTAGATGGAGGTAGCTATCCCGCCTGTGCTCCGCGCGTAGCTCGTTACGATGATGATGATGGTGACCTACTTTATCACTTTTGCCGTCCGTCTCGTTTTCGTTTTTTTTTTTTTTTTTTTTTTTTTTAGATTGTGGTTCCGGTGGTTTGTGTTCCCACCGTGTGAGGGCGCCAGCACTCTTTACATTTCGTACATTTCGCGTTCTGCGTCCGCCTCCTTCGCTTTCCGACTTTCGCGAGACGGTACGCTGATTCTTTCGCGCGAATTCGCGCGAAAACAACAACAAAGCAAAAACAAACAAAAATCGAATTGTATGTGTTTGTGTGTGCGTGCGTGTCGCGCCGCCTTACTTTTTTTTTTTCGGTCTCAGTCTTACATTTTACGTGAAATAGAAAACAATGTCTTGAGAAAAGTCATCGCTAGGAAATTTTTGCGAGCGAATATGTTCGTGTGTGTTCGGAGGATTTTCTCGAAGCCGTCGGGTGTCCCATGACGAAGCCATTTCGAATTCGAGCTTCCAAATCTATCTTGCAAAACGTAGACTGGTAGTACGAACGCGATCAGCATTGAATTCGTTGGAAGCCTGGAGTACCGTACCGTATGATCCGTATACGCGGGGTTGTACATGATGGGGCGAGCGTAGCCGTCAACATTGCAAGGATTGAAGGAATTGACGCAGGCCCATATTTATTTGGGACATCCGAGAAAATAAGCATGCTCCTAAACAATCGCGTAAATAAAAATAAATAAAAAATAAAAACAACCTCCGCCAGCTTTTTTTTTTTTTACTCTTTTTTATGTCGAATTAAAATAAATTGACTTTGAGCACAATGTGCCTAGATCCCAGCGTTCCCAACTGCTGGATAGGGGTCACGTCGTTTATAGGCCGCGTTGGCAATGCAAGCTGCGAGGAAGAAGCGAAAGCATTGATCGTCCGCAAGCGTCCCACTCTCCTCCTCGCCACTCGACGACGCACTCATACGCATGCGCACCAATCCCCCCATCGTGTTTTCGACGGCAATCCGAAGTATGGCGCGTGAAGGAGTGCCCAAAAATATAAGGAGCGGTTCATGTTTATTTAACACACCGCAATTTGAAAACGAAAAAAAAAAAAAAAATGTTGGACGATATATATATCGACTTTATGAAGTGTTTGCTCTGATTTCTTTGTGTTCCGAATTCGCAGTGACGAGAAATAAGGAATTGAGCCACTCGCTGGATGTGCGGTGCCAGAGCGTGGTGCAGTGTGAGCTCGACGTGAGGCCTTGCGGGATTTTCCGGAGAGGTCTATTCCACACCACTAGACAGAGGACAAATATATATAGATATATATATATGACCTCATAGAGTCTCGGAGGACCCTAAGCGGCGCCCGCTTAGGAGGCTCGCGCGTGTCGGTTAAACGTCCGAGGCACAGGATGGCTCCTCTGCGGTAATTAAGCGTTTCGGCTGCGAAGTTCAGAAAGAGGAACGGCGGACCGGAAATGGTGGTCCGGGAAGGACGTGGCCGGGGTTCTGCGTCGTGGCAAACAGGGGAGGGACCTCGGGGCGCAGGAACGAGGAAGGAAGGCAGGATCCGCGGATGTCGGTCAATGCCAGACACGTCTCGGCGGCGGCGCTGCGGCTGAGTCGGCGGCACCGCGAAGGGCGCATTTCCTCGTTCCAGAGGGGAAAAAAAAAAAAAAAAAAAAGGCCACGGGGTTCCGTCGGCGATGCTCTTGACCCCGTTCCGGAGGGACGGACGCCTCGATACGGGTAGGCCTAGCTAGGCCGTGCCACCGACGCCTGCCGTCGTCTGCTGAGTTCTGAGGCTCTCTCCTGCCTTTTACTACCTTCTGCTGACTGTGGTCCTTCTGCTGCTTTCCCCTGACTTCTACTGTACTTCCGCTTTTTCTGCTGCCTTCTGCTTTCTCCAGACTTCTGCTACGTTGGCTGCCTTCTGCTACCTTCTGCTACTTCTGCTTTTCCACCTGCCTTCTATCTTTTACTGTCTTCTTCTGCCTTGTGCCACTTCTGTTACTGTCTCTGTCTTCTGCTACTTTTGCTGCCTTCTGCTACTTCTGGTGCTTTCTCCTACCTTCTGCATTCTCGTAGTACTTTTAGCTACTTATCAGCCTTCTGGTATTTAAAATATTTCTGATATGTTCTGCTGTCTTGTATTGCCTTCTATTATCTTCGAATAATTCCGTTACTTTTTGCTAGCTTTGCTGCCTTTTGCTGCCTTCTGCTACTTCCGTTTTTTGCGGCCGTTTTTGCAAAGTTCCGCTGTTTTGAGCTATCTTCCGCTGCTTCTGCTATTCTCGATAGGTATCTTTACTACTTGATCTCGGTGAGGCAAATCGAATGGGGTGCCTCCAGAATAGTAGTCGGTGTTTCCGATTATTAAGCTTCCCTTTACGCTGTTGCCTGATACGGAACTTTATGCTCCGTTCCACCTCGCGATGCGTACCCGGTGCTACGAGCCTACCGGAGCCAATGCATAGCTCGGAGCGTGCCACGTGACTTCACGGTCCCCGCGTCGCTCCGCCCAACCCGAAGGGCACGTGCTCTGCTGGCTCGCGGCGTCCGTTGCGGTCCATCGTTGACTGAAATGGAGTATGCACCTTTCCATCGCTTCTCAACGGGCGAAAAATGCCGAGTCGTTGGGCTTTGGACACAAGTGCGGCGTCCGATGTTCCGCGGAAACAAACTACTACGTATGCTCCGAACACGATGGCGGCGCTCAGAAGGCGATGGGTCTGTGGCTGGACATTGGTCTCGAACCCCGCGTTCCGTCTCGTTACGATGGTCTCGGTGTCGATCCCGCTTTCGAGCGTCGGCTCCTCCGTGTGTGTGTGTGTGGGTATTGCCAGGCGTCGGCGCAAATCGAGAACGCGTACCTGCGTCGTAGGAGAGGAAGTTTGCTAAGCCGCGCGAGCCCGCCCCGCGTTGCCGAGCGCAAACTGACCCAGTGACCCCGAGCCGCCGCCGACTCTGTGGACACGTACGCGGCTGCTGCTGCCGTCGCCGTCGCGGAGGCTGCCTGCCTGCGCGGTGCGTGTCCCTTCGCGCAGCCCCTCGAACAGACGCACTCCGCTATGCCAGAGAAAGTGTTGGCAGTTGGAGGAACCGTTTCAAAATTCAGTGCCATCTGGTGGCTCTAAAAGCAGTTTCCCTTTTGATCGTCTGCGAGCGTGAAGCTGTACTTAATCGGGGACCGTCACTTTCGCACTTCAATGGCAGATGAGAATTGGGTCTTCGATCGCCTCATAATTCTTCCTTGAGTTGTTTTAGTTTCGATGGTGGGAACGTAAGAACTGACCAGTGCAAAGCGGCGACCCCGTAAGCCCAGTGGCGTAGCCAGGAATTCACCCCCCCTTCCTCCCCTCCCCCGCCCTTTCCCTCCGCACCCCAAGTCATAGACATCCCATCCACTTTATCCACCTCCCCCGAAAAAAAAAAAAAAAAAAAAGTTTGGCTACGCATTTGCAAGCGCTTGATTGAACCACACTCCGAAAATAAACGGTTACGCAGCCCTTGTATCGAATTCGTGCGCCCAGTTGTACTGGCGTCTCGAACGTACAGGTCTCAAATATCCTTCGCTTGGTAATATATCTTCAACTTCTTACTTCATCGGCTTCGAGAAGGCCGTGATTCGTTTGGCACAGATGGCCATACACCGAGATGATGATGGTGATCAAAGTTGCGCGACTGAATTTCGAAAAGTGTCTATTGGAACTTTTTTAGAGCCCCGTCCACCAACATTGGCCATCGCCATTTCTCGGGCTCCAAGCGTTTTTGACCTGACCCGAGTCCTCGCAAACGCTACCGCCGGTCTCACCTTTATTTTTTTCTGGATTTGCGTAATTTTACGCCGCACGATCCCTTATGTCCAATACATGCTTAGAGCAGATGAACAAACAATGGCGTATTTGGATAATCGGCAGGCTTGTTCGTCGATATCAGAGGGACACGGAAGTGGTGGACGCGCTCCAGGCTTCGCGAGAGAGAGCTACTGAAACCCACGCGATTTGTTTTCAGTAGACCACTGAAGCTTACACGTTTTGCTTTCTCGTATGCGACCGAAACAGGCGGGGTTTTGTTCATAAAGTAGTTGAAACTGATTACCTTATCTGTCAGGGGGCTTGTGAAACGGTGATCGTATATTTTATTTTCAAATTTAAATTGAAAGAAGCAGGCCTTTAGTTGCCGTGTTAAAGCCACCGAAACCTGAGGTTAGTTCATCCGCTGTCTATGTTGTATCATAAACAGAAAAAAAAAAAAAAATCTATTTAAAAATCGATGTAAAAAATATATTCATTATTAATCTTGTGATGCTATCGGTCGCTTCGCACCTCACTGACTTGCAATTTCTGTTTTGTCTCTTCGTATATATATGTTTTTTCCCCTCAGCTTGCCTTTTTGGCAAGCACTGCGTTCCTTCGCAGTTTTTCACCGTTAAAAAAAAAAAAAAAAAAAGAGTAAACTTTTCTTTATTGAGAGGTTTTCCGCCGCTGTGAAGCGCTATTCCACGCTCAAAAACGAAACCATTTGGGAGGCCGTCCTGCCATCAGCGCCATTACGCCGGAGCGGGCGCCTCCGTAAGTTCTCTTTCACTTTCTCTCTTCCGCTTCTCTTTTCCTTCCTTCCTTCCTCGGGTTCTCCGCACTCTCTCCCGCTTCCTCCTCTCGCGTAACGATTACCGCGCGACGACGGACGCATTGCACATGCGCAAGGGGCCGCTCGCACCGCACGCGGACTGTGGCGCCGCCGCACCGACTTTTCTTTCTTTTTGCGGCCGCCGCCGCCGGCAGACCGAAAGGGAAAGCCAGGCGCGCGCTGCACTGCGTGCAACCCGGAAAGAAACTGGGTCGCTGTGTTTCTGTGTTACTAGTTCAAGAGCAAGCAGCCGCGCGTTTGCATCACTTCCGTTCCTTTCGATCGGAGGAGGAAGGGAGCTACAACTTCCGGTGCGCGTGGGAATCTCTCTCTCGCTCTCTCTTTTTTCACTTTTTTTTTTCTTTTATCCGTGTCATTAGTTTTGCGGGAAAGAGGATAACAATGTTTAGTGGCCCATTGGCACTGGCCTTGCGAATTGTGTTTCCTGATCGATTGTGAGTGGGCTGTGGTTTGCAGCTAATTGGCGTACCGTGGTTCGCCTAAACGTTTCACTACCGTGCCCGCAGCGCAACCGTGCGAACTGTCGAAATTGGCGAGCAGGGTGACGCGACCAACACAATGACCCTATACGGCGTTCAAGGTTGTCTGCTCGTTGCGCACCTCGTGCCTTTGTTTACCCCCCAAATCTGTCCACGTGTAGTACAGACACCGACCGTAAGAAACGGAGGGAGTGGCGAGCCTCGTGCATCTCATTATCGCTCCGCAGCCAATGAGAGTGCGACATTAGCCGACAAAAAAATTGCCGACGAGCCAATCACGAAGTAAGAAGCTTGCACGCCTTGAGTTTCTGTCAGCAGGGCGGTGGTAAAATAAGGGTCAGCGAGCGTCGACCCAAGGTTAGGGCTAACAACAGTGCCACGAACTGTTTACGAGAACGGCGGCGCTGTGCCGACGCTCTACAACCTGTCAGAAATGTGTGACACCGGTTCTTGACTGTTCTTATCGGTCGACGCCAAGATTTTCGCGCCATCTGCCTCTTTAACTAAGCCGTTGACTGCCGGAGAAAGCTGCTTTCACCGGAGCCGCGTCCGGGCAAGCCAAGAAGTGACACATACCCCTGATGAGCGAATAATTTTTCAGCTCTCGGAGTGGTGTGAACGAAACGGTCTGCCAGACAGTGCCTTCGCTAGAGCCGCACTACATCAGACAAAATACACCTTAAGTACGGTATTGCCGATGGATGGAATATTGTGACGGAGTAATTACGAGGGGTCTTAGAATACCGGAAAGATGTGTGCGAGTCGCGTGCTAGCCCAATTGTGCGAGACTCGAATTTGGATGCGCGGACGAGATACGACAGCTCGTTTTTGCGATCGCATATTTGGCGCGCAGTGACGCGGTCGTAGCAGCCCGCGTTTGGCGAAGGCCGCGAGAGCAGAGGGTTATCAGTGTCCTTTTTCGTTTGTTCTTTCTGGCTGACCGCTAATGGCCCTTCCGGGATCTGGGTCAGGGGTCGCCCTCTCCGACGCATTCCTGATGATCCTCGCCGGCGTCAAACGGCCCCCGGGGACGAGCGCACATCGCCACTGTACT
This sequence comes from Ixodes persulcatus, assembly GCA_013358835.2. Lineage (NCBI taxonomy): Eukaryota > Metazoa > Arthropoda > Arachnida > Ixodida > Ixodidae > Ixodes > Ixodes persulcatus. The sequence goes on from JABSTQ010010111.1 coordinate 1,821,410, forward strand.
GCATTCGGTCCAGTTATTATAGTAACTTTGCTCGTGTATAGTTGGTGTCGGGAGTCCCCTTTTGGGTGCTGGGGCGCGACTCGGTTTGCGAATGGAATGTGTGTCCCTGATATTTTCTGTACTCGCACACGCCGTCGGATGATCTTTAAAAATGGGCTCCTCTACCTCCGAGCGGAGGCTGGGTTTTTTTTCTGCAAACTACAAATGAAGGGTAACCCCACATGGCTCCGCTCTTCAGAACGCTTTGGCAAATAGCGCTGTTGTATCGTTTTTTTTTTGTTTTGTTTTGCTTTTTGGGCCCCTTACTACCGACGCTCGGGAAAGTATCGTCAAAAAAGACGTAATACGAGCGAAGATAGGTTCTGACAATCTTGATCGTGCGTCAGCGCGTACGCATACGCGGAGGCTTACTGAAAAATGGGTGAGCTGTAGTGTTCTTCTGGGCTCAAGCCCTGCGTCATCCTCCGCTAGACACTGTCGTCGAACGTTGGCACGACGTCTGGCGAGGTGTGCTGACGTTTTGGGATAGGCTAGGAGAAATTGCACGGGCCACACGAGTCCCCGCATGCATGCAGCTGTTGCTTGGAGCAGGATTTGAGCACTTTGAACGGCATGCTACTCAGTATCACTTCGCGGATCTCATCGTCTTTTATTTTTTAGGTTTATAAACATATTTTAGCGGCCTTCTGCTTTTGAGAATTAATGTTGGGTTCCCTCGCTTACAAAAACATATCGGACGAACACGCTCGTATTAGGCGGACATCACCGTTTACACGGGCTCGTTTTTAAAACTAATGGATACGCGTTCACCGACACGGAAACGGCGACGCGCTCGAAGGGGTTATTTTCGGAAGGGTAGCGCGCACAGAGTCCCTAAATGACCGTAGAAGCGCACCGGCGCATTCGTAGTGGGCGCGCGCGCGTGGCCGCGACCGCTGCATGACTCGGGAACATCTGGGTCACCCCGATATTGGGGGTCAGGCCGCGCTCGTGGGGAAAACGTCCTCAGTTTCGAGCGCCGAGATTGGGGCTTGTCTTCCCCAGAAAGACGGATTTCTCCCTATTACCTCTTCCTCCCTTTCTCCTTACCTGCGGTTCCCTGGACTGGGATCATCCAGCATCCTTATTCAATCGTAGTACGAACGTAAAGAAGAAAGGAATATTCCTAAAATTTGTCTCATGGTGGCAGCAATTTTCTTCAGACTAGAAATACGTTTGGCCATTCGTTATTTTTATCTTCCCTAGACTTTAAGGCGCTATCTCTCCCTTAGTTTGCCCTCTCGTTTAGACTTGAAGACATGCTTTCTTCCCCTTTGTGCACCATTCCTTAGATGTTGAGGCATCCTTTTCCCTATTTGTTTACTCTCTTCCCTAAGCGGTAAAACATTCTTTCCCCATTTCTTTACCATCTTCCCTAGACATTTAAGGCATCTGTTTTTATTTTTGTTTGCCCTATTCCCTATGCTTTAAAGTATTCCCTTCTTTGATTACCTTCCTCCCAAAACGTTTAAGGCATCCTTTGGCCCCTTTGTTTACCCTATTCCCTAGTTTCGCTTACTCTGCCTGGTTTCCTTTCCCCGTCATATTTCTTTCCGGATTCCCCAGGAGCCTCCCTTTCGTCTCATTTCTTTTCTTTTCTCCTATTTTATACTTTTTGTATTTCTTTTCTGTTGACATGATCTTGATCAAGTCTTTCCTATTTCGGGATTGTCCCTACACTCCCCGACTGTGTGCTTGCTTGCGTCCTCGCCACGAAGGACTCGTTTGCGAGGTGCGCTTCCGTGCCTCGCTCGTTCCCGCAAAATTGGATCAGGGTCTTTGGTCGGGGACCGTTTCACGCGTATATTCACACGGGCTATTATGACCCCTCGGTTATTGTCACGCCTATGGGGACGGAGGTCAAAGTATGTTCACTCAATTCACTTACTACGCTATATAGGTCGTTTTTGTACCAGTGGGCAATGTTTCCTGCCACGATTCTTTATAGGTGATGTAGTAATTGCTTTTATAGAAATTATATCTTAATTATAAATAAATGGCGATCACTAAGTAATGAAATATATGATTGTGTATATTAACGCTTGTCAGCGATACTTGGATGCTTACACCTTCATCGTGTCAAATGTTTCGTCTGTGATGTTGCTCGTGAAACTAAGACTGATTGTAATAATAATAAGAAGAACAATAATCTTGTTATATTTATTCACAATGTAAATATAGTGGGAGCTGAGGGAAAAGAAATACAACAACAACAAAGTGTGTTAAAATCGTGCGTTACAGATATAGTCAAGTCAGCGAATGTAAACTGTTCGACTTGTCATGCACGCCAACGATCTCAGATCACTCCATTTTGTTCACAGTAGCCGAAGTGGTACTCTGTTTTTAATCATGCTTCGTTTATTGTCACATTTCGGCTGGAAGCCAGTGTGATGTACACAAAACTTGTTCCTTTTTTTTTTTCTCCGGTCCTTTTGTTTGGTGCTTGTCCGGTTAATTGTTTTCGAATTGGGGCTAGTGTAATCCTAGTTGTTTCCGCGGAATGGGGTCAGTCTACTTTGCGCCGACCGAGGTCGTCAGAGGTGTGATCGAGCTGACCGCGTTTCCTACCTGACCTAGGGACTTTTTTAGGGGTAGGAATTCTGTCGGCGACCCTTCCCTTCCCGTTTTCTTCTCCCACCTTCCCGTTTCCCGCATATCGCATTCGCGGTCGCGCGCCGTGCTTGGATCTGGGTCGCGCGTGCGTACCTTTTTTTTTTTATTATTTTCGCGTATTTTTTTTTTTTTTTTAGTGTGACCACACTTGTTTTGGGTGAAATTAAGCGTTTGCTCCGCGCATCTGTGCCTATTAACGTCACGCGTGCGTTTTTTTTTTTTGTGCTGTTTCATTGTTCTGAACGACATCCTTGCTTTTTTATCACATGTTTTGTTCGTTATTTTGAGTCAGTTTTAGTTCATTGCGTCCCTCTATCTCCGATGTGAAAATTTCAACTAGCTCGCAGTCGCAGGTTGTTCGATTTTATTTTGTTTTGTTTTCCTTGTCTGGCAGTGCCCATCTGTTTCTTCGTTTAATCGACGACGGAATGTGCAGTGTTTGGAGGATCTATGTGGATTCGCAAAAGTACGACCTTTTTGTAATAGATGCTTTTCAATTTCGCATTTACCGCAAAAAAAAAAAAAAAGGTAATGTATTTTTTTAATGCAACAGTTTTGTTTACTTACGTGAAAACTAAAGAAAAACAAACGATATGACCAGCTGTTTGTTTGGGAAAAAGGAACGAAATTGTATCCAATCCCCTGAGGTATAAATCACATCCAACGCAAGTTAAACGTGCTTTCGTCCCCGTTTGGGTTTCCAAGTCTCTAGCGCAATGAAGAAAAAGAACATAAAAGGTTTCTTAGTTTTTTTGTTTTTTTTTTTTTTTTTCCGTGTGAGGGAGGGAGGGGGAGTGCATGCATGCAACACCTTTTCCACGTTGCGTCGACTCGCATACGCGCTTTCTGCTCCTTGGCAGATGCGTCTACGAATTCATTCAATTGCCAGCTTTCTTTCTTCGCAACCATTCTTTGCCCCCCTCCGTTCTTCTTTTATATTTGTTTATTTTCGTCGCATGAAATATTTCTCTTTTCTTATCGTTTCATTTTCACCGCTTTCTCTTTTTCAAGCTTCCTCGCTTCTATTTCTTCCGCCCGAAACCACTTTCACTCGTGCAGCGCCGTTTTTGGCGCGCGGAGAAAGGTGCCAACGGCCACCAGATTATCGTCTGCTTCTCGTCGTAGCTTCTTAGTTCTATCGCATCTTTTCTTTATTTTACTTTATTTTTTTATGTGGTTTCTTTCGGGGATGTTGTTATTGTGCTCGCTGTTTATTTTGCCGCGGCGGGCGAAACCGGAAGAACGATCTCACTTCCGGTCCGGGAGGGAGTACGCGAAGAAAAGGCAGACGGGAAAGAAGAACCGGCGCACAGACGACTCGCTTTCGCGAGGGGCACCAGTCGCCTTCACCTAGTTTCCATTGTTGGGCTGTCCTCAACAATCCGCTTTCACTCCCCCCCCCCCCCCCCCTTTTTTTTTTTTTTGTAAAAAGAAATATCTTCTTTTTGTAGGTCCCTTTTTTGGGACAATGTTCCCCCCTCAGGAATGAGGTCTTTACTTTTCCTTTCGTTCGCTCCGCTCGGCTTGGAATCGGGAAGGGACTCCGTCTTTGCTTCCTGCTTGGTAGGATTGTTCCTTTTCTGTTTGTTGGTTACCATGTTTGTTTATTGCTTGGTTACCGTACTTTTTTTCTTTTCTTGGTGCATGTACAGGTTGCACTACGTTTTTTTATTGGTTTGTTAGTTTAGTTTAGTTTTTGTGTTTATTATTCGTTTTGCGTCCCACTTGTACGTAATTCGATGTCTTTTTTTTTTCAGTGGTTTTTCTTGGCGGGGCATATCCACAATAAGGAATATATATATATATTCAACCGGTGTGCGTGTGGGTGTGTGGGGGGGGGGGGGGGGGGGAGTCGGTAGTTTCTGAAAGTGGATATTTGGGTGAAGGTCCTGAGAAAGTTTACGGCCCTGCTCGTTTCCCGGGAAACGGTAAACTGTGCTTGTAGTGAACATCGGTAGTGGTATGCATTGTGCGTTGCCGGTTAAGCTCTACAGGCTCTTTCCTGCATATTTACGTTATTTTTTTCTTCGTACAAAGTTTGACCTACATAGTTTGTTGTCGATAAATGGAGGGATCTACATGTAGATTAGCAATAAACAGACATTTACGAAGGAAGCCCGTCTTCAATCTAATTTTAATGTGCATATAGCTGGAATCTTATTATCGACCCGCGGCCATTGAGGGTCCGGCATTAGCCGATAAGAACGCCGGGGGACGACTCACGAGGCAAGAAAAGTGAACATAATAAGCCAGTGATACACGCGTGACCAAATATCCCCACAGCGTGCAGTTCGCGTAACGAGTGTCGATGAAACGATTGTGTCGACGAAACGTGTGTCCGCGACACGTTCACGAAACGTAATTCCACGAAACAAATTTCGTCAAAATGTTGGGACCCACCAATTAGTGTGCAACCAAGTGGGTGATAAAAGTGTACGCTAAAGAATGCCGATTTTCGTTTAGCTCCCCGCACGTTAGGGCCGGAAATGTAAGGTTAGCGTGGTTTTACCGAAATTTCACCGTTTAAAAACAAACTTTTTTTGTGTGTGTGTGTGTGCGTGTGTGTGTGTGTGTGTGGGGGGGGGGGGGGGGGGCGCGCGCGCTGCGCTACGCGGTTAGACCGAGCCAGATATAACTTCATTCGGTGCTATGGAAGGTTGTAACTTGAACGCACACACGTCGCGTTAGTCTGCCTCCAAACAATCGTGGATTCATTGTCTGAGAAGGATCGCGCCGAATTACTCAAGACCCCGACGTAAGCCCCGACCTGAGACAGTAAAATAATTGTGTTGTGGGTCTGATGAACCGACATCGGAAAGTTGGTCAGCCCCAATGGGTGCCTCGTGTTTCTTCCACTGTGGACGGTACATTTTGCCGGTGCGGTATCACTGCTGTCTTGCCGTACGCGAACCACCCGAGACAGGAGAGTAGCGAAAACAACGGACAGGCGCTTCAATCCTACGAAACGTCGGCGTTTCTCTTTTCTTTCTTTCAGTCTCGGGTGTCCATATTGTTGTCTCGTGTATATTTGCTTCTTCTCGAGGTCACAATATTCTACATATAACCTCTTTAAAAAATAAAAAAATAAAGTTTTTTTTTTTTTTTTACGTTCTTTATTTTGTTTTGTTTTCACGGCCGAAATTCGTATACTATAAATTTCGCCTTGCAGCCGATCACAGGGGCAAAATTTTCCCGCGTTTTCGCAAAAGGTTTCAGTCTTCGCGGCGGGAGCATTAGCGTGGTAGCGGCAGTCGTTGTTTTTGCAATATTTCGAAAGTTTGAAAGGTACCCATATGCCAGGGTTCTGCGGTTTCGGGTGTAATCACCGGCGTGAGGCTGGAAAATAGCTTTTTCGTATCACGGAGGGCTAGAAACGTCGCAAACGATGAATTTTGTGGCTATCGCGAATCCGTAGAAAGGGCTTCATTCCCACCTCTTGTACTCGGCTGTGCGAGGTAAGTTATAATATTGCTATAATTGATGTAAGAGCTTAAAGAACTGAATGAAGACAAAGTGCGATGGTCATGTTGACGACAATCAGTTCTCTGGACACCGGAATGATGACAAACAGAAGCTAGCGCGAAATGCAGTGCCTTCGATCTTCACCTACAAACCGCAGAAACCTCTTTTCCAACTCCACCCCCCCCCCCCCCCCCCAAAAAAAAAAAAGAAAATATATATATATATATATTGTTTGCGTAGTACTTAAAGCATACGCGTTAATCGACTGCTACTGTACAGACTTGCCGCTATAGCTCGCCGTGAACTTCTGTCGTCATATTGCTGTATCAGGTTTCCTACGTGGTCGTGCGATACTGCATTTCTGCTTTTCAGTCACGCATTGACTATACGCAAGTTTTATTCTGCGTATGTGACTTGATTAGCGCGTCTTGGCTTGGAGCACACGAAACGAAAGTTCGTGCTGCAGAAGCCAGGGATCCTGGGCTCGAATATCCGCCCCTTTCCATTTCGATGTGGATGAGTGTCGTACCGGCACGGTTTCGTGTATCACCAGTGCGTGATGCACGTTACAGACACCAGGCAAGCAGTCAAACTGCACTGCTGGAGAAACTCCACGAAAAGAGGGCGGCAGAGCCGCAGAACGGCCGCCTACTCACAACGGAGTCCACTGTGTCGTCTGCTACGGTAAGGTGATTTGGGCTCAGAAGAAGGCTTCTTCGCTCGCTCAGATTACAACAGGTGATGTAAGTGCTTTTAGAGTGCTTACCTATGATATTGAAAACAGTTTTCACGCGATAAATAGCGTAGATATAAGGAAACCGCCGCTTTCTTCTACACCCGATACGTCCACCATTGTGAGAGTTGGAGCCCTTTTGGCATTCGCCGCTATTAGCGGCGAGATATTTTGGTGGCGCCCTCCTGTGGTTCCCCCTTGTGACGTCATTACCTTGCAAACAACAAGTTCGATGGTGTTTGTTATTAGCATGGTGGAAGCTTGAAATCATTGCGCTCTCAAAGAAACACTGCCAACACCGTCAAAATTAAAGTTCTTTCATTCCTCTTATTTCCGTCGATGATAAATCCCCTTTCCGACGTCATAGTCAGCGTTCGGCCAATCGTGGAAGGCCGACCACAGCGACGCTTTCGGTGGCGCACGGGGCTAATAGTCGCCGAATCGGGGCGCTACAGTTGTTCCACAAGGGCGCAGCCATCTTGTGGAACAACTGTAGCCATCTTGTGGAAACTGTAAGGCGCTGCAGTTTCCACAAGGGCGCAGCCATCTTGAATGTCGTCACTTCTGGTATGCGGTAAAACATCGTTTTGATCTATCTCTCCACGCCGCTGGAAGGCGTTTACGAAAAATGCGCGATTAATCACACATTCTTGTTTTGCTTACCTATATTTTCTCGCATATTCCAGGTTGAAATGTTTTATTATTTTTTCGTCCCGTATGCCAGATACGGAACCCACGTGACTGATAACGACAGGAAACAAAAAACGTCTATGCAGTGGCACTAATTTTCTCCACTTCGAACAAAAACAAGAGACAGACACGCGCCAGCCGCGGGGAGGCAGAAAACAACGGCGGTAGGAGGAAGAAGAGAAGGCCTCTCGTGATCTGCGCCGGCATACGCATATGCAGTCGGCAGGCCTACACTATCTGTCCCCCTGAGCGCGCCCGCGTGTGTGTGTGTCTACCTGGCCGAAGGTTGGTTCCCTGCGGAGCCGTGAGAGCTCTCGGGGTCGGGCCGCGATGACGTAGACGCACCGGTGACATTCGCCTACTGACACAGTGAGGGAGACCTCGCGCACTGGGCCAAGGATCCCTCTCGGCCGACCTTTTCTCTCTGCCGCGGCGCGTGGTTCTTCCGCGCTACGGGGGCAGCCAGGGGACAGCCTTGGGCGCTCTCGGGCGGCTACGGCCGTGCACGTGCGGAACGAGACACTCTTGTCGTTTGTTTGTTCGCCGAACTCCACACAGACTGACACTCATTTGGTACAGTAAAGAGTGATAGACCCTTCCGGAAATTCCCGGGAGACCTCGCGGCGAATGGAATTGTGGGGCTGCTCCAATGTTCGCTCGTGCCGACTCGAACGCTTCGTCTATTCTGGCACAAATGCGGTTCATTCTCTCTTATCACTAGGAGCTCGGAACGCTGAAAAAATAAAGCGAACACGAAAGGAGCTCGTCACATATTCCGTCTTTTTGCTTTCCTTCTGCCTTCTCTGTGTTCTCAAACCACGAAAAAAGTTAAACCAACGTCAACTTCGTTGTCTGTCCCTGTGAGACGTTGCCTGTCACTTTTGCTTCCTACTTCACGATTTTCCGTTTTTCAAACCACAGTCTCAGGTTTTCAATCATCGTGTCAACTTCGTCCACGCCTCCTGGTTAATCTCAGGTGCCGTACATCGGAACGACACAGTGCGTCAAGCATATAGGGCGCCACATATTTCCGCAAAAAGCTCTATTGTCGCCGCCCCGAGGTGTAAAATGTAGCCAGTACAAATAAAGTAAGCTACAGGGGCACGTGCGACGCTCTTGAAGTCGTCGAAGACAACGTGCTCGTGCGCGTGGCATTGGCTTCAAGCGCGACAGTCTACAGACACTGCCTGAGCTTGTTTCTTCTTTCTATCATGCATGGCGGTCATGGCATATTTGTAAACAAAAACCTCTCTGGAGACATGTTGGAATTGTACATATATCCACGAGGCGCATATAATTCTGTATGAGATATGAGCAGTATGAGGCAAGTCGGCGGCGAGGTCACTCTTTCCGTTCCATGTGTGCACTCCTTTTAGCGCCATTAGCGGGAAAGAGAGTGTTTTTTTGGCGCGTGAATCTATGCTCCGTTCACCCCTAAGCTGATGGGGTGGAAGCTACACGTTCGCCGGACCAATTCATTTTCCTGCCCTCTATCACCGGACGCCGGTCTCTGCGAGTATAAGTATGTGTGGGAGCGTGATCACGTGGTGAAAAATCGACACGTGATTGGCCCAACGAGCTGGAGCTTCCACCGCCCTGGCAGTTTAGGGGCGCCACGGAGCAGGGCGGCGAAGGTATGGAGACACGTATACGCGATCATTCGGATACGAAGGCTTCTACTATGTTGCTTTTATACTGCGTACACTGTCGGAGCGTCCGCCAAACGCAGGCAACGCATCGCCGCAGAATATGGAAATCGCGCGGTTCGCGTGATCACGCCCGAGCGACACGGGTTCGGGGAAACGGCGCGGGGCTGATGGCGTTGCACGTGCCAGACGCCAGAGGGTGCGGAAGGCCATGGAATGACGCATGGCAAATTAAAAAGCAAACGGTATAAAAAAAACAATAAGAAGAAGAAGAAAAATTAAATAATACTAATGTAGTTGTAGATTTCCGCGAAATGAGCGATTCGGAAAGTCGAGAACATTTGTTGCTGATCAGTGCAGTTCGTTGGGCGAGTTGATTCTGGGTCCTACTTTGTCCTCGTCTCAAGCGCTATACCATATTTTTGAAATTCGTTGAGTACTTAGTTTTTTCAAAATGTGACATCTTTGCGTCTCCTATGTACAGGGTGTTCTCGAACGTTGGGCGTAAAAAAGATGAAAATCGTATACAAATGAGCCAGTGAATGCCGTGCAGTGAAACTTTTCACCGAGATGTCTTTAGATGGTGCATTCATTTATTATACTCCAATTTCGCGACTGTCAGTTTCATTTTTCTTTTCTTTTTTTTCGCTTGCAACTATTGTGTCTGTGTACGTTTGATAGAGTTGTTGTAATCTTCCCTCGTTAATAGACCCTTTTCAAGAATCCATCAAGCGACAATGGCGGCGGCCATATTTCTCGTCATCGCTTCGTGCGCCAAGCGTGTGATCGGATCCCAGTTCACGTCAAGCGCTGACGCTCTCGTGTCCAATATACATGTGGTGAAAATGTTTGCCCAGGTATGGCGGCTTCGGACGATTTACGCAGCAGCGACTGGAGGGTGCGTACTTTTGGAAAGGGTGTACATTACCCGTGGTGTCTCGTTCACGTAGTGGTCGAACATTACTTTTACCGTGTGTGTGTAACTGCGTGTGTGCTTGTGTATGTGTGTGCGTGTGCGCGTGTGTGTTTGTGTTCTCAAGCTACATAGTTACAACTTTTTATTTCGAGATGAAGGATGTTGCCTTTGTTCGCCGGTGGTGTTTTCTTTGTAAACGCAAACTGCTCAATGCGGGGATGTGGTTGTCAGCGCGGTTATTTTGGGCGCCACTTACAAAAGTGAATGGGCTTTTGTTTGTGAAATTGAGAGGTCCGCTTCGAGGGATGCTGGCGCGTCTTATATTCTCGAGACCCGTCAATCGTTGCGCGGAGCGACAAAGTTGTCAAAATCAAATGTTCCATCGAGAAGGAATATATATATATATATATATATATATATATATATATATATATATATATATTATATATATATATATATATATATATATATATATATATATATATATATATATATACCGGGTGTTCATTTTTAATTCGAACAGATTTATTACAAAAAATTCGTAAAAGATGCACTAGTGCGGTTTTTTCAGGTGAGTTATACGGCTAGGGGGACATTATGTGGGTGGCTAATCCTTGCGAGAAGTTGGCTAATTACTTAAAATGCGTTAATTAACTTTTTAATTAATGGAAATAGACATATGGTTCCAATTAGAAATTTGCTCTGCGTCGTCGAAAACCCCTAAATCAGTCATTTTCAGAAAGACTTTGAGCGCGTGAGAAGCGTAGTAGTGAACTGAAGTTACCGCTCGTGTAGCAGTTACAAAGCTAGAGGTTGCGATAAGGCGTCCGTGCGATTTTTCCGTCTTTTATCTAGCCCCAGCCTTGTACCTGCTCCACGAGTGGTAACTTTAGTGCACTACTACGCTTCTCACGCGCTCAAAGTCTTTCTGAAAATGACTGAATTAGGGGTTTTCGATGACGCTGAGCAAGTTTCTAATTGGAACCATATGTCTATTTTCATTAATTAAAAAGTTAATTATGGAATTTTAAGTAATTAGCCAACCTCTCGCAAGGATTAGCTACCCACATAATGTCCCCCTAGCCGTATAACTCACTTGAACAAACCGTACTAGTGCATCTTTTACGGATTTTTTGTAATAAATCTGTTCGAATTAAAAATGTACACCCGGTATATATATATTCGTACTTTTTTTTCTTTTCCTTCCTTGTAGCTGTTTTAGTTTTTAGATCAAAACGTTCATCGGCCTTTACCTGACCCGTATCGACCCAAAAAGGAAGAACTCTCTTTGTGGATATATATTCATTTCAATAGTCTGATCTCCCCAAGCGTTTGCCGCATGCGTGACACCGCAATAGCTTCAGTCCTCAAGAGGCACGCGGCGATAAAGGGGACGACTCGTGCCGTCTCGAGCTCAGGTCGCGCATATCTCCACCGAGGTTTTCGCACGCGCAGAAAGGCTGAAGTTTGCTCGATGTATAGACCTTTCCAATGTTTACAAAATCACAGTCCAGCGTGCGATCTTCACAGCCCAGCACGTGCGTGTTCGTCGCTTCGGAAAGCGAGGAAAGCACGCGCCATACGCACGAACACTCAAGATGGCACCGGCCACACGCTATTTTTTTGGAAAGGTCTATATTGCGGCAGCGGTGGCGTAGCCTAAACTGGCTGGTGAAATCGGTCAGTTATATAGTTGTCTGTTTCTCGTTCTTAAATGTGACCTTGGAAGTGTAATTTCCATTCGGAAAATTCGCCGTTTCTTCCTCAAAACAGATAATTCACTATCGTTGTTTTGAGAGATTTCTGCTTTCCCTTCAGAATAGTTTGCCTATCTGGCTATAGTGCTCTGTGGTCATTGGAAATGCCGAATATTTTTATTTGTACGTCAATATGACCTCTGGCACTCTCCCTCCGACTGTTCCCTCCGTAGTCCCTAAAATACCTTTCCTCTTCGGTGTTACTTTGGACGCACGTGTACCCAAGTGTACCCTTTCGACGCACGTGTACCCAGTGACTTGCGCTTTTAACGCTGCCTGATTAGCTCGTAGCGTCGGCTGCGTCTGGACTTAAAGCTAAAACGAAGCTTCCGTCAGCATCGCCGCCAGCGCGACTCGCAGCTTCTGACAACGAGCGCAACGCTAGGACGCGGCGACGTCGAGACGGACGCGTCTGCCGCTTTGCGGCGTATCTCGCCTAGCTTTTGCGTGTTTTCCGCTTGGGGCGGGTCGGAGCTCCACTAATGATGACGTCATGAGTAGGCCTTGTCTTCTAGGGGGCCCTTCTCCTAAGTCCACTCCGGAGCTGAGTGGCTCGGCATCTTTTGCAGCGCTTATCACCCGGGCGAAAAATGTTGAGTCCCTGAGCCGTGGACGCATGCGCAGAGTCCGATATACCGCACAGCGAAGCAAGAGCGCACGCTCAGAAGGCGCTCCACAGCCTAGCAGACAAAGATGGCAGCGTGCAGAAGGCTATTTTTTTTTTTTTTTGCAAATGTCTATAGCACGCGGTACGGAAATTCATCAATTCGTCCTACTTGTTTTTCTTCTTCTTTTTTTTTTTTTTTTTTAGCAGTTGTTGTAATTTGGAAAGTGGGCAACCGGGACGCGCCCGTCCGTCCGCGTTTGCTTTCGTTTCCGTCGTTGTGATTCGTTTGGTGGCTTGCTTGCGTGTCGCTCTTATTGTGGAGTCCCTTTTTTTCGGCAAGCTGTCAGCGAGAGAGGAATCGGGAGCAGAGTCGCTGCTCGCTGCCGGTCGCCATTGTGCACGGCGTGATCCATTGTGCGGGCCGAACGGACGACGATCGGCTCCATCCGCGCATTGTTTGTTTGCCGTCATCCCTCTCGTCGAATTTTCACAAAGGGAGGGGAGCTCTTCACGTGACCAGGCGAAACGGGGTTGTTGTAATGGATTGCTCCTCCTCCATTACGTGAGCGGTGTGATGTAGTGCCGCCAGTGTTCCACTTAACCGGTGTGCGGTTAACCACTCGCGAAAAATAAATACGTATATCGTTGTTTTGACCGCTAGCGCAAGAAATGCGGGGCGTCGACTCTTTCGTCTCAAGCGGTGTACGATCTCAAAAATTCTTGAAATTTTCAGTTGTCGGTTGTTATTTTTTGTTTTTGTTTTTAAGGGAAGAGTAGATGCGACAAGTAAGGGTGCAAGCGAGCAGGTGTAAGCTGAGCAAAATTACGAAAAACCCCGGGATATGAGACTTCCTGTTTTTTCTTTGTCCTGTCCTCTTTCTTTTTTTACCTTAGTCTTATTTTTTTTTTTTTTTGTAACTATGCTAGAAATAGCCTTCGAATTGAGTTAGGACGGGTGGGAAATTTGGGCTAGCTTCTCTTAATTGTGATGTACGTAAAATTGTGTGTATGTAAAAAGTTGTATATTTTATCTTCGTGACAGGCGATCAACCAAAGAGTTTACTGCATATAAACAATAAAAAAAAAAAAAGTCATTCACTTCATCTGTTTCGTTGTATGCCTTTTCGCAACTGTATACCCATGCGTTTCGTGTTTAGGCTCCTGTGACTTTGTCACATCCTCCTTTTTCTCATTCATTTTCTTTCTCGTTCAATTTCGCTATCACAATTCTCTGTCTTGCCTCTCTCTTTCAAGCTATGAAGTAGCCGGCGCCGTTTCCAAGTCTGTCAATACAATCTTCATGTATTCTCTCTCTCTCTCTCTCTCTCTGTTACGCATTATCGTGTAAATCTACCTTCTCCTGTCTTATTTTTTCATTCTATGTTGTTTGTATAAACGTACCAACAGTTTCGTTCTTCCCAGAGTTTGTGATTTCTAAACCAGGAATTATGCGCAGCGGTGGAGCCGGAGGTCTTCGTGACTCTAATTCCCGTTCCCCCGTTTCCCACCTGGGCCACCAGGCTGTGCCAGCTCTCGCTGCACATTTGGGTAGGCGCGAGCAGCCCGTTTCTCTCCTTCGTGTTTTCACCTCTGGGTGGCTTCAGCTCCCTATGGAGGCGTACTGCACCTTCTCGTTTATATCGACATAATATCTCCGGCCTTTGTTGAACAATTATAGATGATAAATACTGCTCCAAACTTGTATGCCTGTAAAGGCTTGAAACACATCGAAATATGTTTATGAAGTTAACTTTCATATTTTCGTCTTCTTTCGTTTATTAATATATATGGGTAGTTTCATCTCAAATCGGGCAGGCTAAAAGGGTCTAATTTTTAATTTTCACGAAAAAAATATAAGTTTTGGGGGCATTTCTGAAATGAAGGAGGGCGCAAACCGCATGTTCTCCAGATTTTTTGTTCTCGAGTTACGAAGCGTAGAAGCCGCAGTGGCAGAAACTAGTGTTTTTGCCTGCCGTCGCAGGTCGCGTGTTTGACACCCTCTGCTGGCGCTAGTGTTTTTTCTACACCCTTTTAGCTTTTTTACCTCCATTAATATTTACTATAAAGATACCTTGACGTATTCAAATACTTTTATAAATTTAATTGTTTTCTAGAAAAAATGTCAAACTCGTCACTCCGGTCGCTTTTTGGTCAAATTTGACAGGTCATTAATTTGTCTGTACTTGAGGTAAATTTTTTTCTTTGGCTCTACAGAAAGCCCAAAGCAAGCCCATTATAGATATAATAATATCTATATGATTTGTTGAGTAGCCGCTCCGCTACCTTTACGTAAACCTTGTAAGAAATAACAAATGTTTAAAGTTTGAGGTCGATTTTCTCAAAAACCCCATTTTTGTAAATTTTTATTTTTTAAATTCTTTTAGATATATTAGTCGACTACAAGAAAAAACAATCTATAAATGTAATATTTTGGCTGTATGTCTTCTATTTGAGCCGCAATCACGTGAAATGTCTGAACATTTGTTATTTTTTACAACTTGTACGTGAAGGTAGCGGAGCGGCTACTCAGCAGATCATAATGATATTACTATATCTATACTAGGCATGGTTAGGGCTTTCTATAGAGCTAATGAAATAAAATGTACCTTAAGTACAGACAAAGAAATGACCTGTCAAAGTTGACCAAAAATCGACCTGAGTGACGAGTTTGACATTTTTTTTTTAGAAAACAATCAAATTATTAGAAATATATTAATACGTCAAGGTATCTTTATAGTACCGATTAAATGAGGGGGAAAAGTTAAAAGGGTGTAGAAGAAACACTAGCGCCAGCAGAGGGTGTCAAACACGCGACCTGCGACGGCAGGCAAAAACACTAGTTTCTGCCACTGCGGCTTCTACGCTTCGTAACTCGAGAACTAAAAATCTGGAAAACATGCGGTTTGCGCCCTCCTTCATTTGAGAAATGCCCCCAAAACATACATTTTTTTTCGTGAGAATTAAAAATTAGACCCTTTTAGCCTTTCCGATTTGCGTTGAAACCTACCTTATCGGGCAGGCTGAAAGAGTAATTTTTAATTTTCACGAAAAAAATATATGTTTTGGGGGCATTTTTTAAATGAAGGCGGGCGCAAACCGCATGTTCCCCAGACTTTTTGTTCTCGAGTTACGATGCATAGAAGCCGCAGTGGCAGAAACTAGTGTTTTTGCCTGCCGTCGCAGGTCGCGTGTTTGACACCTTCTGCTGGCGCTAGTGTTTTACCTACACCTTTTTCAATTTTTCCCCCTGATTTAATAGGTACAATAAAGATACCTTGGCGTATTCAAATATTTATAATAATTTGATTGTGCTCTAAAATAAATGTCAAACTCGTCACTCAGGTTGATTTTTGGTCAAATTTGACAGGTCATTACTTTGTCTGTACTTAAGATACATTTTATTTCTTTAGCTCTATAGAAAGCCCTAAGCATGCCTAGTATAGATATAGTAATATAATTATGATCTGCTGAGTAGCCGCTCCGCTACCTTCACGTAAACATTGTGAAAAATAACAAATGTTCACACATTTCACGTGATTGCGGCTCAAATAGAAGACATGCAACCAAAATATTTCATTTCTAGATTGTTTTTTCTTGTAGCCGACCAATATATCTGAAAGAATTTAAAAAATAAAAATTTACAAAAATGGGGTTTTTGAGAAAATCGACCTCAAACTTTAAACATTTCTTATTTCTTACAAGGTTTACGTGAAGGTAGCGGAGCGGCTACTCGACAGATCATAATGATATGATTATATCTATAATGGGCTTGCTTTAGGCTTTCTGTAGAGCCAAAGAAAAAAAATTTACCTCAAGTAGAGACAAAGTAATGACCTGTCAAATTCGACCAAAAAGCGACCGGAGTGACGAGTTTGACATTTTTTCTAGAAAACAATTAAATTGATAAAAGTATTTGAATACGTCAAGGTATCTTTATAGTACCTATTAATTGAGGTAAAAAAGTTAAAAAGGTGTAGAAAAAACACTAGCGCCAGCAGAGAGTGTCAAACACGCGACCTGCGACGGCAGGCAAAAACACTAGTTTCTGCCACTGCGGCTTCTACGCTTCGTAACTCAAGAACAAAAAATCTGGGGAACATGCGGTTTGAGCCCTCCTTCATTTGAGAAATGCCCCCAAAACATATATGTTTTTCGTGAAAATTAAAAATTAGACCCTTTTAGCCTGCCCGATTTGAGATGAAACCACCCATATATATATATATATATATATATATATATATATATAGTATATATACATTTTCCCACTGTAGTTGTGGATATTGCGAATTCGGAAGAATCCCTATTCCTTATTTGTTTTTCCCCGAAGTGCGAGGCATCTGTTTAAGAGAGAAGATAACTGGGCTATACTTCGTTTCACCTTATGTCCGAGCGCGGACGATTTTATGAGCCGAAGGGCCAATCAAACAGTGCGAAAAGCGCAACGTCATGGAGTGCTCTTTGCGCTTGATAGGACTATCCGGCGGAGGAGCAGGTACAGAAAGACGGCGAATGCCGCGTCCTATCAACTGCTGCGAAAGAGGCACAACGCCATCTTTCGCTGTTTGATTGGCCCTTCGGCTCATAACATCGGCCGCGCTCGGACCTATGCTGAAACCAGTGGCGGATCCAAGGGGGGGGGGGGGGGGGGGCAACGGGGGCGGGCGCCCCTCCCCCCCCCCCAAACAAAGTCGACCCCCCCCCCCCCTCCCCCCTTTTCGGAGGGCAATTTGACATGGGTGGACCACCCGGTGCACACGAAAGAATGGGAGAATAGCATCCTCCTTACAAACCCCCCCCCCCCCCCAAAAAAAAAAAAAAAAACAAAAAAAAACAAAAAACGGAGTTTTGGATCCGCCCTTGGCTGAAACGAAGTATAGTTGGTATGTGTTCGTATTGAAACAGCGCGAACGTTACACGGTCGGAGGTAAGAATCGTCCACTCCTTTCCTCCGTCCTTGTAAGGTTCGCGCTGTTTCAAGATGAAGCATCTGTTCCTGCTCCATTCCACTGGCAATGCAGCCTTCTCTAGGTCACGTCAGAAACACGAGCTTCTGTGTCATATGTCGCTCGTCTTAAAACGTGAACTCTCGTGTTTCTGACGTCACATTACCTAGGAGGCGGGAGCTGCCTGCGGAACGTAGCGGGAACAGATGCCCGACTGTTTCGGGGTTTCCGGTCATGCGGAGTGTCCACGCACGCGGTAAGCACTGCAACGGTGGGTCGATGCATTCCGACCGGGCAATCACGTTTTGCTCGAGAGGTAGTGCCATCTTATCTAGAATTCTCGCAACTCTGAGAAGGTTCGCGAGAGCAATCATTGGACCCGATCTCGGTCTGCTCGAGACGTCCGATTGCCCTGTCGAACTCTGGCGCACTTGTGTCCCAATCTTTCGGTTGTAACTAAGGCCCGCCCAGAGTCGCTCGTTTTGGCCGCCAGCGGCGCTGTCCGGCAGCCGACCGGGACAACCTCCCGTTCACTGCCCACCCATGAGGCTATGAACTCAAAATTGACGAACCCGGGAACGACCTTATCGAATGCAATGTTTTCGAAGCACGCGACGCCGCTGTTCTCAAAAGCGTTTACAGCGTTCGGCAATGTGCGCTCGTCCAGCGGCGTTCGGGCCGGGACGGAACAACCTATGTGCGTGAACCTCCGTGTGCGTTAAAGGGGCGGTGCAACGATATTCAATTGGAATGTTTTTCACTTTACACGAGCTTACTGGCACTAGTGGGACTCAAGGATACTCGCACGCAACGCCACTGACCAAGAAACTCCTTTGTCGCGCTGTAATTTCGAGGACAAAAGCGAGTGTTTTCATTCAATCTCTCCTTCGCAAAACCTCATGACGTAGCTGGGCAGTAGCACTACCGCCCAGTGACGATATTTGAATGTTGCTCATAGATTGGACCCGAGCATGGCGTGGACACTCGATTTGGGCTCGTGATAATCGATAGCTCGAGAAGCATTCGGGAAGTGGCCCGTGTCCAATCGCTGCAATGACGACAACAGCCGAGCCATAACAATGTCTGGAACTCAGCGCGTGTCCTGTGCCTTGCCAACCCCAGCGCGTGGCTATGATCAACATTGGCGGCATATAATCGGCTCCAGATCACGTGGCCGCTTGTTCTGGCTGCGAGTTGAGGGGGTGAACGCTGCTCGTTTTTCTTAATTTTTTTTCTGCGACTTCGATTGCGTGTGGTGAAAAACGAACGGGCATTTCACAGGTCATTAACGTCAGGGATCCGTTCTAACGGTATTTGCGCTAAATACAAAAATCGTTGCATCGCCCCTTTATTGTGTCAGGAAAGACGTTGGAGCGCACTGCCATTGTCGTCATTTGGAAGTGTGTGACGTCCAGTTTCTGATTTTGACCAACACGGGGTTCATGCCAGATACCATCACCGCTTTTGTCAACAGTCGAAATCTGCACCAACCATGCTACAACTCATTGCCGCAAAGTTTACCTGCGTAAATTATGTTGCAATTCGCAGCATTACAAAGATAATCTCCAAAACAATCTATGAAAGCCAAGATATATTTATTCATGTGAACCACAAATGTGGAAGCTAAACTTCTATGAGCGCTGGCTTGACACCTGACAACGCTTAGCAGCGACGAGAAAATCAATGTCCGCCTTTAACCCTTGTGCCGAGACGACCCTCATGATCGATCGCAGATGTTCGTCGGTCATCCTTGACCGAAGTGTCGACTTGTTTACCTTTAGCAAGGAAAACAGTTGCTCGCACAAGTACATGCTCCCGAACATGGCGATTATTTTCACTGCTTGTTGGCGCAGCAAGGGGAAGCTTGCCTCGTCGAGGAACTTGTAGAACTTCGGGACTCCGACGTCCTCAAACTTCTGCTTCAGTACAGTGTTCGCTTGCAGTTCAAGCAGTTCCATCTGTAGTTCAGGTGCAACGTCGTCCACTCGCACTGAGAAGGGCAAGGAAAAAAGTTTAAATTCGCTTGACAGGTTGCTCACGTCCTGGAACCGTTCTTGGAATTCTTGTTGGAGATCACGCAGGAGGTCCGAAAAGGTGTCGCATGATTCTTGGCTCGCGTGCCCTAGTGACTGGAGCGTCGGAAAATGGTCGAGTTTGAGCAGCCTCATTTGGCGCTCCCACAGCTGTAACTTCGATTGAAACGCCTGGATGTCATCATACATTGTTATAATAAGTTTGTCCTTCCCCTGAAGTTTCCCATTTAGACGGTTTAGGTACCCGGTGATATCCGTGAGGAATGCGAGGGAGCAAAGCCAGCTGGAGTCGGACAGTTCAGAGATGGCCTTGTTCTTGCTTTTCAAAAAGGTATCAATCTCGTGTCGAAGATCAAAAAACCTCTTCAGAACTTTCCCGCGACTCAGCCACCGTACCTCAGTGTCGTACAAAATTTCGCTATGCTCGCTGTCAACCATCTCCAACAGAGATACAAACTGTCGATGGTTTAACGCTCCGGAGCGAATGAAGTTCACTGCACCAACCACAATGTCCATGACTCCTTTCATCTGAAGTGACTTGCTGCAGAGTGCCTCTTGGTGTAAAATGCAGTGGACTGCTGCAAATCGCTTGCTGATATCCAGTCCAGTCAGTTTCGTCCTCAATCGTCCGACAAGGCCGCTTTTCTTTCCCACCATTGACGGTGCGCCGTCGGTTGCGAGGCACACCAATTTCTCCCATGGCTGCCCGGCACGATCAACAACTCTTTCGAGGGCGGAAACAATATCAGCACCGGTGGTTGTTCCTTTCATTGGCACTAGGTCCAAGAGTTCTTCTGTGACGTCCAAATCTTTGTTTACGCCCCTTACAAAAATGGCGCACTGAGCGTTGTCAGTAATATCTGTGCTCTCGTCGACGGCGATTGAGAATGCGTTGAAGCCGTTGCATCGGGTGAATAATTCTTTCTCGACGTTTTCACTGAGCTCATTAATTCTTTCTGCTACTGTGTTTGGGGAAAGGCTTATCTTCTCAAATGTCTTCTTTATGCTGGGACAGACAGCGTCAGCAACCTCAAGCAGGCACTTTTTTATGAACAGGCCATCAGTAAATGGCTTTAACGATTTGGCGATAAGCTCGGAAACAATAAAGCTAGCTCTCACCGTTTCGTCGCTTGTTTTGACCGCCTTTTGGAAAAGGTCTTGCTGTTTTCCCAGCGACGCCTTAAGTTGGGACACCGTGTTCTCGCGGATCTTTCCGGTGAGGGCTTCATACTTCTCTTGATGGCATGACATGAAGTGACGTCGCACGTTATATTCCTTTGGCACAGCTACAGTCTGATGACAAATTAAACACAGCACCTTGTCTCGCGATTCCGTGAAGAAATAGGATAGTTCCCATCGCTCTTGAAAGAGCCGCTTCTCGTCTTCAACTTTGCGTTTTGCAGACGCCTTGGACAACGACATCGAGATGTCTGCTTGAGAGTTGACGTCGCACGACTGAATCGTTGAAACAGAACGCAACAACCTGTGCTAATCAATGCAAATCTCGGGTGCACAACTCCACCGTCAACCAAAGATCACTCTGGGCGTGGAGAGCGGGTGACCGCATTCAGGGTAAAATGCTTTTCCAAGAACTTGAAGGGAAGCATACAACGATGGAATCCACCAGTCACTGGGTGCAAAGGATAAGTGAAGTGACAATGAACACAAAAGGGAGGTTGGGAGAACCAAACGCTTTGACAAGGTTATACTTCACCCCTAAGCTGACAGTGCGCTGGAGGCTACATGTTCGCCGGACCAATCTTATCGCTTGACCTCACTCAACGCGCAGGAGCGCGCGGAGGGGGGAGTGGTCACATGGTTCAAGGCCGACAGTAGAGTGGTCCAGCGAGCGTGCAGCGTCCACCGCACTGTCAGCTTAGGGGTGAACGGAGCATAGGAAGAAGGTGGGGTGAAATGGAGGGGGAGATTAGTTGCCCCGAATACGCCATCCGCATGTGTGAAGGTGCGGACCAGGATTATAGGAGGCTATGTCCAACGAGCCTGAATGTCCAACAAGACGGAAGATCCAATAATGGATATTCAGGCACGTTGGACATTCAGGCACGTTGGACATTCCGTCCCGGTTGGACCTTCCGTCTAGTTGGACATTCAGGCTCGTTGGACATTCCGTCTCGGTTGGATCTTTCGTCTCGATGGACATTCAGGCTCGTTGTACATTCCGTCTCGGTTGGATCTTTCGTCTCGATGGACATTCAGGCTCGTTGTACATTCCGTCTCGATGGATCTTTCGTCTCGTTGGACATTCCGTCTTGCCTGTCACGTGCTAGAATAATTTGTCTCGTTAAATATTCAGACTTGCGTGGATATTTAATCCGCGTTCCTGCAGGCATTGCCGTATTTTCGTTGTACTAAAATGCCATGCCACTGAAGCCGACGTTGACGGACCGACAGGAAAACATTGAGCAGACACAAATATTCTAATTTCATCTATAGGAAGGCATGATGCTTAGTTAGCTAAGTGTCGATGCGCAGCTATGTACCCATCGGTTAGAAGTGTCGATCGTACGACGCCAAACACTCCTTTGATATTGACAGTTCAAATGCTTCGAATGTTTCGATGACAGGTCAGCCAATTAGAAATATATAATAGGGATGCGGTGTCCGGGTGTTCTAGTGCATCCAGTGATGTGATTGCTGCGCCAATTGCACCAAACTGCGCCAAGGGGCTAATCCTGCTACATCCTGTACATTTCGCCGAAACATGGGTAATCTGCGCCAAGCCTGCGCCAAAAAAACCAATTTCAGTCGCCTTTCAAAACCAAAGCTAAACTAAGTACCGTATTTGAGAATGCGTGTGTTAGGCGGCGCAAGAGGCCGCCTGACACAAAGTACCCTGCATCAATTTTCCATCCGTTCTTGCATGATTTTCCCGCCATCTCGCGTTTCGCGCTCCCGTCGTCTCGTGGATCTCGTCTGGCGTCCTTTTTTTTAATTTTCAACAAGAGTCGCGGATGTGTGTGGGTGCTCCGACGCTAGCTTACCGGGTACCAACCATGCTATCATGCTGTCAAACGAAACCATGTTTTTGCGCGGCGGCAGTTACTTTGTGAGCTGAAGCACTCGCTTCTGAAAGCAACGGCCATGGGAAAACTATATTGATCCCTGCCTTCCAGTCACGTGGTCGCGCGATGTCGGGTGTTGCCGTCCCCACATCGCTGCAGATATGGCGCTTTCTAAAATGAAACTAAGTACCGCCGCATGTTCATCAGCCTTCCTGTTTATGTTTAAATCGTACGTTACTACAAAAATCCCTCTTTAACTCCAAGACTGCTGTGTTGAAGTATTGATTACCTAGGTTTACTGGGCTTTCTTTCGAGAAAGACCCCGGTACGTGAAAAATCTGCCGCGAACGAAAGTGGTGAAGAGAAGTGGGCGAAAGCAAAGAAGGCAAGTCTGCACGCTGAACCCGCACAGCCATCTTGTTTGTCTCGAGTTCAGACGCTGCACAAAGCGCTCCAAGAACATTTTGGCCTGGCTCGCGATGTCTTGCAGCGATGCGCTCAGGGTCTGTTTTTTGTGTGTTAGCTTGTACCTTGTTAGCCGGCCTGGCAAGCACGCGCCGCTGGACTGTTTTTTGTCGTATGCTCGACAGTTACATTTTGCATACAATTTTGGGAATCAGTTGGCGACAGAGCGGAGTGGCATGGTTTTGGTTTCTATCGAACAGCCGTTTTCTCCGCTCGCGCGACCAAGCACCCGCGCGCAACTGCAAGCCTGCCGAAGTTGCCCTCACGTGCATGCGAACATGATTGCACGACAGAGGCACCAGCCGGGACGCTTGCAATCCATTGTTTTACGTTTGCTTACTTTTGACGAAAATCTGGCACGTTGGGAACCAGTAAAACGGTTGCGAGCGGTTTTTTGGAATTGCTCGGCAATGCCTACAGCACTACACTTGTGGGATGTTCTCAGCAGTAAAAGCACAGGCAGCGAGTTCCGTCACAACACAAAGTGCCCTTCGTTTGTACATACAGCACTTAAAACAAATATTTTTATTTTTCTAAGAATATCTGCTCCAAAAGCCACTTTTGCTGCTTCGAAACACTGTCTTGGCTGCTCCAAAAGCCACTTTTTCTGCTCCAAGACAATGTCTTGGTTGCTCCAAAGGCCACATTTGCTGCTCCAAAACACTGGTTTGGCTGCTCCGAAAGCTGCTCCAAAATGGTTTAGGCCAATCACATCACTGTGCATCGCAACTAGGGACGTCTATGAAGGCCGCACTTCAGATCCCAGGAATTTCTATTTCAGTCCTCATCCCTGCCCGTTTCGTTCTAGAGATGAGCTACGTACGACGACCCGCATTGTAAGCACATGACCGCCCGCCAGCGCCACACTCTAGGCGCAAAGCCAATATTTAATTTTTTGAAGGAGCTTTGGGAGCTGTTAGTACGAGGCATCAGCAGTTTGCACAAGCGTAATTTTCCATTAATAAAAAATATATATATATATTTTTTTAAATCAATTCTACACCTAACGCGCTTATAAATGCACGCGGTGGTTGGAAGTGGGACCCGACAATACATGAGTAAATGCAGAACAATTCTATGAATTTGACAAATTTTTATTTTTGTTCGTTTACCTTTGGATAACATAACTACTCACTGTAAACTGCAGTTGTCAGTAGTTTACATACACATGCATTCCTGCCAGATGGTTTTCACGTCACAGACTAGAGCGATAATACTAGTATCACGCAGTACGCATTTTTTTTTTTTTGCATGTGACATTCATAGTGGTTTTTTGAAGCCCATGTAATTTGACTGGCTTCTGGAAGCTCTCCGAAGCTCGCAATTCTGTCGAGGTAGTGGATGACGTTTTTCCACGGGGAGCTTGACTGCTGCTAAAGGACGCGAACGCATCCATCTCGGCGTGGAGCAGAATGTTCACACCCGGATGCACCAATAGTCTGAATCCTGTGTGAATATAACAAGAAAACGTTCCACGTGGCTTTCGTTGAAATTCCTATATTCGTCTCTGGACAATTGGAAGAAGGACAATTCGTCGAATAGGGCAATTCGCCCTAGGCCAATTCGCAGAATGAAGAATGGGGCGAAAGTGCCCATTGGTTGAACTGTCGAAAAGAGGTTGGTTAGAGTAGCGTGTGTTGATATCCGGGGAAAGTGGGGGTCACAATGAGACCCTCTTTCCAAAAAAAAAAAAAAAGAATGACAATGCAGCTCTCAGAATGTCCAAGGGTCCGATAGTTAATCGTACCCGGGTCTTTCAAATTATAAAAGTAGGGTTCTACGGGAATTTTTACTCGCAATTCACCTTCATTTTGAAAAAAAAAAAGTATCTACAATTAGTGTAATTACACATACTACACCAACTTGACCTAACAATAATGCTGACAATTTAACCAGGTGTTTTTCTCCCATGAGGGGTACATCATCTTTGCGCAACAGGGACACCAATAAGGAAAATACAGCAACCAGTACAATACGGAAAGAGACTGTGGTGGGGATAAGCACGATTGACGATTCTAAGAACTCTGGTGGCCCCCTATTTGTTTCCCGCGCCAGAGTTACGACCTTCTAAAAACCAAACGCGTGACTGATTCTCAATGGTCAACGAGTTCGGACTTTGATCTTATAGCATGTGTGACCAACTCCACGTCATATTTTGATTATAAAAATTATCTGTATATTTAGATATATAAAACGAACAATAGTGTATTGTATTTTTTGGGGTTTATGAAGTGTACAAATACACGAGCATAAATTTTATTTTATTTTGTGGCACTTAACAGAGGCAACACCAGCGAGACAAACTCAGCGGCACACCAAATAGCCAATGCATCGAGAAGCCCGGTACTGAAAGGCGATCGGTACCGAAACGACCACGTACGGAAACGACCGCACACCGAGATCTCCGCACCGAAACGTCCGGTTTCCCATCTCATCGACCGCATTTTTCACCGCCGTAACTAGCAGTAATCTATACTATTCGAAAAAAGGAACATCTTCCAAATTCTATGCAAGGTCATTCCATATCCGTTGGATATTCAGACTCGTTGGACATTCAGGCTCGTTGGACATTCCGTCCTCGGTTGGATCTTTCGTCTCGTTGGACATTCAGGCACGTTGGACATTCCGTCTCGATTGGATCTTTCGTCTCGTTGGACATTCAGGCTCGATGGACATTCCGTCTCGATTGGATCTTTCGTCTCGTGTACATTCCGTCTCGCCTGTCACGTGACCGATTGGACATTCAGGCTCGTTGGACATTCAGTCTCGTTGGACATTCAGGCCATAAGCGTGAAGGTGCGGACCAGGATATAGACCCTTTTTCGCATAACCTCAAACCAGCCAGTAACTGACGTACCCTCGAACCTGGTGCATTTTTGGATTGCCCGCTGACAGAGGGTATGCAACCGCCAAGGGTATGGGCGAAAAGGCTTAAAAACGGACGTCGTGCATGAGTTAGTTCGAGTGCTCCTTTTTATTAGACAGTTTTAGTGGATCGTACGCTAAAGCCTGCGTACGCAATACAATTGCGGGTCGGGAGTGCGCGTGCGCAGAACGCAATAGAAGAGCTAGCGTATTGCGTACGCACGCAACGCTGGGGATTTTGCGTGGCGGGCTAGCGGGCTTTGCGGGACGCTCTCGAGAGATCTCGGACCCAACGAGAGCGCCAGTTTCAAGATGGCGGTTACCTCGACTGGCGCAGCAAGGGCGACGTGGTGTTTTCGAAGTTCTGTGTTGCGTGAAATTGCGTGGTGTTCAGCTCGGCAATTCTTTCTGGGACCTACCGCGGTCGAATCAGATCGCCGTGCAGCTGAAGGAGTGCACAGTGAAAATGTTCGCCGCTCGGAATGTGGCGTCAACGCTAAGCCTATTCGCGCAGTTCATCGCCGACGGACGAACGACTCTAAAAGAAATCGCCGAATTTCTCGCCGCTATGCACTGGACATCAGTAGGTCATGAATTTCATTCCGCGATAGCTTTGATAAAAGCTGCCGTTTCCACGGACGACCGACGGAGGCTCCGTGATCGAATTTGGGCTACGCACTCGTACTCGTAGCCTCTGTACCCCGCAGAAAAAGCCCGCTTGACGAGGCAGCTGCGGCTTGGTTTAATTGAAATAAAATGATTGGACACGTTTTCATTTTAAATATTTCTTTCAGGAGCATGGTTGCGCTTTAAGCACGCGGAATTCTACGGCTCTAGCAAATTTAACCAAGATCATGCGCGGTGTTCACGTCGAAAACCGTAACGCACAACTAAATTCGGTCCGAGCAGGTCATTTTAGCGTACGCTATACTATTGCGTATTGCGTACGTAAGAGCCAGCAACGCTATACTAAAACTGTCTATTGTGCTGCAATTTTCGCAAATCTACGGTTGTCTGGCTACCACTGCGTGGTCGTCGGATGGATAAATAATTTTAAAAAGCATAAGAGCAATAGCAGAAAGTGTGCAATGAGCACAAGAAGCTGCAGCGCGAGTGTGGCTACAATGTTATCGAGCTTCGCATTTTCCCCAAGAATCCTTATTTATGAAGTCAGTCGATTGCGAGCTTGAATCGCGAGAGATTCGTGTCAGACTCAACGTCACGTTTAAGCTCACGACCACTTCGTTTACGACAAGTATAGCGTATTGCGTACGTAAGAGCCAGCAACGCTATACTAAAACTGTCTATTGTGCTGCAATTTCGCAAATCTACGGTTGTCTGGCTACCACTGCGTGGTCGTCGGATGGATAAATAATTTTAAAAAGCATAAGAGCAATAGCAGAAAGTGTGCAATGAGCACAAGAAGCTGCAGCGCGAGTGTGGCTACAATGTTATCGAGCTTCGCATTTTCCCCAAGAATCCTTATTTATGAAGTCAGTCGATTGCGAGCTTGAATCGCGAGAGATTCGTATCAGACTCAACGTCACGTTAAGCTCACGACCACTTCGTTTACGACAAGAGGACCGATTTTAATTCCGGTGCAGGTGGTCCAATAAGGTTATCACTGCAAGCTCCATGGTATGTGAAATTTATACAAAATCTACATGCCACCACTCAAGATGGAGCTATCAAATGCCGAGAGCTTACCCTGCATAGACTACATTAAACGGCTAATATATTCTTTCGTTGTGGAAACTCAATCAAAACACACACCGTCTTCGTCGTCGTTCTCTCGAGGAGGCAGGTGGGTGTTTTGATTGAGTTTCCACAACGAAAGAATATATAGCCGTTAATGTAGTCTATGCCTGTGAGTAGCCAGCCTGGATTCAACCGGACAAGCTCCAACCAAGTTATTGCAGCCCACCATAGCCAAGTCTAGCCAAGTTCCCCCATACCACACCGTTGCCTACCGAGATAGCTGTGCTGCCAGAACTAGCCGGTATTTCTTTTTCTAAGCCGCTAGACGGCGTCGTCGGCGCCGCAATTCTCAAGATGGCGGCGCCGTTAAAGAAAAGGTCTATAGGAGGCTATGCTTCGACGCCTGGGCCAAGGACTCTTGGAAGCCCTTTGTCGACGCCTCGGCTACCCCGTACGGTCCGACTATCTATTTTTAGCCAAAAGCGGCCCTCTCTCTTCCACAGACACTATTTCATGACACACGCTCTACGTTTGCGTCATGTATCGATTCCTGGCATATGGGGTCAAAGTCGAACAGCTTGGATTTTATTTTTTAGCAAGCTCGGGATGAGCAAAAGTAAAAACATCATTAAAAAAGTCAAAATTAAATTAAAAAAAAAATATTTATGCCTGGCTGCGCGGGCCGCAAGAAAACGCCGCGCGGGCCGCATGCGGCCCGCGGGCCGCGTGTTTGAGACCCCTGGAGTAGAGGTTTCCTGATTGGTCGACGTGTCAAAAATTTAGTTTACGCTCTAAGCGTGGGGGGAATATTCGGCGCTGGCGGCGGCCTTTGCTCCGCCTATTGTCCAAACTCTCCCAATACACGGCTCTGACTCAACAATCACCACAGACGGCGCCGCTCCGGTAGGCCTGATGGAATCCGATGATGCCACCTCAAAACCAATACTCGCCCCTGCTCGATTCGACATGACTTCTGTAACGCACACCATGCCAAACTTGCAGCCCAACATTTTGACGACAAGTACAAGTAAAAAACGACAAGCACTGAAATTGAGACCTTCTCTGAAAAAGAAAAAACCGACGACCAAACGATGTCGAGGATATGGAAGAACAGTATGCTTCTACCAATGAAGAGTAACAAGATCACGACAACCAATACAAGACAGTTGAATCACGCAAACGACGCAGGAAGAGTACGGACTCAGAATCAAGTTCTCCCAAAACAAGCAGTCAACTGCCTGGCTCTTGGGCTCACCGTCATGAATCCCGGAGAAAAGCTCACCGGAGAAAAGCTCACCGGAGGAAAATCTCACCGCAAAACCGGCGGGTGCGGAGAAAAGCTCACCGGCCATTGAGCGTATGCGGAGAAAAGCTCACCGATTTTTTTTTTCTTTCTTTTTATATGGAGGCTGTTGGATCATGCGTAACATATATCAGTTTATTAACATTAAAATTCGTCAGATTTGTAAAAAGAAAATGTCATTTTTTGTATTATTTGTTAAGCTATTGGGTATATTGCTCCAAATGAATAATTGCAGGCGAGTGTTTTCTGTGGCTTACTCTGTAGGCAACGAAAGCCCAACTCAAATTTTCATGACCTTGAAGAACAGGAAAAAGTTCGAAAACTTAATAACGTCTGTCTAAAGCCTAAAAATCAAAACTGTAAATGCCGAAAATCCGAAAGTGAATGCGCAACAACGCGGTGCCTGAAATTCTCTTTGAAGATTTTGTTAACCTTTGAAAATAGGACAAAACAGTCAGTAGGATATCGAAACTTTTTTCTTTCACGGAGAAGCAAGTTTTCTAGCCGTTAGTGCTGGTTTTCCACACGTTGCCTTTGTGTGATAGTGCCTTTTTTACGGCGAGCCACCCATGACCTTCAGAGCTGCACACTGGCACCATTGTTACTCAAGTAGTCTTCTGTAAGGTAGCTAATAGGGCGAGTTGGTAAACGTTATACCTGATAAAAATCACTCAAACGACGACGACGGAGTGAAGACAACAAACACGACAGGACGAATCTGTTTCGCAACTAAAGTTTTGTTAGTGAAATTAACAGAAAAAAAAAACAGCGTAGCCGACACTGATTACATCAACAAACACCTACTTATCTATTAGGCACTACACAATATTTGAAGCTGAAACGGTTCACACACCGCTATTCATATTAGCTCGCAAAGAACAAACATCTTTATTTGACGAGCTACCGACGGCACCCTGCCAGTTGTCAATAAACTGTTGTCTTTTTTTACCGGTGTACGATCTTCTGATTTTATACTTGCGGCTTCATTAATATACAAATGGGTGATTACTAATTTTTGATGAATTAGTAAATATGCCCAATGAACTTCAAGAATATTGCAAAAAAGTGGACATATTTTTAATGAAGTGACGAATGCGAATTGTGTTAAATTGCAATGTTCGACGCAGATTGCGCTAAGTTAAAAAAAAAAAAAAAAATCATTGAGCTTTTCCTCCGCATCCGCTCAATGGCCGGTGAGCTTTTCTCCGCACCTGCCAGTTTTGCGTTGAGCTTTTCTCCGGTGAGCTTTTCTCCGGTGAGCTTTCTCCGCCCCGCCCACCGTCATATTCACACCAGACGACCAAAATACCAACATCAAGAGCTTCAACCCTACCAAGCTTTCGAACTGCTTAAAAGCCAACTGTCCTGATAGAATTTACAGTATTCGACCTAACTCAAGGTTGAAGTGTGATTGCTGTAGACACTCGCAATTTAGATACAACAAGCACTTTACTGCGTATCAAGTCTCTTTGTGGGGTTTCGGTGAGTGCATACGAGCCCCGCTCTAAGACCGTGGCGATGGGTGTCATCCATGAGTACCGGTAGATATCAACGACAGCCAACTAACTGAGGCACTACTCTCAAAGGCATCAATAGTTCGCATCCGAAGACTGCGAAAGTCACAATCTGTTGCATTAACATTTGCATGCCCAACTCTACCCGATGCGGTATGTGTAGGCTATGTGCGCCACAAAGTATATCTCTACGTGGAAAAAACCAACACAATGCCGTACTTGCGGCCGCCTCGGACACGTAGCTGCAGTCATGTGCATCTTCGTCTATTTGTACAAAATGCGGAAAAAACACAAGACTCGACTTTCTGTCCAGATGGCTCACCCAAATGCGTCAATTGCGGACGTGACCATATATCTAGAAGCTGTCCAAGATGGCAAGAAGAAAGGGAAGTAGTTCGTTACCGCGTTCTTCACGGAAGTGACTATTCAACAGCGAAGGCGGCAGTGAAAGCTGATGCCTCTGAACACAATACCGATAACACATCTGGTCCCGGACAGAGTCAAAAGCCAGCAGCACGCATGCCAGTGACTAAGAAGCCACATAAACAACCAATTCAAGAGCCCCCCTCCCCAGCATCGCAGCCTTCCCAAAGAAAGGAGAACAAAAAGCCACACGATAAACCAATACAGAAGACCTAGAGTCCTTTCCGCATCTCCCAAACACAGTATACCTACGACACAAGAAGACCTCGCTCACAACCAACCTTCTACATGGAAGGTTGTAAGTAATATTGCCACCAATCTTGTCAAGAGTACTCCACAACCAAATGCTGCTGCTGAACCACCACCACCTGCGCTGGGCATCGGAGCCATCTTTTGTGCTGCGATCAAGGCCTTACGCGGACTGCTTCAACACGTGACTTCACCCATTGCCATCTAGATTGTACAACTCATTGACACATTTACTCCGCTCCTGCAGCAATGGTTGAGTTAACTCAACTGTTACTATTTGAATACCATTTATTATAATTATGACAGCACTCACCGTGGATGACAGATACAACAATGCGACTATATTTCAGTGGAACGCGAGAGGCCCAAGGGGGCGTCTATCCGATCTCCGGCAATTTTCACAGAAGCATCAATTTCCTGTCATGGCCATATGTGAGTCAAGGCTTCCAAACAATTTTCGTTTTTCTGGGTATGAATATCTTTCTTCAACCCGAACTCCAGGACCAAGAAGAGTCATCCTTCTCCTGCGCTAGGGAGTTTTAGTAGACCGTGTTTCCCCCTCCGCTAAGCCCCTCCGCTACCCGGAACTCTACAGCCAAGGCCATCGGCACGCAGGCGCAGTGGCGGTTTCTTCGTAGCGGAGGGTTAGCGGAGGGGGAAACACGGTCTACTAAAACTCGCTAATCGCAGGTGATATAAAGGTGAACGCCGGACCGTCGACCGGTGCGTGCTATCAGCGCCATGACGCGGCTGCCGTGGCGGCTCGTTTTCTTATCGCTCGCTTCGCCGAGATTAAGGATCGAGCGCTGTTCTCAGCTCTGCTGCTACCCCCCCCCCCCTCCCCCCCCCCCCCCCGCAGAAAGCGTGGAAGTGGGTTTCGATTTCGGCTTCGCTTTTTGCGGGCGCCGTGCCACGCCATTGCCGGCAACTGATTTGCACATTGCACGTGAACTAGAGCGGCCGTTGTTCGGCACAGTTTATCAGTGACACAACCACTTTTTTCATTCATGAGCGAACGCTAATAACTGTTCTTTTTAAAAAACGGAAAGTATAAGTTACTTTTTGATTTGTTCCGCAGCCTTCCAGTTTAGCACATATCACAACAAAAAAAACAAAAAAAAAACCTTCTAAATCACATTGTCTACCGATAGCGTCTGAAAGGCACCTTCCGCAATCCTCGCGCTTTCTGCGGGGACTAGCAGCAGAGCTGAGAACAGCACTCGATCCAAGCGCTTATACTTTGTTTCACCTTAGGTCCGAGCGTGACCGACGTTATGAGCCGAAGGTCCAATCTAATGGCGAAAAAGTCGCACCATCATGGCGTGCTCTCCGCAGTTGGTAGGACCAGCGGTGTGTGCCGCCTTTCTGTGCGTGCTCCTCCGCCGGCTTTAGCTAGCGGAGCTAGCTAAAGAGTTAGCCAATCCAGTGGCACTGCTAATAGAAGTTCAATTAAAAAAAAGTTTGACTAACCTGTTGCTACTGCTAATGAAGGACCATTTAGGAATTGGGAGATAGTCCAAGCTAGAGATCAATTTGGAAATGCGACACTCGCAGTGCCACTGATAGTAGAAAATTGATTTGGAATTTGGCAAACTTAGCATCGCTCCCGATATGAATCAATTAGGCATCTAATCAATCTATCGCTACTTCTCAAAGGAATCAATTAGAAAATTTAGCTAACCTAGTGCCACTTCTGATAGTGGATCAATACAAAAACATTATCAATATTGTGTTTACACGGATAGGGGTTAATTTAAAAACTCAGTTAATATGAATTCCACCGCAGATAACGAATAAATTAGAAATGTGGTTGATCCCTCAACTCTCCTAACAGGAGATCAGTGAGGAATTTTGCCACGCGCCTTTAATATTAAATGATAAATTAAGAAATAGGCAAATCCGAAGCAACTGCTATTAAAGAAAAAACTAAAATTGGCCCATTCCAATGCCACTGCTATTAAGGATTTACTTAGAAAATGGTACAATCGAATGCCACTGATAATAGAGGTTAAATACATTAAGAATTAAACCATACCAGAGAAATATTTAGAAATTGGAAGAATCCAGTGCTACTGCTAATGGGAGATCACTTAAGAATTTGGTCAGTACAGTGCCGCTGCTTATAGGGATCAATTGGAAATTCGGCCAATCCTGCGTCACAATTAACAGGCGTTCAATTAGGTTTTCCGTCTTCTAGTGCCACTGCGGTGATCAATCAAGACTTGGGCCAGTCAGGCACTGCTGCTATAGAAAATGCATTATGAATTGGGTCAATCAAGTGCCACTGATAATAAGTAATTAATTAGGAATTGGGCCTATCCAGCGCCACTGCCATATGGAATCAATTGAGAATTGGCCATTTTTGTGCCACAGATAATATGAGAGCAATTAGAAATTACGCCAATCCAGAGTTACTTCTAATAGGGATCGATTAGGAATTGAACCAGTTCACTGTCACTGCTAATCGGGATCAATGAGGAATTGGGCCAAACCAGAGTTGTTAATTCTAATGAAGGGATCAGGAATTGCACCTACCCAATGCACTGCTAATAGGGAATCATTTCAAAATTGGGCCGATGCACTGCGAAAAGAGATCAATTCAAAGTTGGGTCAATCCAGTGCTCGATATCAAATACTGTCTGGGCAACTCCAGTGTCGCTCCTGACAGAAGAGCACTAGGAATCGGGCCAGTCTAATTTCCTCTGCTAATAGACAACCAATTAGGAATTGGGTCAAAGCGGTGTCACTCCTGATATCGAATTTGTTAGCATTGTGCCCAAGTTATGCGAAGGATAAATTAAGGGTTGGGCCAGACTAGGGCTACTGCTTATTATAGATTAACTAGCATTTGGGAAAATTCGTGTTACTTCTAATAGATGATCAACCAGAAATCAGCCAATATAATGCTGCCGTTCATTTAGGTATTTGATGAGTTCAGTGCCACTGATAAATTAGACCCTGAGAAATTGGGAAACTTCACTGTCACTTCTAATGTACGACAAATTGGAAATCTGGTCGTTCTACAGTGTATCTGCAATAGGATCAGTTTGCAGTTTTGGATAACCCAGTGACCTAGCTAGAAAACTTGATTTCTTTACAAAGAAGATTGCAGCTAAAGCATCGTTTAAACGTTTACTATAACGGCGAATGCTCAGTCATGAAAACACTTCACCGGAATGCCCGTGCATAACACAAAGTATATTTGCTCGGAGTACTGTGCTGTACGGAACGGTGTACCGAGAAGCGACATTCCCGGTGCGCCTTTCATGTACGAGGAAGGAAGGTGCGTCGTTGTTTCATTTTGTGGTGTAACTGAACCGGACGTGAAGTACATTTTTGTTAGGGGTGGCACGTGCGACATTTTTAGTCAGTATTCCATATAAAGTGAATTATAGAAAGAGGTTTTATCTCGTACATTCCTAAACCGACGCGAATCTAAACCAAGAAAAAAGAAACGACCCTGACTATTATTGTTATGCAATACATTTGTTCGTTTTCGAGCATTAGTACCAATGAAAACAAAATTAGCGATGTTTTATCCAGCAACGCAGTAACGCAAGTAAGTGTAACGAAATGACCGAACTTTTCTCCAAAAATTCGGTAACGTAAGAAACTGGAACGCTCTTGGAACAATGCCGACAACTCTTTGCAAACCAGTGAATCTCATGACCGGAACTCGCTCCGAAAGCGAAAAAAAAAAAAAGAACGGGCATTCGCTCTAGCCTTCTAAGAAACGTAAACTACAACGGGGTAAATATTTTTTAAGAGTCTTTTTAGCTTTTGAGATTTCGGCACATATCTTAAAAGTGCTCCGACATGCAACAATCTGCCAATCGGAGATATGAATCGGAACGATCCCACTGCTGCAGTGAGCATCCAATAGTACAACTAAGTTCAAATTGGTCAGGGAACTCTTACTTATTATCTTGTTTGGCTCCAGGACTATTGTTCCGTACACGTTTATTGGCATGGCAGGTTCCTTCTTTAAAAAAATAAAAGATAAACGCATGTTGTTTTTTTTTTCTAAAATTTATCATGACAAGAAAAAAAAATACTGAAAATTCGAACAGGCACATGCAATGTCCGTCTTTTTTAGACGTCGTGTTCGTTTGTTTCTATTCTTTCTATTATCGAATAAGTTATGAAAATCTCACAAGCTTTCCTGCGTTTTCACCCTGTATTTGTAATGTCTTTTGGTTTATACATACTTTCCGGAACAGCCGGAGGTGACCATAGCATTTATTTTTATAACATGGTTTGTTCGACAAACAGGCCTGATTTGCTTGCCCCAGAAAATGTTCTCACACGAAATGTGACTACAACCGAAGTGACAGTAACATTTATTTACATATTTTTTGTTCTGTAAATATGCGTGATATGTTTTGTATCATTAAATATGTATAATATGTTTTGTTATAGAAACTATTCCAGCACGAAAGGTGACTACACAGTCATTCCTCGTTGACATGGAGACCTCCGTTCCCAACAACAATCATGGAAATCGTCCATAATAACGAGACAAAGACGCACATATTTACCCATGTCATTCCCGAAAAATGTGTCTACCTATCGAGGTATTCATATCAACAGGGCTTATTATTAACCAGTCATGACTGTATAAGTTTAACTTGCTTCATCATATTGTTACTCGAAATTCTGTGATGTGTTTTGTTCTACAAATACTTCGGCACAAAATGTGACTGCAATCGGAGGTGAACATTTCTTTACACGATATGTTTCGTTTCACAGACATGCTTGTTATGTTTTTTACGGAAAATACTTCAGCATGGACCGTGTATACAACGGGAGGTGACTATAATGTTTATTTACATTACATGCACTGTTCCATAAATGTGCGTGGTCTGTCCTGTTCTATAAATATCCGTAATGTGTCCTGTTCTATACATATTCGTGATATGTTCTGTTCGAGAAAATATTCCAGCATGAAAAGTGACTAAAACCGGAGGTGACTTCAACACTTAGTTACACGATATGTTTTATTCGACAATAATGCGCGATTTGCTTTAATTAAACTTGAGGAAGAAAACGAGAAGGGACGGACAAACACAAACTTCCAACTGGCAACAACATTTATTTACACCAAGAGTTTGCTTATATACAGGAAAAAAGGAAGGGGGTAAAAAAAAAAAAAAAGGTGGAAAGGAGGAGCACTATGCCGTCAATGGTACGTGGCTGTCGGGAACGTGGAAGGGAGAAAGCTCCGGACTAAGAAATCTTATCTCTCTCCTCGAAAGGGCAATAGATGGGGAGCCGATGTTGTCCTTGGATAGATGCACGGCGAAGGCTTCTAGTATCTCCCGACCATACCTCGAGGTGTGACCCCCGATTGTTGTAGTAGAGGGAAAGACGGCCGAGCAGGGAGTGCATTCCGATGCGTGTTTGGCGATCGGGTGGTGAATGACCTCTGAACCGTTGGAGACCGCCTTTTTAAAGGGACCATGAAGGCAGTTTCGAAGTTTTATTCGACGATTGAAATGGATGCCAGGCACGTCTCAGATACTGTTGACCAAGTTCTAGCCCGAACAGAAGTTTGGGTGCCGCACCAATCGAGCAAACAGGCGCGGTAATAATAGCGCCGGGAACGATGCCTGAGACCCCACCGAGGAGGCGGCAGAAAGGTGAACTAAAGTGCGCCGTTGAAGCGTGACGACAACGGGCTCCTCGTCTGGCGATTGGTTTCAAACGATAGACGCGCTCTTGGTTTCGATTTCGGTGGTGAGATGTGATGAAAAAGTTCATTTGAACGTTGGATAATCTTTTAAAGTTGTAGTTGGGAATTAATAGGTTTCATAACGTGTATAAAAGCATAATCTGAAGCGATCCCTCCGTTTGTCACTGGTTGAACGCATCCCGCACTGCTACCTCGGGCGCGTAACAAGCATCGAGCAACCGTGGAAAAAAAAGAAAAAGGTACGAGCGCCGGGGGCGGCGGACTTTTGGTTCTGGTTTCGTGCGTCGTCTCGTGTTTGCTTTGCGAACTGGTGTCTCACCAATCATGCCGCGTTTATGTGCAGTAGTAGGTTGCGCGAAAGGTCGGCTAAAGACGTGTGGTCGATCGGGCGACGTTAGTTTGCATAAACTGCCGACCGATGCAGCAATGCGCAGCATTTGGTTGCGCGCCGTCGTCTTGCGTAGAGCTGTGGACAGCGGTGTCATGATTTGTTTGTTGCATTTCCGACCAGAAGACTTTGAGCAGCACCTTCACGTCAGCCGGAGTCGCTCTGAGGCGGCGACCGAGGAGCTGGTGGTAGGTCTATGGCGCCTTCGTAAAGCGCCAATCCAGAGTTCTGCGTCCTTACCACCATCTCCCGTTCAGTCGGCGTGAGGTCGCTGAACGGGAGCTCAAACTCGTTTGCGAGCGCGGCGTTGCCGCCCATTTCTTCCAGGTTTTCTTCACAGACCGCCGTGCACTATAGCGAACCACGGGAACCACACTGAGTGTGCACTAAATCCTACCGATGCCGACAGTGCTCCTTGACGTCACTTCTCTTTCCAGAGGCGAAAAAGGAGAAATCTGAATGTTTGTTTCGGTTTCGCAGATTTATTTGCAGGTACAGAAATAAGAGTCACAAAGTTCTAGAAAAAATTGTGTGGCATGCCAGGACCCCAATGCTTCCGAAAACACCTTCTTTTAAAAAAAAAATTAAATTGCCTTCATGGTCCCTTTAACCTCGTTCGCGTGCTCTCTCAGGCAGTCGTTTAAGCAGCGCCCCGTTTGGCCGATGTATCGGGCACCACAGGACATAGGAATTGAGTAAACACACTCTTTGCGGCAAGGAACGTAACTGGTTTTGTGGTTCTTTTGGCAAGGGGGCCCCGGTCCGGGGCTGTTGACTTTTTTGCAAATAGATGCCAATTTAATGCTTTGTTCCCCAAATATGAGAGTGCTACTGAAGGTGAGTGACCGCAACTTTATTTACACGTTTCAAAAAGATGCGTGATGTGCTTTGTTCCCCCAACTTGCCTGGTCAAAATTTGACATGGCTACAATAGCCGAGGTAACGGTGAGTTCTGGATCTTTCATAGTTCGCCAAACTCAAACCGCGTACCAATGCAAACCATCCGGTAATCAATCGTACGTTTTAAAGACAAACCGGAGTTAAAACTAAGGCAGCGCAGAAATCAGCAGCCGCAAAATGCCGTCTTCACAAGAAGGGCCGAGGACCAAGCTCGAAGTATACTTTCAAGGCTCCCAAACCACTTAGATGTGAAAATAGGCGAAGACAATGTGTCCCTCCTTTCTCGTGTCCACGTATTTTTTAGGCGCTTTTCCAGTTCAACATGTCCCGACTAGCCCACTTGGACATTTTACTGTCTATCACCGGAGATATTTTGAAGGGAAAGTACCCGAAACAAATCGGCAATCCAGGTAAGATGTACCGTACAATGAAATTTTGCGACACTAACCGGAGTCACTATAAGAGACTTTCACCGTATTAACTCATGGGTTATAGATAGGGTTCCGCGTTTTCGGTTTCTATTTTTTCAAAATATGGCGCAATTTTTTCGGTGTTTTTTTTTTAAATTCAATTTTCGTTTTTTTCGGCGTATATTTATGCCCACACAAGTTTATCGGCTTTTTTCGGTGAATAAAAAATAAACACCAACGGACACCGGATCAGATGATCCTTGTAGCTTTGATATTTGTTATCACTCAAGGAATAACGGCACATATACATTGAAAAAGAAATGAACACTTTATTTGGAAAATGTGTGCAGCTGTAAAAGAAACAAGAAAAAACACAGAAGTACAAACAAGTCTGAAATGAAGCCTATGCCCAAAAAACATGGAACTTCACCTTCTGTAGATCAGGATTACGTGATCTTATTATAGTACACACACATGTACTTTCCCAGGTTCTCCTCGTTGATCCGCACTCTTTCTTTCCTGTTAATATGACCCTGAGCTTCGAGAATGCCCTCTCAACGCTAACACTGGTCACTGGCAGGCTGAGGAGATGAACGCTGCCTGAGCCAAAATCGGCCAATCAACCAATTGTGACCGCCAAAAGAGACACGGTGCGACGTTTTGAAGCACAACACAACATGCAAAGCTTGCATCAAGTTAGTCTTCCTTACAACGAGTTTGAAAACACGCTCGTACATGGCGAAGTCATGGGGCATTTCGGACTTCACGTTCCGATCGATTATGCGCACATTAAACCAAAACGTCCTGATGGCATTCGTGTATTCCATACATTCGGACACGTTTCGATAGACACTGTCGTTTTACTTGTTCGCCACGGCTCTGCGGTACGACTGAAAGGCCAAAGTGACCTCCGGTCAAAACTGAATTTTAGAAAATGGATTCGACGTATTTTTATCGGTTTTTATCGGTTTAAATCTAAAATGCCGAACCTAATAAATGACATTTTTCGGTTAAAACCGAATTTCCGAAAATGAATTCGGTGTACTTTTATCGGTTTTTATCGGTTTAAACCGAAAACTCCGAACCCTAGTTATAGAATTCGAAGAGCGGAAGCTACGTTAATTAACGAATACCGACATACAGACACATTTCTAAGCAGCTCATCAGATGCAATTAAAAATAAATAAATAAAGTATTGAGGTTTGAACTCAATCTGTGGGCTCGCGATTCGCGAGCTCTATTTTTTGTTATTTTTCCGCCCGCTTCGATTACGCATCTCGTTCCACATCAAAATACCAGGTGCAGTGCGCACGACTCACATCCGTTTTATCCCGTTTTCTTTTATTTTTTTCTTTCTTTTTATTTTCATATGTTCGAGTAGCGAGAGCAATTCAGGACGGTGGTCCGGAACGTAGAGGTGTTCGGGATGTAGGACTTTGATTACTCAGGCTTGTCGTAATGTCATTCTACGCGCTCGGGTTTGTCCCTGTGTCCGTACGCGTCTACGAAGGGCGTCATGAGACCGGGGAAGGCAAAACAACAAACCGGCCACGCACACGGAAAAAAAAAATAAAATACGTGAAACACCAGATTTGAAAAAAAAAAAAAAAACAGACTGAAATAAAGAGTATGTTATTCAGGCTGCAAAGGGTCACTGACAGCATCGGGCGTAGCGAGTTGCAAACATCTCATTATTGTTCCGCAGCCAATCAGATTTCGGCGTTGGCCAGTGAGAATGTCGAAGGACCAATCGGGAAGCGTTGCCACACTGTGAGTCACGCCGCCTGCGTTTGACTACGGTTGACTCACGAGTGAATACGCCTCGAACGCCAACCAACCGCGTTTTGGGATTCCTGTCTTCTCCTTGACGGCGTTTTTTTTTTTTTTTTTTTTTTTTTTTTTTTTGTCCTCCGAGTGTCGGCCGAGAAAGCTGCTGGATCAGCGTCCATTTAGAGAAAAGTCGCGGTCCACACCCACTGGATCGCACCGATGTCCCCCGATACTTTCTTTTACGCGTAACAACGACAACCGACGCGCACAACGAAGCAGATTCCGCAGGAAGAAAATGGCGTCTTCCAGTTTATTTTGCTGCTCCTTGCCGCCAATCGCCCCAATTCCAAACAAAACAAAAAAAAATTGTTTTGTTACGTATTTGGCTTTTCGAAGAATGTCGCTACTTGTAAGAAGAACCAAGTGCGCCTTTTATCTATACACCAACACACTGTTTGCAAAGAAGTCCTCGTTGGCCCACACCGGCGCTGCTGTGGGAACTGCGTCTGCGCAGAAACCGGATTCGCGTGAGGCAAAGCATCTGCGCACGCGCAATGCCGGCACCAGCGCCACCGCAGTGGTGTGACGTGAGAGAGTTGAGTTGTTCTCTATACCCTATAAGCAGTGTTGGCGGTAGCGCGTTACAATAAGCCACGGCGTTACAGGTAACGCGTGTCTTTTTTTTTGTCTGTAACTTAGTAACGTACTCGTTACTTTTTTTCAAAACAGTAATGGGTAACGTGCTTACGTCACTTATTTCGAATAACGGGTAATGTAAGTCACATTACTCGTTACATTTTCTTCCCGAGGTCGAAAAAAAGGTACACTTACATTTCTTTTCCTGTTTCTATACTTCGTTTTACCTTCAGTCCAGACGCAGCCGACGATACGAGCTGGTGGGACCAACCAGACAGCGTCAAAAGGGCACCATCCATGGTGTTCCTTATGTTTCTTTACGTATTCTCGCTGAACCAATCCCAAACACAAAAAAGGCTCAGTGACTTTCGCTTTTGACGCCGCTTGATTGATCCCATTAGCTACTGCATTACTAATTACTGCGCCAAGTCATTAATTACTGCAAAAAGTACCACCTTAGAAAAACCCCACCGTCCACGACCTTTGTCCCAATGCCAAAAAAATGCTGTCGCAAAAAAAAAAAAAGTTAAATTAAAGTAACGCAAAAGTAATGTGCGAGCGATCCAGGCACGAGCGCATCGAAGGGAAAGCTGATTGCTTTTGCAATACCTTGCAGTTGACCGTCAACGTCGTGTGGGCCCCAGCAGCGTCAACCGAACGGCAGGTGCAGCAAGGATTCGCACTCCCCTGAGGGTGCCTGCTTTACCAGCGGCCAAATCTCCACGTCACGCACAAGACACGCGCCTGCGCGCGGTATAGGCGATCCAGCGCTGCACCGATAAAGTGGCTGGCCGCGCCCCGGAGAGCACCACAACAGCGAGCGATCCAGGCACGAGCGCATCGAAGGGAAAGCTGATTGCTTTTGCAATACCTTGCAGTTGACCGTCAACGTCGTGTGGGCCCCAGCAGCGTCAACCGAACGGCAGGTGCAGCAAGGATTCGCACTCCCCTGAGGGTGCCTGCTTTACCAGCGGCCAAATCTCCACGTCACGCACAAGACACGCGCCTGCGCGCGGTATCGGCGATCCAGCGCTGCACCGATAAAGTGGCTGGCCGCGCCCCGGAGAGCACCACAACAGCGAGCGATCCAGGCACGAGCGCATCGAAGGGAAAGCTGATTGCTTTTGCAATACCTTGCAGTTGACCGTCAACGTCGTGTGGGCCCCAGCAGCGTCAACCGAACGGCAGGTGCAGCAAGGATTCGCACTCCCCTGAGGGTGCCTGCTTTACCAGCGGCCAAATCTCCACGTCACGCACAAGACACGCGCCTGCGCGCGGTATCGGCGATCCAGCGCTGCACCGATAAAGTGGCTGGCCGCGCCCCGGAGAGCACCACAACAGCGAGCGATCCAGGCACGAGCGCATCGAAGGGAAAGCTGATTGCTTTTGCAATACCTTGCAGGTCTGTAGGTTTTGAACCCTGTTGCTTTCTTCTTTCCTTATTTTCTTTTCGCTCGTGACCTTGATTGCTCGCTGTTCGAAATGTGTGACAAACCTCCGTCGACTATCAAAGAACTGCTAAAATACGTCACTGACCTGAACGCAGGGCTTAGAAAAGATATTGATGACGTAAAAGAAGGTATGACGTACATGAACGAAACTTTTGAAGAGCTTCGTACAACAAAGGTGGAACTAGATGCACTTAAAAAGGAGCATGCAGCGTTAAAACTGGAAAAAGAGCAACTGGCAAAATCGCTTGTGACCACGCAGAAAGAATTAACAGAGTTGAAGCAATACACCAGGCTCAGCAATCTTGAGATTAAGGGGATTCCGCAAAACCAGAACGAATCACTGATGGAAGTTGTTCAGAGGATAGGGGACAAAGTTGGAATGTGCGTCGAACCCAAAGATATTGACGTGGTGCATCGTGTGCCCACAAAGGACAGGACAAAAACAAACATCATTGTAAGGTTCTCGTCACGTGCCGTGCGAGATAAAGTCTTGCAAGCGGCAAAAAAGAAAAGGCTCTCAGCTAGCGATATCGGGTTTTCAGATACCAATGCGGTGTATATTAACGAGCACCTCTGTCCAGAATATAAAGCTTTGCTGGGCATGGCAATTGCTAGAAAGAAAGAAAAAAACTGGAGATTTGTGTGGGTCTCGCAGTCAAAAATACTAGCAAGGAAGGCAGAAAATTCGAATGTCATTCACATCGCTTCTCGAGATGACCTGGATAAGATAGCATAGCCTCAAAAACCAAGACACCGAGCTAGAAATGCGTAACGGTGTGACGTGCACCATGACGTGTACGAGCTCTGAAGCTATAAGCCTTCTACACTGTAATGTTAGGAGCTTAAACAAAAACTATGATCCACTGGTCGCTTTGTTGACGCGGCTGGATGAGCGGTACAACGTTGTGGCAATCTCGGAGACGTGGCTTAAAAAAGATGAATTTATGAACATTCCTAATTATAGATTTTTATCCCTGCCAAGATTGGCTAGTTCAAGAGGTGGTGGCGTAGCATTATACATATCTTCACAAACCATATATAAGATATTACCAAACTTGACAGAGACTAAAGCAGGCCTGTATGACATGCTGTTTGCGGAACTGGATTGTGGAGTCACTGTTGGTGTAATATACAGACCGCCAGAATCAAACACTCGGGCATTCCTAGACAAGCTGGAAGATGTGTTGTGCCGTCTTGCGAACAAAAATAACAAAACGATTATCTGTGGTGACTTCAACATAAATATAACAGACCCCTCAAGTACAGAATACCGGAACCTCCTGCTATCTTACGGCTTCCAGAACCATATTACAGATCCAACAAGAGTAACACTAACGTCTTGTTCAACAATAGATCATATACTCTCCAATTTTGAAGACAGCTCCGTAAAAGCTGGGGTTATAACAGAAAACGTCGCAGATCATTTCCCTACTTTTATTGTCGCTCCCAATGCAGAAAAGAACCTTCAAAAAGAACCCACAGTCGGCCATGGTGTATCAAGGTGGAATTACGAGGCAACTAAAAGGTCCCTTCAGGAGACAAACTTTTCTCAGATCAATTTTACCGACACTAACAATGCATATGATACCTTTTCAACACTGTTCAAATCTTGTTGTATAGCACACAAATTCGTATCTCGCCGGGCAGCACAGCTTTATTCTCCCATTTGTCCCTGGATGAACGAGGAGATACTGAAGTTAATTAGGCTCAAGGAACACTGGTATAACAAAATGAAGCAAAACAAGGACAACGACTATTACAGGGAAAAGTTTAGAGTTGCACGGAACCTATCGCTATCCACCATGCGGAAGCGTAAAAAGCAATATTTTAGCAGCCGTATTGCAAAAGCTAACGGTAGCTCCAAAGAAATATGGCGCACAATTAACCTTGTAATGAAGTCCTCTCAACAATGTAACATTTTACCAGATTTGAACATTCTTAATTGTGATCAAGCGCACCTTGTGTCAATGTTCAATGACTTTTTCATTAGCATAGGTACATCCTCAGCTGCAGTATCCGATGAAACGTCAAGAATTATCCTACCTAGCCCGTGCATTAATACATTTGTTTACGTAGAAATAACAGCCGCCGAAATTGTTGGCGTTGCCAGACAAATGTTATCAAACAAAGCTATGGGCCACGACGAAATCTCGGTAAACCTATTGAAAGACAACATTGACATCCTGTGCTACCCACTACAAAAACTGTTTAACCAGGCATTTTTATCGGGAATTTACCCAGAAAAACTTAAGATTGGGCGAGTAGTACCAATTTACAAAAATGGTGACCCTAATGACCT
Organism: Ixodes persulcatus; assembly: GCA_013358835.2. Taxonomy (NCBI): domain Eukaryota; kingdom Metazoa; phylum Arthropoda; class Arachnida; order Ixodida; family Ixodidae; genus Ixodes; species Ixodes persulcatus. The sequence goes on from JABSTQ010010111.1 coordinate 1,865,935, forward strand.
GGCTAATTATCGCCCGATTACAATTCTGTCCTGCATTAATACACTATTTGAAAAACTAATTGCCGCGAGAATAATGAACTTTGTCGAGAAATATAACATTTTGGTTGCTAATCAACATGGTTTTCGGAAAAACTTCTCTACAGGCACAGCAGTACACTCCGTATCCGAAATAGTCAATTCCTCCCTCAACAAAAATAGAACTACTATAGGCATATTCCTCGATATAAAAAAAGCTTTCGATTCTGTTAATCACGACATTCTTTTACAAAAACTTGAGCGCTACGGTTTTCGAGGGCCAGCTGGCAATTTTTTCGTAGCTACTTAACAAACCGCACCCAATTTGTACAAATTTCCCATAATCAATCTACAACCGCGATAGTGAAGACTGGTGTACCACAGGGGTCGGTGTTAGGACCGATACTTTTCTCTCTTTTCATCAATGATTACGCAGCTTGCCTCAGACATTCCGAAGCAGTTTTATACGCCGATGATACAGCCTTACTAGTATCACATCATTCTCTTGAAGAGGCCGAATTACTAGCAAATAACGACTTGAAAAATACGATAACTTGGTTTAATTGCAACAAGCTGGTGCTAAATATTAAAAAAACTAAGTTCATTGTTTTCGCGTCTGATCGGAAACAACAATCATTTACATGTAACCTGCATCTAGGAGGTTTACACATCGATCAAGTTATCACTTATAAATACCTAGGAATTACCCTAGATTCAACACTACACTGGGCTCCCCACATTGACGAGCTATGTAAAAAATTAACCTTCGGATGCTTCTCATTAGTGAAAGCACGGAAACATTTTAGCAAACAAACATTACGCATGATTTACTTCGGTGTGTTTCATACTCATTTAACCTATTGTGTTGAATCATGGGGTTTCACTTACGCGTCATATCTAGCGAGAGTTACCATTCTGCAAAGAAGGGCAATCAGGATAATAGCGGCAGCACCTATACATGCATCAGCTAAGCATCTTTTTAGTGAATTAAACATACTCCCCATCAACTTAGCTCGCGACCATAAGACTGCCATTTTAGTCCAAAGAATTTTAACCCAGAATACTCCATATCACTCTTCTATATTCAATTTTCCAAAACGTGAAACCCGACAACTACATTATAATAACCTTAACTTGCCGATAACTTACAATGCTTACGGGCGCCGCTTAATATCGTTCATTGGTGCGAAGATATGGAATAACATTTCATGTAATATAAAACTAGCAACAAATTTTGTACTCTCATTAAAACGATTTATTTCATCTGAAGTGTACAACTCACCCTGTTAACTCCGTACTAGTAGTTATATTATTTGTGCAGCTATGTATAGATTGTGTGAATGCCTATAGGATTGTTTTAAATGTGAATGTTTTTTTATGGATCCATTACTAGCCATGTAGGCTATGGATCCAGATGACTAATCAGACATTTCTTTGTACATCTTTACGTGAATAAACATTTATTATTATTATTATTATTATATCGATAACGTAACTCGTTTTTTTTTTTTTTTTAGTAACGTAGGTCAGTTACGAGTTCCTTTATATTTCAAGTAACGAGTAAAACTGCTCGTAAGTCGATATCACCTTGCGATGAACCGGCGGACACCCCGACCCATTCGAGTCAATCCAGCGTTTGGAACGTGTCACTTGACCGCATGCGCCCGTCGCAGCGCCACTTCCCAAGGTCACGTGACAGTCGCACCGTCTGCAGATCATGTTCTATGCATGCAGGCGCGCGCCAAATTACTTTTTTTTTTCTGTCGATCGGAAGACACTAAAATTAAAAAAGGTTCGAACCATTTTTGTTTAATTTTTCTCCATTATCTCGTTATTGTTCTTTAGCTATAGGTTTAAACTATATTTGCTTTACGCTTTGCGTCGCAGCTCTACTATGCGACGTATATTTTGACGTGGAAACCGTCACACGAAGACGCTCAATAGGAGGGGTATTTTAGATGCATTTTTCGAGGAACATTTACGGCGAGGCCACACCACCCCAAAGTTGGCAGCCTCCTCAACAGGGCAGCTACACGTGTGCCTATTCACCACATTTGGTGGGAGTTGGTATCACGAGGGCGCCACAGTATTTGGTGCCCCAGTAGACTTCCGGTAGTGTATTTATTTATTCTTCAGGAACGCACAGCGATCGGATAAGAAGAGTTTCCTATAGAAGCACTGCAAAGGCTGGGGCGCGCGAGCGTCTTGAGACGCAGCTTGAGTCCCGCTCAGCTCGTGCGCTGGCTTTGGCAGTGCTTTCTTTCACCCAGTCTCAGCTGAGACGCTGCTTCTAGCAAGCCGGCCTGTACGTTTGTAAGAACATTAGTGCATTGCACAAAGTAGTGCAAATAACAAAGGGAGGCGAGACAAATGGAAAAGAAGAGGAAAACCGGAAGCGCGCAGGGGTCGGCCGATAGGGGGTGGTAGTGAGCTTGTTTCCAAACAAACATCGGTGAATAGGTTACCGAATGTTTCCAAGGGCTCGCGATCGGGGTCACGTGGTCTATGGGCGGCGTTTGCAGTACGAGCTGCGAGGGGGTGACGAACGCGCCGTCGATCGTCCACAAGCGTCTCCGCCTTTCCGCCCGCGGTGTCCTCCTTCCATCGCGTCGGATGCGCACGTGCAACCAATCGACGCAGGAGGCGTCCTCTGATACCATTGAAAGCACTCTCCGTGGCTAGAGTAGCACCCTCTCACATCTATAGGTTCTCTATGGTGAACAGGCAGTCTGACTGAGGGCGTGGATTAGGCCTAATTCATCGTCAGGTCTATACCCGGATTTATGTACTTGCCCGTGTCCCACTAGAGAGACAGACAGAAACAAACGACAGCGACAAGCCTCAAACCAGAGTCTTTCACGATTTGAGAAGCTTTGTAGAATAAAGGAGGCTATGCTCAAACACGAACATCATGCACGCGAGGGTATCTTTGGCAGACTTGCAATCGCTCGTGCTTACTTCACGAGCACCGAACGACTAAACGCCTGCCAAAGGTACCATCGCGAGCATGCTGCATGGGTTTGAGGCTTGTCGCTGTCTTTTGTTTCTCTCTGTCGCTCTAGTGGGACACGGGCATAAAGAGCGACACAGTCGGCACGAACGCTGCGTCGCGCTTTTTCGCAGTTTGTACACAATGCACTAACCTTCACCACCTGTCGAGGCTTCACATTAAAAAAAAAAAAAATATATCGGCTAAAGATTTGATTTTGATGGCAACCTTCCAGCTGTCAGAGAGGCATAAAAAAGAACTATGTCGCGCTTTAACTGTGTCGCTCTCTTTACGTGGCGCGACACAGTTGGCACGAAAAAGCGATCGCTTACTCTTTTATATTTATTTGTGAGATGGAATGCTTTTAAGAAAACTACTGTGCTCCATCTCACAAGCTGTGCACAGCGCTATGCTATACTTAAGGTTTGGGGTTTTCGGTTTAAACCGATAAAAACCGATAAAAGTACGCCGAATCCATTTTCGGAAATTCGGTTTTAACCAAAAAAGGTCAGTTTTTAGGTTCGGCGTTTTCGGTTTAAACCGATAAAAGTACGTCTAATCTGTTTTCTGAAATTCGGTTTTAACCGAAAAAGGTCCGTTTTTTTTTGGCCGCGTCGAAGTGGTTGGGGGAGGCGTGGGGGGGGGGGGGGGGGGGGAGCGGGAGGGCTTTGCAAGGTTCGACATTGTGTGACGCCTTTGTGATTGCCCTCTTCCAATGTTCAACATGCAACAAAAGAGGTCTTGGATTGGCCTTCGCGGGACATCTGTGTCCTTTCTGTGATCGGGCTGAGTGTGTCAAGTTCTCGGTCGTAAAAAAAAAAAAAAAAGTTCCGATGTGGGCTAGTATAAGGTTTTTCGCTTCATGCACTTCAGAGGACATCGAGGAAAGCCGTTAACACCTTTCTTAACACCCTCACTCAAACTTCCCTGTGGTTGAGAACATAAATACAATGAATTTGTTTGGCCATTTCGCTGGTTCCTACAGGTCATCACCTCAGACGGTCACGACGTCAGAATGGGAAGGAAAAAGAAGCGCTCTGAAGATTATGCCCGTGAATTCGGCGATTTTGAAGTTTGTCCTGACGGAAGTTGTAGCGAAGACCACGTATGTACAGGGTGCTTCACGAAAGGTGGACAAGTTCAACATTGCGAAAACTACGCGTCGCAACAAAAAAAAGGCTTGCGTCGTTTTGGTCCCTGGGCCAGAGGCCTATATAGGAAAATTATTAAAATCCGGGATAATTAGGTCGTTAATTATTTTTACGTAATTAACTTTCTCTAATATTGTGTTTAAGGGCATGGTTTCAATTAGAAAATTGCTCAGCAGCATTAAAAAACACTAAATCAACAAATTGCAGAACGATAGGAGGCACACGAAGCATTTTACGGCTTTCTGGAAAACCACACAAATTCGGCGGGTTTTTATGTTTCGTTTTGCTATCGGAGCGCATCTCGGCTCCGGCGGCACCGCGCCCCCGGTGGGGAAATTGTGCAACTAACATCTGCTGCGCTGTCATCGCGCGACGCAGCAGAGGCTGGTTGCCCTATTTCTCCACGGGGAGCGGTGCCGCCGGGGCCGAGAAGCGCTCCGGTAGCAAACCGAAACTTAAAAACCCGTCGAATTTGTGCGGTTTCTCAGAAAGCCGTAAAATGCTTCGCGTGTCTTCTATCGTTCTGCAATTTGTTGATTTAGTGTGTTTTGATGATGCTGAGCAATTTTCTAATTGAAACTATGCCCTTAAACACAATATTAAAAAAGTTAATTACGCAAAACTAATTAAAAATCTAATTATCCCGAACTTTAATAATTTTCCTAAATAGGCCCCTGGCCCAGGACCAAAACGACACAAGTATTTTTTTTTTGCTGCGACGAGTAGTTTTTAAAATATCGAATTTGTCCACCTTTCGTGAAACACCCTGTATATGTACCGTTATTCTTTGAGTGATCACAAATATCACAGATGATGTTTCTTTCATATTCACCGAAAAAAAAAACGGTAAACTTTGTGGGGAATAAATATCCACCAAAAAAACGAAATTTGAATTTTAAAATAAACACCAAAAAAAGTACGCCGAAGTTTGAAAAAATAAAAACCTGAAACGCGGAACCCTAGCTATACTCCATCTGAGCATGACTTTACTATACGGTCCCCGAGAGACAGGGACTCCGGAACCGGGGGAGGGGCAGGGGGGGGGGGCAGAGCCCCCCCAAGATATTTCAGGATGGGGCTCAGCCCCCCCGCTCCGACTTCGAAGTAACGCAAAGCTGTTTATTTATCTATTGTAAATCCTCCAGTCCGCGAGGCGGCGGAAGAGGCCGGATCAACGCCAAATAACCTTCTTCCGCTTCGCCCAACAAGGTGGACTGTCAGAGTGAAGTCAATGAAAAGGTTCGCTGAAAACTATGCTAGAGTTCAGGAGACACTGAACGAGCTGCTACAAGGAGAATATTCGATTGCAGAGAATAGCAGGGGCATTTTGAAGCGTTATAAGACGCTTTTGAAAAGGTTTCAAATGCTGCTAGGAATAAACATTTCTATAGCTTTGTTCGGTCCATACGAAGAACTTGCAAGGGTACCACAACGTTCAGCGTTTCACGCAGCAGGTATCAAAGAGGCTGCAGAGACATTCTGCGAGGCAATGTCCCGTCTGCGGTCTGAAGTCGCGTTTGAAGAGTTGTGGGACTGCACAAGCTCAACTGCAATGCGGCTAAGTTTGAAGGACCCTCACAGCGCAAGGCCGACAAAACCGCCAAAAAGGTTTGAAATGAGCAACCCACCTTCTCCGTCAGTTGTATTTGATTGCAAGGCAGCGTTACGGAAGAAGTACTTTGCGGCTGTACACTGCATACGAGTGAAATTCAACGGCGCTTTGAACAACCTGGTATGAAGCAGCTAGTAAAACTAGAGAGCACCTTCATTAACTCCGCCGGGGGAAGTCAGTTCACAACCGATGACCTGAAAGAGGCCCTAGGAGTGCATGCATGTGATTTTGATCTGGCCCGACTCTCTGCGCAACTTTCACTTTTGCCGGCTCTTTTATGCAACCTTGATTCCCTCACAATTGACACCATATTGAGGACACTACAGGCAAAATCTGACGAAATGCGTGACCTCCTGGATCAAGTCGTAAAATATACGAACTTCTTCATTCTGTGCCTGCATCTGTCACTATGGGGGAGCGCTTCTTTAGTGCCTTACGCCGAATTAAAACATATCTACGCAGCCGGATGAGTCAAGGGAAGCTAACAAACCTCCATATTGTGCACATTCAAAAAGGAAGAACTACCGAGCTCAACCTGGACGACATCATCAAGGAATTTGTTTCCAGGACTGCTGAGCGAACGGCGACCTTTGGTCTTCCTTGAGACGATCAACACACATGGCCTTGGGGCCTATATATGAATCTGTTTCCTTCGTCACGCTTTTGTGCAGATTTTCTAAATATATATTAAGATGTCATTGTATATATGCAATTCTCTTGGCTTACCCGTTAATTTCATAGCGTGGATGTCTTTTTGAATGAGCATTTGAAGAATAATAAACGTGACTCTCCGAAAACTCAATTTTGCAATGCTGTGTATCCTTGTAGGGATTTTGAAATTGTCTGAAGCACTATGCATATTTACTCGAGTAATAGCCGCACTGTTTATGAAGAAAACCTGAGGGTTCTCTTTTCCGCGGAGCACGCAGGTTGCCAATCACCGCGATCGACAGCATGATTCCAGCTGTTTACAGGACAGAGATAATGTCTTCGTGCGAAGATGCCATCTGTGAGGATTGCATTTGTATGGAGAATCGTGTTCTCGGTCTGGTTATTTGATATGTTATTTGTGCGCAACGTAATGATTGGTTGTATATGCATTCTGTGGGAATGTAGGCGCAAGGGCCTTGTTCATAAATAGTGCGGCTATTACTCGAGTAAATACGGTATTAGAGAGTTTTAGTTGATCGTACGTAAAAGCTGTGAGGGTCGGAAGGTGCATGCGCAAAACGCAATATTGCGTTCTACGCGTGTGTATTTCCGACCCGCAATTGTATTGCGTACGCAAGGCTTTAGCGTATGAGCGACTAAAACTCCCTACTGTTGTTATAAAGCAGGAAAGCAAGTTATTGTGCATGCTAAGTAAGAAACTTCATGCAAGTCATATTTTACTTTTAATAAAAAATAAGTCAAAAATAAAATTTACAAAAATTCGGCTCCAGTCCTTGTTTCCTATAATAAAATATATAAAAACAAAATGCTTGACTTCAGCCCCCTCACTCAAAATCTACTTCCGGAGTCCCTGCCCCGAGAGACAGCTCGTGAGGGAGTTCGGGTGACTGCTCTCCACAGTGTTGCGACCGAGGAGTTCCCCAGGAAGACTGAGGCAGGGCCAGGCGAGGACAAGAACCGCAGGCCGACTCCAGGCAGGGACATCAGGAGACGGGAGGGTCTCTCACGATAAACTCTGTTTAATTACATATATACAGAAGTTTCTACATAGTCTGAGAGCACACTTTGCGACCTCTCGGTTGCTCTTTTTATAGGGTCGCTGTAGGTGCTCCAGCGGTTGGCAGCCAATGGTGGCCGAACTGCCAACGAACGTCATGTACAGGCCCCGCCCCCACTCATGCTCTCGAGCACGCACGCACATACACGCACACACTGCAGCGTCGGACGGGCTTCCCAATCCGGCGCCGGGGCACTCTTGACCTCGATAAGCCGCGCCAGGAGTCGGTGACGAAGGGTCCGCTGTCAGCCCGTGATACGTTGACCGTGAAGGAGATGATCCCCTCATTATGCGGCGTCGTGGCTCAGGAAAGGATTTGCGGGATAATCCGCAAGTGGCGCAAGACGAAAACCCGAACCGAACGTACCCGCCCGGAAGTCCCGCCGCCGGCGTCGTCCCCCGGAATCCTCTCCCGGCAGAGCAGCTGGTTCCTGGATCGACTGACCCCCACCTCGGGCCAGCGCGATTACAGCCAGAGAGAAGAGTTCAGCTCAGCACTGCTCCCAGGTGTGGCGGCGTCAATACGGCGCCGGGCGACGTGTTCTGTCCACAACGGCTCAGACAGCCGGTCGCCGACGTTCAATGGGAAGGCCAAACCCCGCCGGGTGGACAAGAAGGGGAGGCGAAACAAGGACGTGGCCTTGACCAAGGCCTATCGCAACAGCAGGAGGAATGTACTCCGATGCGATACGTTTGGATTTGGATTTGGATATGCGGCTAACCCCTTTGTAACGGGGGATCCCAGCGTACTGGATCTAGCCAAATTTATCTGTTATTTTCTTCTTGGTTTTTCTTCCACCAGTGGTCCAATCTTCTTTTTGTTCATTCTACCACCGGTATGGGCCGCGGGCCCCTGCCCCACGTGCTGTCGGTGCCGTCGGCGCCGTCGTCGCCTCTGTCGCTGCTATGGTCGCTGCCCTCCTCGTCGATTTCCCGGAAGCCCAACGCCACCGCCATGTCCCCGCCGCACGGCACCTCCGGCTGCAGGCCCGTGCACTCCAGTATGACGTGCTGCAGCGTTTCTTCAGCCCCCTGTGTGCACAGGGTGCATCGCACATCGGTGTCTGTGGACTTGGCTCGAAGCACACGCGTTCGGAGCATGCCTCCTCGAGCGTCGAAGAGAAGTCCACTGCCCCTGCCGTTGTCTATGAAATCCACCTTCCTCACTTCCCGTTTTTCCCTGGCGTACAGGGCAAGTGCCGGCTTCTGTCCTGCCTTCTCCGCCCACCGTTGTGTCTCGGTCTCGGTGACTCTCGTGCGGATGTTTTCCAGTTGTTGCTCTGGAGTCGGGTAGAGGAGAGGACTGTTTATCCGGCACCGGAGGGCCAGCTGGCGTGTTCGTCGCACCCACCTAGTCGAGAGGCTCTTGAGGTGGATGTACTTGAAAGCCTGTCTTGCCCACCGCCCTTCTTGCATTTGGCAGAGGCGTCGTTCGAAGCCCAGCTTGGCCCGCGCCTCTCTGGCATCGAAGCTGGACCACCCCATGTCTCCCTGCACTGCCTCGTTAGGTGTTCCTCGGCTGGCTCCCAGTGCCGCCCGTCCCCCTTCTCTCTGGCGCACCTCTAGGCACTCACGCGTGCGGGACGACAGACACAAGACTCATTTCCAAAAGTGAGGCCCGGCACTGCCACCATCTTCCACACCGCCCGAAGATCTCAAAGCGCTTGTAACCCCAGAGGGCTCTGGCAGTAAATATCCCCTTGGACGCTCCTGCCCTTAGCTTGGAGCCTGGTCTCATGGTCTTCGAGGTAGCTGTGTCCCTCCTGGATGTGGATTTACAGGTACTTGTATTGTGATACCCACGCTACTGGTTCCCCCTGGATTTTCAGGTCATCTGCCTCGGTGTCTCCTCTGTCCCCGAAGCCCATCAATGCCGACTTCTTAGCACTGAAACTCAGCCCCAGTGCCGCCCCCATTGTGTTGCACTCGTTCATAAGGGCCTGCAGGCCCTCCAGGGACTCTGCCATCAGGACGATATCGTCGGCATAGATTAGCCCAGGGATTTTTCCTCCCCCACTGGTCCCCGTCTTCGTATATTCCAAGGTGAAGCCCTCGGCGAAGTCCTGCAGTTTCTCTTCGAAGCCCGCTATGTAGAGCATAAACAGCAGTGGCGACAGTGGGCATCCCTGTCTCAGACCCTTGGTGATGGCTACTGGATGAGTCATCTCTTCTTGCCACTGTGCCACCACAGTCGTCTCCTTGTAGATTTCCTTCAACAGGTTGATCCACTCCCCTCCGAGCCCCCTCTTTGCTAGCTGCCTCCACAGCTTCTTATGGTCGACCGAGTCGTAGGCCCTGCTGATGTCGAGGAAACAGAGGTAAAGTGGACGCCTTTCCCTCTGGGCGATCTCTATGGCCTGCGTCAGCATGAATAAATTGTCCTCAAGGCGTCTCCCCCACAGGAAACCGTTCTGTAGCTCCCCCAGGACTCCTTCTGCCTCTGCCCATGTCTGCAGTCGGTCACGCAGTATCTGTGTGAACACGCGGTAGAGTACCGATGTGATGGCTATGGGGCGATAGTTGCCGAGCGTTGACTTTTGCCCTTTCCCCTTGTAGATGAGTCGGAGTCTTGATGTTCGCCACTCCACCGGCACCCATCCCTCCTTTAGGATCTGGTTGAGGATCTCATGCAGCAGTGCTCTCGTCTCTGGCCCCAGTTCCTTCACCAGCCTCATTGGGATTCCGTCCATTCCTGTGGCTGTAGTTCCTCCCATTCTCTTGACTGCTCTCTTTAACTCCTTCTCCGTGATTTCCTCTCTGCTCGGTTGCTCCTGCAGTTCGTCCTCCGTCTCCCTCTCCTCACTGTCCATCTGTCTGCTGTCCCCTGTGAACTTGTACCCCAATCCACCTCTCAATGTACCGGTTGGTCTCTCCAGGATCCAGCTCCCTTCCCGTCGCATCGTCTTTGATTACCGCATCCTCCCTGGGTCGGCCTGTTTGGCCCTGTACATGTCGCCAGAACTTCTGTGGGGCCTCACATCCTGCCTCCCTCAGTTCTTCCAGGAATCTCTTATCTACCTTGGCCATTTTGCTTTGAATCAGAGCTGTCACCTCTATTTTCCTGCTCTGGTACTCCCTCCACTCTCTTGAATCCTTATGTAGGGGGGCTTTTTTCTCCTCCTTTCGTTTCCTGATGGTCCCTCTCAGAGTTATGTTTGCGAGTTGTCTTCTTGTAATGGCCTCTCTCACCACCACATCCCACCATCGTTTTCTCCTTCCTCTTCCCTCGTGTCGGTCGTTTTAGTTTTTCCAGGTGACCTTTCCACCACCGCATGAGGTTCCCGTACGTCTCCACCTGCCTGGTTTCCACCACTTCCTCCAGTTTCCGTGCAATGGTCTGTGCTTCCACTTGCGTTATGTGGTGTGGTTTCATAGGTTCACTGACTCTCTTTTCCGTTGGCTTTCCTCCAAACGTGATCAACAATCTGTTGTGATCACTTCCCAAGCTCTTGTCGCCTTCCTCGTCTATCTCCATGTAGTTCAGTTTTTCATACAGGTCCGGGGACACCAGGCAATAATCAATTGTAGAGCTCATCCCTCTGGCCGTCCATGTCGTCCTTCCTATGCATTTGTCCTGTGAGTTGACGATTACCATGTCCAGGTGTTCCGCCATGTCCTGCAGCAGCTTTCCATTACTGTCTGTTCTCCCATCGAACTCCGCTAGGTGTGCGTTGAAGTCGCCTACCATAATGGTAGGTCTCCCAATGTTGTGATAGTCTTTTTCAATGCACTTGATCAGCTTGATTTTTGTCTCCCTGCTGCCTGCCCCCGTCCACAGGTACACAACTGCCACTGCCACCTTTCTCCCCGCCAGTATCCCTGTCAACCACATGTGCTCTCTGCACTCTGGACTTTGTCTCTGCCAGCCTGGCCCACTGAAGCATCCTACCCCCCTCCCCTTCTCTCACTGCCCTCTCTGTTTAGCCCATCCCAAAAAAGCCCTTCGCAATCGGGGGGCCTTTCTTCATCCCTGAGGTGGGTTTCTGTGACTGCGAAAATTCCAATCTTATTATCTTGTAACATCTGAAAGGCCTCTTCCCATTTTCCTGCTTTTCTTCCTCCCTGCAGGTTTAGAAAGGCAATCTTCACTTCCCTCTTTTTCCTTTTTGCTCGTCTGTTTTTCCTTGTTTGGTGGCCTGGTGCCTTTTTGTGTTTTCCGCCTCTCGTGTTGTTGCAGGCGCCATCTGTCTTACTTTCTCTTCTTAGTGGGCGCGTTCCTGTGGGGGACACATCTTCTGGAGTTGTTCCTCGAGTCGCTGTAGCCTCTCGTTCATAGTCAGCCTGCCTTCCATTCTTTGCCGTCGTCTTTTCATCGGTGTCACACGTTTTCCCTTGCATGTCAGTCCTAAAAAACTCTTTCGTCTGTTACCCAGTGCTTGTACCTCTTCCATTGCCGCGTCTCTATTGTAGCAGCCGTCTTCCATGTCATTTCCTGTTCCTGTGTTCTTTACCACCTCCACCCTCGGTCCCAGCTGCTGGCTGATCTCTCTTGATAGCCTGTTCCACTTGGTGCACCTCTCTCTAAGTGGGTCCCCCTTGTCTTTGATTTCTGGGACTTCATATACCATAAAAGAGTGTTTCGGGGCTCTCGTGGTCCAGTCCTTGAGCCGTTTCCCTAGCTCCGTTGCCATTTCTTCCACTGCCTCTTCGCCTTGCACGTCTGTCACTCCCGCATGTATGACCACCATCCCTGTTTCTGCATTCCATATTTTCCCATCCCTCTCTGCTCTCTCCAGTCACTCTCTCGGTTGTGCTCCCGGCTTAGTCGCAAAGTGAACTTTCTTGTCGTAATCTACCACCTTCAGTGTCGCTCTCTTTATCTTGAAGGCATTAGTATCCCCTACCACTAAGACTCTCTTGTCCACCCTCTTCTCTTCGTCCTGTTTCTTTGTTCCGTCATCTGAGTCTGTCCTCTGCCTCATGAGGGCCTCCTTGTAGTTCCTATGCTGGCCTCTTTGTGTTTGGATTCCAGTCGGCTGTCCCTCCTGCTCCGTATCCAGATCTCCACTTCCCGTCCGTTCTTGGGAAAAGCTATCTGTCTCTCTCCCGTCTGTGCGGTATGCCATCTTCTTTTCTTTGACCCCATTTCCCGGTTCCAGCTGTTACGGCGCGTTTTCTGCCCCGTTATCGTCATTTGCGCTGGCTCACATGACTTAATCCAGTCATTAATCACCTCCCCTAATTTTTCTCTCTTGCTCATTTCCTCCTGCATTATTGCTTTCAGTTTTTTTCCGCCGCTATTCTCAAAGACCTCTCTTCTTCGAGCTTCGCCAACATCCTACTTTCCACGGCCGCTCTCTCTGTCTTTGCCTCCTCCAGCTTCACTCTCATTGCCTCTCTCAAGGCATTAACTTGCCGTTCGATCTCCTCCTCCAAAATGCTTCTTCTCACCTCATTTTCCTTGCACGCCGTACATTTGTACGTACTGTTCTCTGCCTCCGTGCATGATTCGAACGGTGTCTCGCTGATATCCACCCATTTCTCACAGCCTTCGCACTCCACTGCCGCCTTGTCCCGCTTTCCCCTTTTCTTTGCCTTTTCCCCTTGACCGGTTGTCATTGTTTTCCTCCGTGGCGTCATGATGTTAGGTGCCTCCCTTGCCTGGTTTCCGTGACGCCCCAGCCACCACCGCTGGATTCCGTCGTTTAACTGTGCCCCGACACGCCGGTTCGAAAAAGACTTGCGCACTACTGGGTCCGGTGGGTAGGCATAACAGGTCGTTGAGCGCTTCGGAGGATGGGCTTCTGATCGCCCCCACGGTCGCGTCTCCGCGCCGAAACCTAGTGGTCCGCTGGTAGCGGCCTCGGTATGTCTATACACCTTCTGAAAATATATCCGCCGCACAGCCACCTCTACACTGATCAGAAAAAAATACATTTTAAACCGGCGATTTGAAATCGCCGCCGTTAGCCGCACCGCACCGCCCAAGCCGTGTTTTTTTTTTTTTTTGTCATTTTGAAATTGGGTCTAGCAAGGGGACGGGCGCGATCGAGGGCTTTAGAAATGCTCTAGTGCTCATGCAAACATAATATTCTGCAAAGCTGCAGCTGACTCGTGTCTTGTTTATAGTCCTTGGCAGGGTGAGAACGACAGGGACATCTTTCAGATGTCCCAAATAACTTTGGTGTCACTTGAGATTCGAGCGTGCACGCCACTGATTACATTGATTGAAAACGAATGGCGGGGGGGGGGGGGGGGGGGGGGGATCGGTGGCCGAGTGGGCTAGCGCACACCAGCTCGGAGCACGTGGAGCGAAAGCTCGCGCTGCAGAACCCAGGATCCTGGGCTCAAGCCCCACCTCTACCCGTTTCGATCTGGATGAGCATCGTACAGGAGTGCGGTCGTGCATCACTACTGCGTGGTGTGCGTTAAAGACCCCAGGCTAGCGGTTGTACTGCACTGGCTAAATTGCTCATCTACGGCTGGGAGACTCGTCGCCCGTTGAGGCAGACCAAGTTCTAGGTTGTACAAAGATACACACAACCCAATTATTATTATTCGAACGAATGGCTGCTCCGCCACTCGCTTTCAAGGGCCCTTATTTCAGTGCTGCGCCACCATTTCCTTTCAACGGCCACCCATTTTGAGCGCTGCGCCGCATTCACTTTTAAGGACCGCTCATATCAGTGGCTCCGCCGCCAATATGCTTCTAAGGGCCCTCACTTCAGTGCTCCGCCGCCGCTTTCAAGGACCGCTCATTTCAGTACTGCGACGCCATTCGCATTCAAGAGCCGCGCGAGGCACAGACCTGGTGCATTGGCGTATTTGACGCTACTTGTAAGACAAACACAATATCAACAAGTCTTTTTACCCGTGAAGAGATCACCGATGCTATCCCCGTTGTCACCGAGTTATATGGGAAGGAGATATCCAATCAAGTACGCTTTTATACTTAGATCACAGCGTGATAAAGAAGCTTCGTGTTCAGTGCGTTGCGTACGAGTACACTTGGGCTACACTACTATTAAGCTTATGTAAATTGAGAAACATTTTAACACAATATCGTTGCACGGCCCCTTGAAACACATACAATTCTATACAAAAACAGAGAACACCGAAAGCACGCGACAGAACTGAATGATTTTTTTTTTTCTTTGGTAACTCCCAAGATAGGTACTACCTGAAAAGGGGAGCTGGCTCTAGATTCCAATGCAACACATCTCCAATAAAAATAAAAGTACCGGGTGTTTCAGCGAAGACTTTTCAAAATCTATAAAATAGGGTGCTTGAGCAAGGCAGGCAGACTCTTTCCGAAAAAAAAAAAACAACAAAAACACTGCCAGCCACGGCGGACGTCAGGGGTTGCAAAACAAATAACATACTAATTGGCTAAATAACTAGCTACAATTTACTATAGTCGGTGACAACTCAAGAAGGTAGTGTGAGGGAAAGGAAGATGGGAGAGGAGAAAATGGACGCATTCTTGGCGAGGGGAGGAGGCAACCCCCTCTCCTCGCCAGCGTTGCGTCCGCTTCTCCACCCCCCCCCCCCCCTTTCTTTTCCCTCCCCCCCCCCCACCTTCCTTTCTTCTTAGTCTGCAACATACTATAGTAGACGTTTTAATTAGTGAAGATGAACATATGGTTCCGATTAGAAACTTGCTGATCACGATAGAAAACCACTAAATCAACGCATTCTAGAAAGATATTCGCAACTTTCAGCGATGGTGGTACCGTGTTGTGAGAATCGCGCACCCTAGCTCCTGGATGATTGGCCTCATAATAAATGGGCTTGCCTACACCTTCCTGGCGTGAAAAAAGAACGCGAGTCTCTAATACTGCTCGTATATAGGAACCCTAGAATTACTAACGCGTCGCAGACCCAGCCTCGTACTGCTGTTCTACGACGATCATCCAGATGACAGCCATTTTGATAGGCACCACTACGCCCCCTATAGGTCGTGAAAGTTGCGAATATAGCGGAGCGCATCTTTGCGCCAGTGAACTTGCCCCTCCGTAGCAGGGGCGCGCAACGCACCTGTACCATACCTCCTTCCATCATATATGACGGCGGTGAGGCGATAGCTTCGCACTTCGGCTACGAGGAAGCAGACTCGCTGGCACAAAGGTGCGCTTCTATAGAAGATTGCAAATCTGGAGGCCGCCATGTTCCAGCTCGTGTGAGCAAGCACGTGCAATAGACGATATGCGAAATGCACAGCGCCATGTAGCGAGGCGCCGAAGAGCATGCTCCGTCTCACCATGGCCTCCAAGATCCCGAGGCGCGCATGGTGACATGGGCCGTGTTCCAAAATTTACTCGATCTTACTCGGTAAGGGTTCTGGATCTTGGCGTTCTAAAATTTACCTGCGTCCAGTGGTTTACAATCTGCGTTGTCCCGTGACACGACCCGCCGGAGTAACTCGGATCCATTTGGGTAAGATTTGGAACACAGCCATAGTCTCAACATGGCCTCCGAAGCTTTTCGCGCGCTGGCTGCGCTCCTCAGGCCATTGGATTCGCAGCAGGTAGAGACTCTTACTGCCGGGCGCTTGGTGGTACTTGCAACCAAACCAATCAATATAGAAAGAAATAGCCGCGAATTATCATAATCGCCATTATTGTCTTTGTACAGAACTTAGTAGCAGCGCGAAATGTATTCTCCGCGTCTCGCCGCAACACACAGACCTTTGAGTCTTGACAAGCAAGAAGCTGATCAAAATTTAAAGGTTCATCCTTTCAAAGCGCGAAAAGTGTAAAACAAATGTCCGTGCACGTAATTGAAGTTCAGAAAGCTGTTCTGATACATGACGACAAAAATGTTTGTATGCCTGTCCCGCCCGCCCATGCAGTATCCACAGAGGGCAAATATACAGGGTGTTTCACGAAAGGTGGACAAATTCAATATGGCAAAAAGTACGCGTCGCAAAAAAAAAAAAAAAAAAAAAAATCTTGCGTCGTTTTGGTCTTGGGCCAGGGGCCTATTTAGGAAAATTATTAAAGTGCGAGATAATTAGATTGTTAATAATTTTGCGTAATTAACTTTTTTAATGTTGTGTTTAAGGGCATGGTTTTAATTATAAAATTGCTCGACATCATCGAAAAACACTAAATCAACAAATTGCAGAATGATAGAAGGCACGCGAAACATTTTGTGGCTTCCTGAAAAACCGCACAAATTCGACGGGTTTTTAAGTTTCGTTTTGCTATCGGAGTGCAACTCGGCCCCGACGGCACCGCGCCCCGTGGAGAAATAGTGCAACCAGCCTCTGCTGCGCTGTCATCGCGTGACGCAGCAGAGGCTGGTTGCACTATTCCTCCACGGGGCGCGGTGCCGCCGGGGCCGAGTTGCACTCCGATAGCAAAACGAAACTTAAAAACCCGTCGAATTTGTGCGGTTTTTCAGGAAGCCACAAAATGTTTCGCGTGCCTTCTATCATTCTGCAATTTGTTGATTTAGTGTTTTTCGATGATGTCGAGCAATTTTCTAATTAAAACCATGCCCTTAAACACAATATTAAAAGAGTTAATTACGCAAAAATAATTTAGAACATAATTATCCAGGACTTCAATAATTTTCCTATATAGGCCCCTGGCCCAGGATTAAAACGACACAAGTCTTTTTTTGTTGTTGTTGTTGCGACGCGTAGTTTTCGCAATATCGAATTTGTCCGCCTTTCGTGAAACACCCTGTAGATTCGCACTGAATCTTACATTCTGAGGCATCCTCCAGTGAAGCAGCGCAAAGACCGGAGCAGCGAATAAAATATTCGGCAGAGACACTTAAGACCGCTTACGTGTACGAATTCGAAAGCATTCTTACATGCAGCGTATTCCTACAAGCAGCGCGCCACGTCTTCCTCTTTCACAAACGGCGCTCCGGCGGTGACATCAGTATCCCCCACTGCGCAGGTGCAGCGCGCCCGCCGGCTCCACGGCTTCCGTGGCGGTGCACCTGCGTTGGTGTGCTTTTTTTTGGTGTTTTATTTCTCAGGCGCGTCCGCTTGGACCCCAAGAGGCCTCGCCGGCTTCCGTGACGAAGCATGCAGCTAATATGACGCGTCGCAGCCAATGGGATTTTGAATTCCGTTTCGCTCAGCCAATGGGCATTTATGTGCCGTTTTCGCTGCTACCAACTACGGCTACAGACGCCGCCGGCTTCGCTCCATGAGACAGTTAATGCTTTCGCATTAAAATTACGAATCAACAAAGATCAACTTGTATCTATTCCAATGATGAGAACAATGAAAATTTAAGCTTCTTGCCACAGGATCACATATGACAGCGTGATTTGAGGCGATTGTTTCCGTCTCTGGTATGGCTATAAGCGCCGCAAGCGGAGATCTAGAGAACTGGCTCCGCTCGCTTTTTCTGCTGGGCAGTGTTTGCACAGGCCGGAGGAGAGGGCGCGAAAAATCTCAGAGGCCATGGTCTCACCAGACCTTTCCGGAAAGGCGCCCCCAACGTCTGCTTGACGCATTGTGACGTTCAGATGTACAGCATGTGAGATCGTCCAGGTATATAAGTTGATGTTGGTTCAGCATTTTATGATATCAGAACGCAGAGAAGGCAGAAGAAAAACCAAACAGAGTATGTGACGATCTCCTATCGTATTCGCTTTATTGTTTGTGCGTTTTGAGCTCCCAATCATATGAAAGAATTAATCGTGCCGATTTCAGGATATACGGAGTACTAGAGTCGACACGAGCGTACATCTGAACAGCCCCATAATTCCCCTCGCTGCGATGTCTCCTTCAATTTTTCGTAAAGGTATGGTGGCTTCGACGCTGGCAAAGGCAAGGGCGAGAAGGCGTAGTTTTTAAGAATCCTTCGCTCAAACAAGCACTCGCCCAGAGATAGCTGTTTCGAAAACCAAACGCCCGCGCCCGTGCCTTTGCCACCACTCAAAACCGAATTTCGAGCGGAAGTGTGCGTCCACCATGTTGGTTGCAGCGAGAAACCGGCGACCGGCGGTGCGACGAGCACGTACATGGGCAAGGAAGGGCGCAAAACAACACTAAACCTAAGCTCGCAAACGTACGTGAGCATCGATGACGGTGAGCAGTAGGCCTCGATTGTTACCGACAACGCTACAAAATTGACAAACAGCAGAGGAATCTTGACCTAACAAGGATGGCAGCGCACAGGGTGTTGCCAGGCGTTCCAACAATTTCACATATTGTCCTTCACCCAAGTGGCTCGCGTGTTTGCACTCATTGGGCACCAGTCGGGCCGCCATGCTTGCAAACGTCTATAGGAAATCGAAACCTAAAAACGCACCCAAATTGATTTTTTTTTTCTTTTTGAACTCCTTAAAACGTTGCATTTGTTGAGATCATTCTAAAATTAGCTGTTTTAGTGGCTTTCGATGATTATCAGAAATGTTCTAATTGAAATCATATTTTCTTTTTCCAATAATGAGAAAGTCAAATAGTAAATTTAAGTGAATTATTTACAAAATTATTATGTTTTTTTTTTTTTTTTTAAATCTCTGGTGCCCGGCTTTGGATGGCGGGTAGTTCTCGAAAAGAGTTCCTCTTTTTTTCTCTCGACCACCCTATTTTTAGGGATTTTTGAAACTGCTCGCTGAAACACCATAGAGATAACGCGCACATGTCGTATTAATCTGGAAGAATAAAACATGGAAGCCAGGAACCTTGGTCGCTGTATGCTATTTCAGGGAATCCTGATAAAGAGGCGCACACTAACTTGCGTCGGGGGGTTTTGTTGTGTCAATCTACACGAGTGGGATATACCGCGGTGTACAGAATTTCCCCCGTAACACGATAATATTGACTGCCTCCGCCACTCTTCCAAGGTTTTCTTTTTTTTAATAATAAAGATAATAATCCAAAGTGCCAATGGTTTGCGAGATTAAACAAATTTCCAGCCGGCGTTGATTTTTTTTTTTTTCTTCCAGAGTTCCACGTATTTAAGTTGTGTAAGGTAAACAAAAACGGAGCCGTAGTCGATAGCCAAACCATTGTAGCTCAAGTTGCCGCGGTTCTGTCATTTACTTTCGCTCTTGTAGCTTCTGTTTATTATTGTAGCAAACTTCAGCAGCTTTTACTCAATTATAGGAACGAAAAAAAAAATATTCTCTGAACGATTTAATATTTACAAGAATAAATTGCAATGGACCTCTTGGCGAATATGTGCTGCCACCTAGACACGCGAATCGGTTCGAGACTAGGTGACTGGAAAACAACGCGCGCCCAAGGCCTCTCCCACCCGTTCCACACCCAAAAACGTCAGCTACATCCTGTTCACCCATTGAGGCGATGTGACCTAGATACGGCTCCCCCAAGCTCACCTCTGTCCCCATCGTGCGTAATCTTCCGCCCCGAGGTCGACACAACGAAACCGCTGAAAGGCGAGAAATGCAAGATGGCGGATTGTTTGGAACTAGATACTCTCGAACCCAGGCGCATGAAATGCTCCGCGCATGCGTACCGCGTATTTCTACAAAAGGTCCATTCAAAGCGCACGCCAAAGAAAAAAAAAAAAAAAAAAGATAGTAATGAGGAAATATGCTTAGATTAGAGCTTCTTGCTTAATCATGTACCGACTTGCTATATTCCTTTTTTCTTTTTTTTATGTTTTACAATGAACGATTTTATGACGAAATCTAAGGCGCTACAATAATTATATCTTGCAGGCCAGATGTAGAAAGAAGCTGAAGTTCTCATATGAAACTAATAAAGCTAAAGCATTGGGCGAATTCCAAGTACCACCAAAGTGAGGCATGAGGGCATACGATGGAGCCAAAAAATGACGGAGCGCCGTCTCAAATGAGGCGCGTCGCAGGCAGCCTCGCAAGTGGCGCCGCGTCGCCGTCTGCAGCCTCGGCATGCAGATCAATGGGGTGCGAGCATTCGAACGTTTGTTGAGTTATGAAGCAAAAATGTCGAACGCGTCGCCGGCAGCATCCACTAGGACCACCCACGGCACGATCAAAGGATGGCTGTACCTACTGACCGCCAATTATGACGCACTTGCTTGGAGGCACAGACAAGGAGTGTGCCGGCGACGTTGGCCGCCTTTTGATTGCCGCTGCCGGTCAAATGCGATCGGCCGCAATCGAAGCAGCCCATCACATGTGAGAGGTCGGCGCCGCGTACGGAAGCGTCCAGTTTGAGGTCGCGCCAACGGTTGTTGACGGCCAATTAATGGCTGCGTCTTGTTGAACCAGTCGGGTTCTGCGTCAGCCTCCCTGGTATGTAGCCATAGACGAAAACCCCAAAGTAGAAATACTTTAGTCTCGTGTGGGTAGAGATTTCGAACGTTTAGGTTACATCGTCACAAATTTCGTTGAACAAATTTCGATTGTCAGCACGGTGCATAATTACTGTGGTAGATTCGTGCTCCAACCACGCGTGACACCACGTCACGAGGGCGTTTGTGTCACTGCGCCAAATGCGAGGCCCGGAGGAAACGGCTGTCGTCTGCTGGCCAAGAGTCGTCTGCTGCAAAACGAACCAACTTCGGATGAATGTCCACCGCCGCCACACTTCCATTCGCATAGTGTAGCGAGCGGGAATAGTTCGTGAGACAGTCATAAGCTCAATTTACCCTTTAATTCGTGGCGGGTACTAATGCCAGGGCGAAGTTTTGAGCGGAAGAGGTCGATTACACGGCTGCGATCGTTCAAAAAGTAGATCTTGGACAAGCGTTGATCCGCATTAATTATGTTAACAAGTAATATGTCTTTGTCTCTCTTCTGTGTCGTGTAGCGCTGCTGTCAGAAGAGTCTGACCGCAACACTATAGAAAACGAAGCCTAGAACAACTTTTTGTCGCGGACGGCGCTGTTGCTGTGGAGGTAACGAGACCTCCGTGGCCTCGAGTGCATGGAGTGTTGTCACGTGCCTTGCTCCAACGCTCTTCTTATTGAGTCGCGGGGGCCGCAGTCTCCGCGTTTTGCGCTCCTTTTTGTCACGCGCCAGCGCATCTCGCAATTAGCGCAACGTTTTGTCTTCTAAGAGGTATTACGGAGCTTTCGTAGATCGCTTCCGCTGTCCCGCAACGTTCCCCGCAACCCGCTACGTGACTCTGCAGGCAAGGCTAGCGCCGCTCATGCGCAGTAGTGGCGTCTTCGTTCCGGAGAGCGTAGCGGAGGTGGGAAAAAGGCCTACAAAAACTCTCCACGCGGAGAGCAAGTCGTCTCCTTCTTGCGCCGGAGTTGCGGTGATGTCAGAACGAAGCCAAGCTCTGATTGGCATCGATTGAAAGGGTAGTAGGTATACACCTCAATGATGGATGCCTTGAGGTCTACCCACTATTTTTTTTTTTCAATCAGCCAATAAGAGCTTGGCGTTCTTACATGTGCAAGGCATGTGACATGTGCAAGAAGCAGACGAAGTTGCGCTCCGCATTGACATTACACGCGCGATAACAACTTTAAGAAGACACAGATCTAGATAGTGACGACAAATTTGCATACCGTAGCTCGTTTTTTAATGACCCAAGAAGCGAACTGACGTCATCAGTTTGAAGCGCGAAAACGGCACGTAGTTTCCTTCGGTTCCATTGACTTGCGCGTCGACGGGACTTCCACTGGCCGCTGCGCTCGTCAGTTTTCACGACCGCTCACCCCATGGCGCTGCGTGTCCATCAGCGCGCCGTTAACACGGAGCGTCCAAGGTCAGCGTGCCCATGGGAGCATACGCGCTAACAAGTGACGAAAAGTACTCAGCAGACGAAAAAGGAAGCGGACGAGCGGCTTGAATGCTTTCGCATTCACAACTCATAAGAAGTGCTTATGTGTACCTCGAGTTTCTTTCTTTATATACTTTGTGTTCAGTGTTTTTAAATCATTCAATCAGTCTTCGCGAAGCATCTGTTTCTTACACCCGCATTAAAAAAAAAAAGAAAGTTAAAATAACGCCATCCTGCCGCCAGTGGTGTCACCTTGTAAGAAAAGTATTTTAACTTTATTAGTAGGAAACGAGGAGGACGGGCTTAATTTTGAATTTAACTTTTTTATATCAAGTTGAGCGCTATCTCAATGACAACGAGACATATGTCATCGCAATGATGCCCACAACAACCCATTACATTGGTAAATATAGCCGAGTGCCAGATTCGTTAGTATATCCATTTGTAGGAAACAAAATGTTATCTAGCACATTCAAGGAACCCGAGTGCCTCGTGCATATTTTTTACGTGTTACAAAAATTGCGTGGAAAAAATATCTGAACTCAAGGAATTTGTCTTAAAATTAACTAAAATGCGAATGTAGAACCTAAGGTATGTAACTATTGATACTTATATAAGAATGTGTACATTTGCATATGCAATTACTTCCAATAAACGTTTCCACTTTAAAAAAAATATTGAAAAAACGAGCAAACCTTAATTTTATTACAATGTACGCGTGTGCGACTACTGTCCTAGATAAAGTTATGTCAACAGTGCGTATCTGAGAGACGCAGATCTTTCGTCGCCAGCCTCCTAGAGCGGTAGAAGATACGTGCTCATTGAGCTAGTCATACGTCTGCCTTTCACCACGTGATCACGCTTTCACTCAGACCAACACGCAGAGACGGCAGAGAGCGAAGTTACTAGAAATTTCACATTAAATACAGTACCAAAAAAAAAAAAAAAACGTATCGTAAAATTTTGAGAGATGCCCCACCCCCGAAACCTACCCCTATTGTTCGTTTGATTTGCTATTTTCTTTCAAACCGCGAAAAATAGCCAAGTCTTAATAATCGCAGTGTTGGGATCAATGATGACCTCGGTGTCAATGCGTCTAGTTAGCTATGGCGGGATATAAGCAAACATTGCTGACTGGTAAGTACAGTCATCTTTGCCTTATTGCCCCGCCGCAATAACAAGTTTGGCAGGGACACGTAATCTTAAAATATAATTTTTTAAGACTTTTTCTTGGTTGAGCACCGAAAGTAGTTACCACACTCCTTATTTTCACCCAGTTTTCTTTCGATTTTAGGTGGGCTATCTGTCGGGATATTGCTAAAAGTTCGTACCCTCCCCTCCCCCCTCCTGCTCCCCCCCCCCCCCTCCTCCCCCGCCGGAGTCGACGGCGGATATCCGCGGCCCCCTTCCAAGAAGCCCCATCCCCGAAGGCATGCGGAAGCATGGGAAGATCGCCGGTGCCCCCTCGTCGTGGATTATGGCACCCGCCAGTTTGGCGCCGAGGAACAATGGGTGCGGGGGCAGACCAGCAATGCTCTCGGAGGTCGATCGGGTTCTTTGGTGAGTCGTCGAGTGAATTTGACTGTGAGCGCAGCGGACCTGTGGAGACGACCAGAAAGACCGTCCCCGAGACCCACTAATGTGACAGTGAAAGCTACAAGCGCCTGTGCGCTCGCGCACCTTGAGCGGCGATCAAACTTCCGCACGCGCACTCATTGCTTCTGAAATGCCACAGTTCATTCTCTCGCTCACTCATTCAATCATTTGTTCCCTCCCCAAAAAGGTCCGGTTAGGGCATTACATAAAAAAGGCGCGGGGGGGGAGGGGGGGGGGGAGGGTGGAGCGATGTATGGAACAGTACAATGGTGCCACAGAACAGTAACAACAAAAAATTATGGCAAATTCCCCAGGCAATTGCGTTGCATACGTGAAACGTTCTGGCATCACAGACGTCTAGCGATACTATGAGTTTCACGTATACAGGGCTGATAAACCCGGCGATCTTCCAGAGCCTTCCATGCTCTCAAGCTCCTCTCCATCAGTGCTTACAGGTAGTTGATCTCCACCTTGCGTATACCTCACTCCTCCTCCCCTACCCCTCTGATCACGTGACCTTCCCCGTTAACCAATCAGCATCGAGCTTCGCGGACACCCTTATCAACCTTCCATTATCAGGCTTCACGAAATGCTGAGCACCTCCAAAGAAGGTTTCACGTAATATACAAGAATAAAAACAGCGGAAGTAATACTCAATTTAAATGGGCCAATTGAAGAATATAAAACTGTGCCGAATCAGTGACGCTAACGAAGGTGGATGGCAGCTTATTCCCTTCAGCGGAGGCACGAGGAAGGATCATGATTCGTTAAACGTACAAGTTTTACCAAAGATTAGTTTCATTGCACAGGAGTTATCATTATAGTTGTAACTATAGTTGTAACTATACACAGTCATCGACAGCAGAAAAAAACTTGGGGCTTAATGAGTCCCGAACACCTTATTGTGCTCCGCAGCCAATGAAATTGAGGCACCAGCCGATAGTGATGCTGAAGAATTAATCACGTAGAAGGAAGTCTGAACATAATAATAACCCCGCGTTTATGAAGCAGTTTACCGGACAATTCATTAGCCAACACGGGCAATAAAAGTTCCGCGTCACACTGTCGCAACTTCGTAAACTCTCAAAGTTGCACTTCGATGTTCCTTACCGCAGTTATTGATATGCAAATTTTATCCGTCTTTAATTAGTTAAGAAAAAGGAAAAGTTACGGCTCCGATGACATACAGATGAAACCCGTAAGGTACCTCATTGAAAGGAGCGAAAGTATTTGCGGGCGAGCTAATTAGGAAAAATTATAATCTTGGCAGTGTTCTCCAAGCGCGTCGGACCGTTTTTTTACTATATCGAATGAAAGCATTTGCAGATCATCATAACGTAATAAATCCATCTTAATTTGGTTTCCGAGACACATAGGGTCTCATAAACATGCATCGGCGAACTTAAAGGGGCGATGCAACGATTTTTGTACTTTGCCCAAATACCGTTTACAACGGATCCCTGACGTTAATGACCTGTGAAACACCCGTTCGTTTTACATCGCACGCAATTGAAATTGCAGAAAAAATTAAAGAAAATGAGCGGCGTTCATTCCCTCAACTCGCAGCCAAAACAAGTGGCCACGTGATCTGGACCCGATTATATGCCGCCAATGTTGATCATAGCCACGCGCTGGGGTCGGCAAAGCATAGGACACGCGCTGAGTTCCAGACATTGTTATGGTTCGGCTATTGTCGTCATTGCAGCGATTGGACACGGGCCACTACCCGAATGCTTCTCGAGCTATCGATTATCACGAGCCCAAATCGAGTGCCAACGCAATGCTCGGCTCCAATATATGAGCCACATTCAAATATCGTCACTGGGAGGTGCTGCGGCCACCGAGTTACGTCATCAAGTTTTGCGAAGGAGAGATTGAATGAAAACGCTCGCTTTTGACCTTGAAATTACACCGCAACAAAGGAGTCTCTTGGCCAGTGGCATTGCGTGCGAGTATCCTTGAGTCCCACTAGTGCCAGTAGGCTCGTTTGAAGTGAAGAACATTCCAATCGAATTTCGTTGCACCGCCCCTTTAAGTCATATCTACGCGTGCGACAACCTCGCTGGAGCTCTGCGCGTGCAGAACACGAGAGAGCACGAGCCGTCTCGTGCACTGCCGTCTGCCTCCTGTGAACTAAAGTTATGACGGCTCCACGCATGCGCCGAACGATTGGCGAGATCGGCCTATTGAAACAATCTCTCCTAAATGCTACTTTACATATAAAGGTCGCCGACAATTGTTTGCGTCCTAATTACTTTTTGCATAGTACATTCGCGATCTTTGCTGTATAATAAATTTTTTCTTTTTCTTTTTTTAAAATTATATACGTCAGTTTCGTGAGTGTTTTTTTCTATATTTCTGTATTATGTATAACTCTAGTCATTCATGTTTTGGTAATATGTTGATGTCCAAGTTTTATTTATGATGCTTTGCTGTTTTGTTCTGGGGTGCCGGTTTAGTCATGCTGTTTTAACAGCTATTTTCCCCGTGACCTCCACCAACACTGACCCTCCCCCTCCACAATAAAGAATGCCCTTGTTCTGTTCTTACAACCCTGCATGAAGGGCATGCTCGAAGTTGTAGCGGAAGCGATCCTTTGGTGTCCTTTCGCAGTCGGCGACAATGACCGGAAAGGGGTTCGTTTAATTGAGTGCTCAGGTGGCAAAGTTTTCCGGGGACAGAGGTACTCGGGGCTTTTCCGATCGGCGTTTGTCTCCACATCCTCCTCCAGCAGCGTTGACGCAATGCGTCCAGATAACGGCCAATATCGAGCCTTCCTTCGAAAAAAAGAAAAGAAAAACAAGGGTGCCCCGCAAACATTGCGAGCGAACTCTGGAACCAGCGGCTGCGTATAAACCCGCTTGCTAAAGCGGACCATGCTATCAGGAGCAAGGAGATACCAACGGAAAGATTCGAGAATGGCGGTGAATAAGCAACTTTTAGGCGTCGTGAGATTTTTACCATTTGTGTGGGATTGTGATGATGGTTAGGTGGCGCGAAATGGCGCTATAGGCCATGCTATATGGTGCCTAGAACGAGTCTCCGACGCGTTTCCAAACACTTGTTCCTATGCTGCGTCCCCCCTCACCCCCCCCCCCCCCCCCCAAAAAAAAAAGAAGAAAAAAGAAAAAAAGGTTATTGAAGAATAGATTTATTTCAAAACTCGAAGCGCCTCATCGCGGCGTAATGCTAGGTAATGCATTGTGGGAATCAGTGGGCAGCAAAATCCATACGCGCTCCGCTCCTGACCCACAAGTTCCCAGAATGCAACGAGCGGGGCGGCGGATTTACGGATGTAGTCTATTGCGGTGGGGCATGTGAGTGTGCTAGCGCACCGGAGCTCGGAGCACGTGAAGCGAAAGCTCGCGCTGCAGAACTCGGGGGCCCCTGGGTTCAATACACACCTCCGGAAAATCCCAGGAGACCTCGCGGCACTGGGAATTGTGGGGCTGCTTCGATGTACGCTCGTGCCGCCTCGAACGCTTCGTATATTCTGGTAGCAACGCGGTTCATTCTCTCTTATCATTATGAGTTATGAATGCTAAAAAATAAATAAAGCGAACACACACAAAAAAAACTCATAATATGCTCTGCTTTGCTGTGTTCTAAAACCATAAAATGTGAAACCAATGTCAACTTAGTCCTCGACTCCTGACTAATCTCGCGTGCCGTACATCGGAACGTCACAATGCGTCGAAGATACGCTGGGGGGTGCCAGATATTTCCGGAATGGTCTATCCCCGCCTCGGGCAGTTTCCATCTGAGTGAGCATCGTACCGGCGTGCGGTCGTGTCACTACTGCGTGATGCACGTTCAAGACTCCTCCAGACTGTAGCATGTGGTTAAATTTCGCATCTACAGTGGAGGATGAGACCATTACAATACTCTGCTCCGCAAGTGGAGCATATAAAGTTACTTTAGGCAACAGAACCGGCAAAAGGTAGAAAAAATATAGTGCAAAGCAGTAGAAAACAGGTAATAAACAGTATGTCACTGTTGGGATTCGAGAGAAGGTACTAGGCGATTCCCCATCGCCTACGGCAAGCAGATGTGTTCGCTAAAGTCAGCATGTCCATTTCTGGTTAAAGAAATCGTTTCTTGAACGTTCTCCGTTTGCAACAGAAATACCTTCAAGTTTTGTCATTAAAGTTACTCACTAAAAGTAATAAAAAACCTAATTATACCAAACGTTATTCTTTTTTTTTGTTTTGTTTTTTTTGCATACATTTTTAGGCAGAATTTCTTCTTTTTTTTTTTTCTGTGCGATGCAAACTTTTTGCAGGCGCGATTTGGCCAGTTGCCAGACCTGTTGTCCTCGTTTTGTTCGTGCTTTTTACACCTTTTAGTTAGTTCGAGAAACACCCTGTATGTTGTCACATCATCATTCACCAAAATTTATTTTCTATTACTTTTTTCCTTCACATAACCGAAAGACACCTCCAGAAGCCAAGACATCTTGGCCGTCGTCTAAAGGCCCGTTCACAGTCTTGCGACCGAGTTCGACCGAGAGAGACCAGACCGGTTTTTAAGCCTCTTGCGATCTCTTAGGACCAGCAGCGGAGCTGGTCCTAAGAGATCGCAAGAGGCTTAAAAACCGGAATGCGCAGGGGTGGTCCAGCCAGTTCAGATTGGAGCAAATTTTGGAGCAGAAAAAAATATTTCGTTTTGGAGCACCTTTGGATGAGAAAAAATTGCATTTCGAAGCAGCTTCGGAGCAACATATACATAACTTGGGAGCATTTCGGTGCAGTTCACTATTAGTGACACCGGCAAGCATTCATGTAATTACTACAACGTAATACCAATTACAAAAAATAAAAACGTTAACAGTTATATTGTACCAGCTAAATGCCCTTCGAGGCTTTGAGGCTGTGCTAAAAAATTAGTTAAATTCGTGCTTTGTGTCCCTTAGTACTGGCAAACAAAGGTTAGCAGGAGTGATGTAAGCGCGCTTACTATCAAAA